>CP125977.1:312702297-313235170 GCA_030063025.1 Avena longiglumis
ACCGCCCTGTTATATGCAAACTCCACATGCGGCAAACAGTCCTCCCACTCACGCAGGTTCTTCTTAATCATCGATCGCGAGAACGTTGAAAGTGTGCGATTTACCACCTCCGTTTGACCATCGGTTTGGGGATGACAAGTTGTCTTGAATAGTAACTTTGTTCCCGTTTTCCCAAAGTGTCTTCCGAAATAGCTCATAAACTTCACATCGGTCGAAACAATCGCCTTTGGTACTCCATGTAAGCGTCGATGTCCTGAAAAACAGATTAGCAACATGCGACGCATCGCTTTTGTGTGCAATAAAATGTGCCATCTTAGAAAACGATCAACTACCACAAAACTGAATCATGTCCTCGCTTTGTTCGAGGTAGTCCTAACACAAAATCCATGCGATATCTTCCCATGGTGTAGTAGGAGCAGGAAGAGAGTATACAAACCGTGAGGCTTCAGTTTTGATTTGGACTTGCAAGTAATGCAACGCTTCACAAATCTGTCCACATCACGCCTCATCTTAGGCCAATAAAAGTGATCAGCGAGCATGAGCAAAGTCTTCTCTCGTCCAAAGTGACCCATTAAACCACCGGCATGTGATTCCTGCAACAATAGCAAACGCACGGACGATTCTGGAACACACAGTTTGTTAGCTCGAAACAAAAAGCCATCATGTATATGGTATTTTTCCCATGCTTTCCCATTAGTACACAAACCATATGGTGCTGCAAAATCATGATCGGTAGCATACAAAGCGCAAACTCTCTAAACCGGGAACCTTTACATCTAAGTGTGTCAACAATATATTTTCCTAGATAGAGCATCAAGAACAACATTATCTTTACCCTTCTTATGCTTAATGATGTATGGGAAAGACTCAATGAATTCAACCCACTTAGCAAGGCGCCTATGCAGGTTGGATTGAGCTTTTAAATATTTCAAAGCCTCATGATCGAATGTATGATAAATTCTTTTGGCCACAAATAATGTTGCCAAACTTCAAGAACTCTAACAAGCGCATACAATTCTTTGTCATACAGGATAATTTAACCTGCACCACTCAATTTCTCGAGAAAAATATGCAATTGGTTTACCCTCTTGCATCAAGACACCTCCAATACCAATGCCACTAGCATCACATTCAATCTCAAAGTGTTTATTAAAATCGAAGTGCAAGTAATGGTGCGATAGTTAACAAACGTTTCAGTTCATCAAAAGCATGATCTTGGGTGGGCCCCAAACAAATTCAACACCTTTCTTAGTAAGTTCATTCAAAGGCAGCAATAGTACTAAAATCTTTCACAAAACGCCTATAGAAACCAAAGAAGACCGTGAAAGCTTCGACTTGACTAACATTCATAGGAGTAGGCCAATTTTGTATAGCTTCAATTTTAGATGCATCTACCTCAACTCCATTTTTAGAAACAACATATCCCGAAATATGACCTTATCTTTGCAAAATGTGCACTTATCAAGATTGCCATAAAGCTTATTATCACGCAACACTTGCAAAACTTGTGGGATATGAGCACTATGTTCAGATTCATTGCGGGTAAATTAAGATATCATCAAAGTACAACCACAAACTTGCCAATGAAATGCCTTAAAACATGGTTCATCAATCGCATGAAAGTACTAGGTGCATTAGTTAACCCAAAAGGCATTACTAACCACTCATATAATCCGAACTTAGTTTTAAAGGCTGTCTTCCACTCATCCCTTCTTTCATCCTAATTTGATGATAACCACTACGCAAATCAATTTTAGAGAAAATAGCAAACCACTCAGTTCATCCAAAGATATCCTCTAAGCGTGGAATAGGATGGCGATACGAATAGTGATGTTATTAATAGCTCTACAATCTACACACATGCCATGTACCATCTTTCTTAGGAACTAAAATACGAGAACACAAGGACTTAGGCTCACACGAATATACCCTTTGTCGAGAAGTTCTTGCACTTGCTTCTGAATTTCCTTCGTTTCTTCGGGGTTGGTGCGGTAGGGGGCTCGATTAGGCAACGATGCTCCTGGTATAAAATCAATTTGATGCTCAATACCTCGCACTGGTGGCAAACCTGCAGGTACCTCGCTTGGAAACACGTCGCTAAATTCCTGTAATACATCAGAAACACCAAGAGAGATAGGGGTCATGTCGTTAGAAACTAAAATTTCACCCTTGTACAGAAGCACAAGTGGAACAGCAGTAGGATCCTCACGAAACTCTCTCAGATCAGATTTGGTGGCTAACATTACTAAGGAATGCACTCCCTCACCTTTCTTTTTTCCACTCATATTTGGCTTGTGGCTCTCACTCACCGAAGGTGGAGGCTCTCGTCTATCTACTCTCTCAGTTTCTTTCTCCAGATTCACTTCAATCTTTTGACGAGATTCATTTATAATATGTTGTGGTGTCATGGGCCGCAAAGTAATGTCTCTACCATGCCAATTCAAATGATATGTGTTGGCTCTCCCATTGTGTTGCACATTGCGATCATATTGCCATGGGCGGCCTAACAACAAATGACACACGGTCATAGGAACCACATCAAATTCAATGGTATCTTTATATGGTCCAATCTGAAATTCCACACGCACCATGTAGCTAACCTTCATCTCTCCATTATCACTCAGCCACTGAATATAATATGGATTGGGGTGCGGTAAATACTTGATTCGGCAGCACACACTCTTTACTAGCCAAATTAATGGCTACCACCATCAACTATCACTTTGCACGCCTTGGGACCAACAATGACCTTTGTTTGGAACAAATTGCATCGCTGATTTTTAGAGCTAGGCATAACATTCAGGACTTTCTGTGAGCAAACAATGGTGGGATAGTGAGTCGCATATGCATCAATAGGACCATCACTGGAATAGCCGTCATCATCCAAAGCTTCAGACTCAGGATCAGCATCATCACCGGTTTCATACTGTTGTCCTCATTAATCGGATCACTTTCTTGTTAGGACAATCCTTCCTAAGGTGACCCAAACCACCACATGTGTGACAAGCCATGTCGGTTTCTTGCGGTAGATGAAGATGAACCAGTACCACTAGTGCGAGTTGTGCTATTTTCTTTGCATTGAAACAACGATGTCGACTGCTCGATGACGGCACGAAAACCTGAATTGGGACTTTCTTTATGGGCTACGCCACCGGGTCGAGGTGTGAAACGACCACTAATGGAGAAGAACGAGCTTTATATTTGGCTTCTTCAGCCAACTGAGCTTCAACTTCACGTGCATGATGTAATAGATCATTCATATCATGATATAGGTGATGCCGAACAGTGCGCTTGATATTATATCTCAAACCTGAGAGGAAATGCTGCAAGGTTTGTTCAGGCTCTTCACGCATCTGCACGCTGCATAATCAACTCCATCTCCCGATAATAATCATCAACACTCTTCGTGCCTTGCTTCAAATTCTGCAGCTTTATCATAGAGAGAACGAATGTAGTTGCTGAATAAATCACGCATCACTTGCTTCATAGTTCTCCATGTAATAATTGGGGGTCACCTTCTTCTTGCCTTGTACGCACAAGATTATCCCACCAACGCAAAGCATACCCATCAAATTCGAAGATGCTAACTTGATTTTTCTATCCTCGGTGTATTCATGCAAACGCCATAATTTCTCTATCTTCAGCTCCCATATAAGATACTCTTCAACATCATTAGAGCCCTCAAACTTGGGAAGAGAAAATTTTGGTTTTCCTAGCCCATCCTCTTGCTGAACCTCAAGATTAGCAACATGAGGACGTGCACCGAAAGGAGCAAAGCCACGGCCATGAGGTATATCAGCACCTCTTCCTCTATTGCCACGGCCTCCATTGCCACGACCTCCATTGCCACGGCCTGCCGGATGTGCAGCAGGAGCAGCTGCATCATCATCAAAATTTCCATGATTGTCACCATGAATACTTGCATCACCCTCTTCCTCCTCAAGGTGTGTTCTTGATTGTCTTTGAAGATCAACGCTGCTTGCAACGTAGTCACGGCTCGTGTTAAATCGGTGAGAACGCTGAATTGCGATCATGGTGTCTTGAGTGGTGGCACCGTTTCTTTGGCCTCTTTAAGTTCTAAATCAATAACACGCACATCTTCGTGTATATTGGTATGACAACATCTATCGGCGTGTCAAGTGATCTCGCAAGGCTTCATATTCATTCCAATGCACCACAGATAGGATCCTTTTCATCCGCACATTAACACTCTCGGACATGATTAGTAGGTTAGTGCAAACAAAACTAGGTGTATGGTGGAACTCTCACAACTCACTCAAACGAAAGAAAACAATGTATCTTACCTCCAAAGTGAATTAGGATAGCTTACCAACTTGTATGAGCGAGCGTTGCGGATGTGACAGGCGAATACCGAGGGAAAGATTATCACACGACAACTAGGGGTATGTAGTGGAGCTTGGTATGGATACCTAACAACACCAATTCAGAAATCCTAGTCGACCGTATGACAAAGACCCACGGAAACACACGGTGGAGATAAATGGGGCAATTGCAACTCTAAAAAGGAGCTCAAAAGTAAGGTATATCGGAGTAATGCTCGTGTTGCAATGCACAAGGAGAGACGCTAGCAATGACTCAACAAAACGGGCACCAGATTGCTAAACTAAGCAGCCCGAAGAGCACTAAGCATGCTAGTCTCGTAGGATAGTTCTAGACACCAAGAAAGGCTTACTAAGGCTCACAAAGATAGGAACGCTATGTGGACACAGTAACAAAAAAAAGGAGAAAAAGTTTTTTTTTTTTTTTTTTTGGCTGGCTTGCTCACGCACAAGCTCAGCTCTGGTGAGAGGCAGCGACGCGCGGAATTTTTTTTTTTTTTTTTTTTTTGGCTGGCTTGCTCACGCACAAGCTCAGACTTGTCTCAGCTCTGGCGAGAGGCAGCGACGCGCGGAAATTTTTTTTTTTTTTTTTTTTTGGCTCGTTCAACCGTGACGCCTAAGGACAGACGTTTTCAGTCCAAATGACGGCGATCGCGATTTTTTTTTTCTTCTAAAATAGATCTAGCAACTCTAAAACTACCAAAATAAAAACGGATCTACTAGATCTAAAACTGCAGAACACGACGAACAGTCTAGAAACAGTCTAAAACTTCGATTATGAGACAAACTTTGACGAAAACTAGACAAAAACTAGACAAAAACTAGACAAAAACTATGACTCAGATTTAGAAGAAAGGTTACACAAAAATACTACGATCAGCAACTAGAACTCACGAACGGTGTTATCTAGTCTATGGCAATACACTATGAACCCTAATATTTTTTGTGTGGCTTTTTCTGTATAGGACTAAAACAACTAATCTATGGGGATGAATTGCTCACCGAGTAAACCTGAGAATCTGATACCAAGATGATAAGGGGTGGCCCGATCTTCTCGTTGAGCACGGCGTAGATGATGGTGGAGGTAATGGAGATAACTTGTGGGATGCTGTGAATCACCGGCTGTTCCCCCGCTGCCAATGCAACAGATCTCAACCCAGATGGTATTCGCAACTTCACACACTTGCGCATAGTGGCACGACCACGAAGCGGTTTGCAATCTACCAATTCCCAATGGAACAGCAGAAAACACGAAGACTTTCAAGAGCAAACTCGGATCGAATCAAAGTGGAGGTATGGTAGATATTCTGATCGAATCAAAGAGGAACATATAATTTCGATGAATGCTTGCGCAGTTCAACGAAACAAGTATTGGTTTAATCTAAACGTGGTCTAACCCTAATTGTGACGGTGCTAGGAATATATAAGTCTTTGGGCGTCCTCCCCACTAAACGGGCCTAAAACAGCCATAACTTGGCCCAAACCGACTCGGTTCGACTCAAGCGATACATACCGACCCATAGATGGATTCGGTCTAATTGGCACGCAGGCCAAACATCGTGGAACACCTCAAACATGTATTCTGGGTGCTCCTCATCCCTTTCTTGATCATCGTGATTCCCTCATTGTCTCCTAGTGCGCGCCTCCTCTCCTCCTCGCGCACTTGCTGATATTGGAAATCAGTGCTTGTTCTTCCTGTTGCCACTCTCCTTCTTCTCCACGTGCAACGCTTGTGTTATCAACAAACCTGATCATACAAAGATGCATAGACTTAGGCAGTATAAAGTTCTCATCAATTGAAATATCAGATTCAATTAAGAGTGAATTCACCTGTTGGCCTAGTAGCTTTGCACGTGCCCTTGTCATTGGTCCAATTCTGATTTCATTGGACTTGTCTTGTGCAACAACATCATCATCATCATTGGGAGATAATGGTAAAGGACTAGAGATATCCTCATCAGTGTTTTTGCGTATTGCGCCCTCGCTAAAGCCTTTGCATTGTCCGCAATTATTTGGCTAGGAGTCATTGGTTGCAACACACAAGTTTTATCAAGCCATTTGAAGGTGTAAGTGTTTGAGTGACCATTATGCAAAGCACGCTTGTCATATTGCCACGGTCTTCCGAGCAACATGTGACAAACCGTCATTGGAACCACGTCACATTCCACCGTGTCCTTGTAGTGCCCAATTGAGAACGTCAAGGGCGGTGTGCTTGATCTTGACGGATCCTTGGTCACTTAGCCATTGGATATGGTAGGGGTGTCTATGTGGAAGGAGGGTGAGGTTTAGTTTCTCACACAATTCCGTGCTTGCAAGGTTGTGGCAACTCCCACCATCGATAACAACTTTGATGGACTTCCCATTGATGCCGGCACGAGTTTGGAAGATGTTCGAGCGTTGGTCTTCACTTTCATTGGCATGGGTAGTCAAGACCCTTGTGACCACAAGCGATGGACTTGCGTCATGCTCACACACAAGAAGTTCTTGGTCCTCTTCCAAGTGTTGCCTTGCCATGGCTTCCTTGACCCTTGCATCAAACTCTTCTTCACTCAAGTATTCTTCATCGCCGTTGTCATGGATGAACAAAACTTTCTTGTTTCCACATGCATTCGACTTGTGCCCTTTGCCTCCACACTTGTAGCATTCACCATTGAATGGTTGATCATCCCTTGTGTGTTTGCCACTTGGGGGCTGTTTTCCTTGGGAAAGAGTTGGCTTGAAGGGAAGCTTGGTTGTACTTGGGGAGCTTCCACTTGGTGTTGTTGGAGTAGTGGTTGGCGCTTGCTTGTAGGTGAAGTACGTTTTTGTCTTGTTGTACTTGATGTCCTCTTGCACTTGGCGCTCGGCCTTGGATGCGATGTGCACAAGCTCAACCATGTTATTGTACTTTTGGAACTCGGTGATGCGCTTGATGGGATGGTTCAAGCCATTGAGGAAGCGTGCCATTGTTTGCTCATCTCGCTCTTCAATGTTGGCACGGATCATGTTGAGCTCCATTTGCTTGAAGTACTCCTCCACGGTCTTTGTCCCTTGACTAAGCGTTTGAAGCTTGTTGAAGAGGTCACGCGTGTAGTGTGAAGGAACAAAGCGGGATCTCATATGAGCCTTCATATCTTGCCAAGTTGCGATTGGCGGCTCTTCTTTAGCTTCGCGAGCGAGTTGGACTTGTTCCCACCAAAGGTTGGCATACTCATCAAACTCGAGGGATGCCATGGCCATCATCTTCTTATTGCTATAGTTGTGCATACGGAAGATCTTGTCGACCTTGAGTTCCCAAGAGAGATATTCCTCTGGCTCATTGGAACCGGTGAACTTTGGCATGGTGAACTTGAGCTTGCCAAAAGTTTCTTCTCCATTGCGGTTCCGGTTGCGGCGGTTGCCATGATTTGGGCGGTCATCATCATCATCCGAGCTCTCTTGTCTTGCTTGGTGATTGTTGCGTTGCTCTTGCGGTTGTGGAGGTGCCGCGTTTGGTGGTGGAACTTGTTGGTGACGACGAGCTTGGGGAGCTTGCTCGTTTTGTTGACGCGGTTGAGGACGAGGTTGATGGTCCTCACGACGAGCTTGGGGAGCTTGCTCTTGTTCTTGTCGTGGTTGATGTCGAGGAGCATTGTCTTGCGCCCTATGGCGAGGAGGACGTCGAGCCGCATGTGCAATGGGCTGCTCTTCTTCTTCTTGGTGTAGAGGAGGCTCGTCATGACCATCATGTTGCCGACGTGGACGATCATGTCGATGATGACGTCTTGGGGCATCTTCGAGTGCTTCACATCGACGGTGATCTTGTTCGTCCTCTTCGGAAGCTTCACTTGTTGTTGAAGGGGCATGTCGACGTCGATGGCCTTGGTGGTCCATGCGAGGTTGCTCTTGTTGAATCACAAGTGCCCTTGGTTGTGGCGGTTAAACCGCGCCTTGGGGGTCTTCGCGGAGGTCACCATCATAGCAGCGTTGACGCGGCGTGGCGGAGATGGTACCGCCATGCGAAGAGCTCATGGATTGAAGAACGGGTCCATCCCGGTGCCTTGAAGCGTGACGGCGAGGTGCACTTGATTCACTTGAGGAGTGCGAGATGAGCTTGGTTCAAGGCGTGGCCTTGCGAGTCCATCAATGATGCGTTGAAGCTTCTCATCCGTTGAGGCGAGTGCGACCAAGAGCTTCATTTTGATGACCGAGGTTGTGTTGCATGGCATGCATTTGGCCACCGACTTCTTGAGCGGTTGTCGATGTTCTTGAATTCCACACGCCTCGCTAAATTGTTCATCTTGGCGCTCGAGAGCTTCACAACGATAGTTGAATTCTCCTCGGACCTTCCAATGGTCCCATCTTGTCATGAATTGGTTATCATCCTCCGGAGGTGGTTGTGGTTGGGATGGCTCTCCATGCCTGTCCATGATGTAAAGCCAACAATGGTTGTATATGGAGAGAAAGGGTGTGGAGAGTTAGCCTTTACCTCACCTTGGAGATTATATCAAACCAATTGCCACACAAATGAGCGTGCAACGTGAAATGGCAAGAAACTCTCAAAGGCTTTTGGTGGAAGGTTAGGGTTGTGGAAAACCAAACGAAACGATCCAAGCAAAAGGTTATTGTCCTACGTGGTAAAGAACCAAAGATCAAAAGCAAAAGGATACGATCTACGAAAACACGGAAAACACACACGTGGAGAAAAATTGGGTTAGCACGACTATGAAAAATGAGCACAAAAGGTCCTAACGAAGACTACGCTCGGTTGTCGTGCCAACACAAGGAGAGACCACAACTCGTTTGCCAAAAGAGGATAAGCAATAGATTTGTGCACTTGCCTCGGTGCGCTCTTTCTTCTCTCTTGTTGGCTTACAAGCTTGGTATTCTCTTTGTATTGGGAGATTATGTAACTTTCTATTCTATCTTTTTCTTTTCCTGTTTTTTTTGATTTTTTTTCTTTTTCTCCCTTGCTATGCTACTATGTTAGCTTTTGTATTTGGCCTCACACTCTCACTTTTCCGAAGGCAAGTGCACAATGCTTAGACAAACACAAAATGAGTTGCTCTCATAGGATAGATACACACAAAGGAAGATATGGGGCTGTGATAAGGAATCGAGGGGATGATCCTTTATTTTGTCCCGATCTTTCACAGCGAGTCACCCGGATAGTAATCCTTCCAACAACGCCAATGGACGTCACCTGAAGAAGAGGAACGAATCCAGCAAGTAACGTGATGAAGATCACCACGCCTCAAACCAAAACACGACAATTCTTGATGAACACAAGAACCTCCGCGACAATATCAATACGATAGATAACACGGCATCGCCGTCCCCGGAGGGATGCTTCACCAATCAACACACACGATAGTTTTAGACTAATCAACTGAAATCAAAAGCTACCCTATCTAGAGGGCGTTCCCAGGCTTATATGGCCGCTGGAACGTCCGAAAAACGTGAAACAAAACGTGTCCGATACAGTCAGATCCGTCCAGATCTGTTGGTAACTTCCAGGCCGGACTTTCCGCCCTAAGTAGGCGGATAATCGCCCGGATTATCCTCACAGGCGGATTATCCGCCCCTATCTTGAGCCTCGCGCTGAAGTCCTTAGCGAAATTCTGGGCAGGTCGGATTATCCGCCCTTGTGGGCGGATTATCCGCCCCTAGACGTGTAAGTACTGCTGGAAAGCTCTCGGGTGATGTTTCCAACAAGTGCTTATTTGCTTGATTTGGAGTTCGTATGAAGAATCCACGTCGTTTCAATTTCGTGGCTTCATGCATCCGAAATGAACCTTCCTTCTTGATGATCTTCTCTTGCGCCTTCCTCCCGCTCCTCCCTCGCGCATCCTTGCCCATATCATCCTCGCCCCCTTCAAAGAGCGTTGTCCCCAACGCGTGAGGGTCGTCTCGAAAGGGTGGCGTGATATCAACAAAATCTTCACGCGTCTTTGCCATCTTCAAGTCTTGCTTGCCTACCTCACCACATCCTCCCGCTTGTCCTGCTTGACTTAATACAACCCTGGGTGGTTGCACCTCCTTTCTTCTCCACATAAGCTTGGACTTAGGCGCCACCATCTTTTTCTTCTGCTTAACTATTGTTGGAACCCGTGGCTGCTGAACATGGACCTTCTTTGCACGAACCTGCATAAGATGAGTGATGCCTGGAGCACACAACTGATGAACATGTCCATCCTTGCCTCTATGCACATGCACTGCTGCTCCAACAAAACGTCTCTGAGGTGTTCTAACAAAATTGTGGCTGACTAACCGCGGCACCATATGCACCCAAACGTGATCAGCAACATCGTCATCGGTCTGAACACCTATGTCAATACAAACTGGAAGTGGAACACATGGAACACATGCTGACATATTCTTTCCTTCATCAATAAGAGGCTTGACTTCAACCGGCTTGTCACTAACAAGAACAATTGGCTTGTCATCTACAGGCATGGATGAAACAATATCACTACTGACGCTCTTCGCATCATGCTCCTCATGTTGCACCTTAGCTAGCCCTGTTTGTGGCTTAGCCTTATGCAACTTCTCCTTGCGAACCACCAACACCACATCGGACTTGATTTGATCCTCTCTCATAGGCTTCAAAGTCTGATGTTTGCCATCATGCACAAAAGAATATGTATTTGCTCTCCCAGCATGTAACGCATTACGATCATACTGCCATGGACGACCAAGTAACAGCCCACATACCTCCAATGGCAACACATCGCACTCAATCTCATCAACATAATCACCAAATGTAAATGGCACACGCACCTTATGAGTTACCTTCACCATACCGCAGCTATTTAACCACTGTAGATGCTTAGGTTCAGGAATACGCCATGTGGACAACCCTAATTCTGCCACCATTGTCTTGCTAATGCCATTAGTATAGCTTCCTCCATCAATAATCAACTTGCATGCTTTACCTTTGATCATGCACTGCGCCTGGAATAAATTCCAACGCTGGCCTCTATCCGCTGTCATACAAGTCTCATCATGTACTCTCTTGAGTTGCATATTTAGCCCACTCAATGGTTCAACCTCTTCCACTGTAGTTTCGATTGCACACAACAACCTCGGCAACAACAGATTGCTTCTCCTCGAAGGTTTTGTCAACGCCACGCTAACGCTTGCCGGAACAACTTCTGCGACCTCCTTTGAACGAGATGGAATAGACACAATGGCAACCCTGGGCAACTGCGGAACTGTCTTCAAGGGCTTGGTACAAGATACCTTGCGACGAGGAGCAATAAAACAGCCACGCAAAAAAATATTGAAGTCCTTCCAAGTTGCATCTATAATGTCCTTTTCACACATCTCTTTATCCCACCAACGAGCTATCTCTTCATCTACATGTCGCAATGCAAGAAGCACACGTGTAGGATCATCCAAATACTCATAGTATCACATCTGTAAAAACCATCTTGCATGTGACGCGTCCACAACTCATATTCATCATATGTTGCCATGTGAACCAGTTTCGACCTGATTTGAGAATCATCACATAGTACACCGTTCAAGATGTCGAGATAGTCATTGTACACATCACCAGATCTCTTTCCAGAAACACACCGTTTGCCATAAAAGTCACCAGAAAAAGAATCCATCTCTGACCGAAACTTCTATCACCAACTAGACGGAATAGAAATTGGCGATATCCAGGCCAGATTATACACCCCTGGGGCCGGATTATCCGCCCCAACACGAAACGGAACAGATCTTGAGATCTGATGCGCAACCGTAGTTCTCCCGATCCGATTTGCAATGCGATTTTGGATCAATCAACCAATCTCACCGTGAGCAACACCGAATCGATACCACGATAAGGAATCGAGGGATGATCCTTTATTTTGTCCCGATCTTTCACGGTGAGTCACCGGATAGTAATCCTTCCAACAACGCCAATGGGCGTCACGAAGAAGAGGAACGAATCCGGCAAGTAACGTGATGAAGATCACCACGCCTCAAACCAAAACACGACAATCCTTGATGAACACAAGAACCTCGCGACAATATCAATACGATAGATAACACGGCATCGCCGTCCGGAGGATGCTTCACCAATCAACACACACGATAGTTTTAGACTAATCAACTGAAATCAAAGCTACCCTAATCTAGAGGCGTTCCCAGCTTATATGGCGGCTGGAACGTCCAAAACGTGAAACAAAAGCGTGTCCGATATCCGATCCGTCGGATCTGTTGGTAACTTCCAGGCCGGACTTTCCGCCCTATGTAGGGGCGGATAATCCGCCCCCCCGGATTATCCTCCCCTGGGGCGGATTATCCGCCCCCTATACTGAGCCTCGCGCCTGAAGTCCTTAGCAGAATTCCTGGAGCAGGGTCGGATTATCCGCCCTTGTGGGGGCCGGATTATCTGCCCCCTAGGGACGTGTAAGTACTCGTTGGAAAGCTCTCGGAGTGATGTTTCCAACAAGTTCTTATTTGCTTGATTTGGAGTTCGTATGAAGAATCCACGTCCGTTTCAATTTCAGGGCTTCTGTCTGTCCGAGCTGAACCTTCCTTCTTGATGATCTTCTCTTGCGCCTTCCTCCCGCTCCTCCCTCGCGCATCCTTGCCCATATCAGGCTGTCAAGGTGGTGCAAGTTATACCTTTGGTATTGTTGACGACTTGCAGCCGTTGGTGGGGGAAGATGTTCGAGTGTCGCGGTGTCGTTGAGCGCGGTATGACGTTGATGCGGAAGCTGTTGTGAAAATGGCGACAAACACGCGAAACACGAACAAGCGAAAATGGAAGGTCATCGAACGAAATTGAGGCGTCAAAGGGCAGGAAGCACGGTCAGTGGCGAGCGGTAGTACCGCTGGTAACGAGCGGTAGGACCGATGAGCGGTAGTACCGCTTGTACTACCGGTAGTACCGGTCACTAGCGGTAGTACCGCTTGGTACAAACTCGAACGAGGTGAACTTGCCAAAACCTCAAATTCGTGGGAAATCGACCGAAAGGTGAGCTAGAAACAACAGGGCTATAGATCGACTCCCAAAAAGCAGATCTATGGACCAAAACCACGAAAAACTCACCAAATCCAGAGATCGATCCAAGGCAAATTGGGCTCTTTTTGGTAGGATTTTTCGTTTTAAGCGGATAAAAGAAAAATTGGGGAAATTCGTGATCAACCGTGCTCTTGATACCAATATGTTATGGGGTAACCACAGGTTGGCCCGATCTTTCACGAATTCCACGGGGAACGAGGGGAAAGGGGGTGGTCGGGGGATGAAATCGAGGGAAACGATGAAAACCACGAACACACTCACTCCAAAACACGATACACGCCTACTCCTCACGCCGGTGGCAATCGGTCCAACATAATCCCTAGGATCGGTGTTGGGCGAAGCTCGCTCTCCATGCCAACAACGGGGGATGAGGCGCTTGGTGAGACCTTGACGACTTGGGCGGCCGAGAACCCAAGGCCTTGTACAACTTGAACGCACTAGGCAAGATCCAAGAGGGGGGTGGATAATCCGGTGCTCCTTGGTAGGAGCATGAGACCAATAGATATAAGTCCTCAAAGGGTTTCCTTAATATCTATTATTATCCAAGTCTAAGGACTTACTGATGGAGGGGTTAACCTCTTGGGTGCCCGATCTTCACGGATCTCGTGGTCAAATCGATGGGAAAGCGAGGGGAAAGGGAGAAGGTAGCGGAAGCGAACACACACCTCGCGAAGAACACGATGAACACACGCAAAACTCACACGATACAAGGCCGATTGCTCCCGAACGGCGGCCACCGGTCCGATAGAATCCTCGCAAGGAAAGATCGGTCAACGTGCTCCCTCAAATCCACATCGGAGAGGGAAGAACACCTTGAGGAGGGTCTTGACGACTTGGGGGCGAGAACAGAACCCAAGGCCTTGTTCAACGATGGATGCGTGATGAAAAGTCCAATCGAGGTTGGTGGCGATAGTCGGTCCCCTTGGTAAAGGGATGAGGCAAAACTAGAGATTCCACAATGGGGTTGTCTTTAGTCTATCATCTATGCCTAAGGGATACATGAGGGGTGGGGGCTCTATTTATAGGCCAACCACAAAACAAGGGTAGTTTGGGGATAAAACTAGGGTTTGGTATGTAAAGGGGGATACATGGGCTGTGGTCCAACTAGTGCGCCTTGAGAAGCCAGAGCGGTAATCGGACTTGGGACCGGTAGTACCGCTTGGTCCGGTAGTACCGCTCAGGGACCGGTAGTACCGCTTGCGGTCCTAGAGCTTCAGCTGGAGCCGTCAGTGGGGAGCGGTAGTAAGGGGTAGTATCGGCCAGTATCTGGGTCCAGATCCCAGTAGTATGCCGAGACAGAGTATTTGGCTTCATTGGCGTCATTCTTTGGCGATGGCGGTAGTACTGCTTGGCGGTAGTACCGCTGGCGGTATGTCCGGTCGATAATCTGTGGCGACGAAGAGCATTTGGCGATTGTCTTCTTCCGCCTCCTCTTCCAAGCCTCCGCCTTGTCGGGCTTGATGTTCCAGACTTCCTCCTTGCCTCCGTACTTGTCAATGTGAACCTATCATGCATATGTGACGGAGTATGAAGTAGCATGCCATTCAATAGGGAAGGAAGGGGGCTCGCATAGAGGAACCGATTCACCTTTGGAGTCCATGACGACTTGGTGTAAGTTGGAGACCAAGATGTGGCAACGACCGTAGGTCGGGCTACATCAGCTCCCCCCCTTCAAAAAGAGTCGTCCTCGACTCTACATGCTCATCACCAAGTAGAAGCGGTCGAGAGACCTTCTTGATCCTGGGGTTCACCATATAGTCGTCCTCGGGAAGATTGACTTGACAACACTTCAATGTTCCTTCACCTTCCTTGAAGCCTACAAAGCTCACAACAAAAGCGAAGCAACACAAAGCGGAGCCAATTCACGAAGATTATAGCATGAGTCCTCAAGTAGAAGGAAGTCACCTTAGCTTGTAGAGATAGCTCGATGAAGGGTAGCCATAGGTAACTCTCTTCGGTTCTTCTTGTCAACATATAGTCCATAGAGGTTGACGTGTGCGCACTTGTACCTTCATACAACAAAGACCAAGCAACATATGTGTGTGTGATAGAGGAGCATGTCATTTGTGGCATGTCCATTCTTATTCACAACACGATTATCACAACTCAAGTATAGCAAACGGGATGCATATGCAAGGTCAGTGTGCATGGAAATCGTTTGAACATCATCCAAATGTGGGAACTCAAAAACTCCATATAACATCTTATTGTGGCACTCAAAGCAATCGAATAGAAATTTTATCAACATCTTTGATGCAAAGCTTGGAGAATTTGGCAAAAACACAAAAGGAAAGATGTCCAAAACAACATCATTATGTGTGCCAACCAACCATTGGAAAGAGAAATTGTTCGACATGTTGGATGTCACACACAAATCATTGATAGCCAATATCATGGGAATATGAGTATCCCAAGCGGAAGCAAAAACAATATATTTGCAAACAAACCAAATGAAAGAGCAAGTGGTCCTTATGTTTGTTGCAACAACAAGACGAGATTCTTGGAAGCTCTCATGACAATACATGTTCTTAAAGGAATTGTGGTTGCACACAAAACATCGAGAAGGTAAATTGTTCAACATTTTTGGTGCAACACACAAAACATCATTATCTAGATGCGAAGAAACATGAATGTCACAAGGGGAGATAATACCATTAACATGCTTGCAATCAAACCATATGAAAGAGCAATTTGCCAACATGAAAGATGCAAAGCATGCAAAAGGTATCAGAGCTGGGTTCGATCTTGAACTCACTTGTGGGATGCTCTCTAGAGCTCTTTTTGTCAACTCGTGCTCAACCGAGGTTGACATGATAATGCGGGTACCTACACACATCATACACAAAAGGGAGAATGTGTGTGCATGGTAGAGATACACATCATCCATCATGACGTATCTCTTTTTGTGCACATCACCATTAATGTCAATCAAGTATGAAAGTGATGCATGGTGAGTATGCAAGAGGGGAACATGCTTATCATGGCAATCATCAAAATCTCCAAAAATTGAGAAAGCTATGGGGGCCATCTCATTATAACGCACAAGATCAATATTGTTGCAAGCAAAACAAGTGAAATAGCAAGCATTCATCTTATCGCAAGCAATGGGAGAAATTGAATGACTAGCATGACAAGGCAAGTCCAAAGCAATTGGAGTATACACACAAGATGCATAGCATGGCATGTTTATGGCAATGAGTTCGCAATCAAACAATTCCACATGATCAATATTATGCAAAGGCAAAGCATCACATGGGAATGTGGATGAAGCATATGTAATGCCACAAGTATCATCCATAGCATGCATATCCTCACAATTCATCATGTCCACTAGTGGGATCATGGCATCATCAACACCCTTATTGTTACCTTGGTCATACCTCTCATATGAAGTGGGTGTTGTGGAAGTAGTGGCCTCCTTGTGGACGACTTCGTTTTCTTGATGTAGCCATGGCGTAGCATCATCTTCGTGCACCATGTACATCTTCTCCAATTGAGGCATCATTGCTTCATTGCTTCGGGCGTATTCCTCCATGGAACCTAGCACAACACAAGAGAACACACTAGAGGTAGAGGGTAAGTTGTTAGAATTCGAAATGGTCTCACTTGACCTATCAACTACCACTCTCAACTCACTAGGAGTATCACTCATGCCCTCCAAGTGGAAGCACTCAATCTCACATAAGGTGGACTCACTCATCTCACTCTTGTTCTCACTCAAGTGGGCTAAGTGGCTCTCATAATCATATGGGGTTGGTACCACATCATCACTCAAGCATATGGGGATAGGCTCGGTTTCCTCAACTCCATGCGCCTCCTTTGGTGAAGGGAAAATCCCATGCTCACCATTCTTGACCTTGTCGCCTTCAAGGTTGGATGCCATAAGATGGGCATCATCGCTCTCCTCCATGGTCGAAGGGAAAATCCCATGCTCGACCGTCTTGTGGCCATCTCGTAGTAGTGGTGGAGGTAGGCTCATGCTATCCAACTTGGCAAAGTAGGCGTCTACATTTTCCTCGTTGGCGAGGTCGTGGAAGTCAAGCGTAGGCATTGAAGCTTGATGGCGAGGAGGAAGGCTTGCTCTTGGTGCCATTGTGGTGGTGGCACGAGTAGTTGAAGGTGCCCTATGATGGTGTCAACGGAGGTCATTGGCGTGCCTTGCCGATGGTTGATGTAGGTGGCACACTTGGTCGTCCACATGACGCTCGCGACGGTGATCATTTGCCTTGGCACTCTTCTTGTGCTTGTGGTGCCTTCTTGAGCTTGATTGCGCATTATGGTTGGTGCTCATCATGTTCGTCTTTATGGCGAAGATGCCTTTGACGATGTCTTGTATCCTCTTTATGGTGGCGATGCTCATGAGAGGATGTTTGTCGATGAAGCGTCTTTTTTCTTGGCGCCTCTTGATGCATATGATGTTTGGACGCCACTCTTGTTTGGATAGGAGTTGGAGCTTGGCGCCTTGGCGGTGATGAAGCTTGGCGCCTTGGAGATGGTAGAACTTGACGCCTTGGAGGTGATGGAGCTTGGTGCCTTGGAGATGGTGGCGCTTGACGCCATCTAGGTGGTGGCACATGTCGCCTTGGAGGTGAATCATCGAAGTAGGTGGTGCCCTTTGGTGTGGCACGCTTGGCCTTGAAGGTCATGGAATCTTGATGATGCGCCTCCTCTTGCTTGGCGTAGTAGGCTTCCATCTCCACACGGTGGAGGAATTCTTCATGGCTCATGGAGGAGCCATCAAAGTCGATGAAGTTCTCCGTGCCCTCCATGCTTGGCGAGGCGTCATCGATGTCGCACTCGAAGTCGTCCATGCTTGGGGAGTAGTTGTTGGTGTAGTACTCCATATCACCCAAGCATGTGCATCCATTGTCGATGTAGTGCTCCATAGGCTCCATGCATGAGGAGCCATTGTCGACGTAGAGCTCCATGTCTTCCATGCATGTGGAGTCGTCGTAGGTGTAGTGCTCCGGGTCCTCAAAGCATGCGGAGCCATTGTCGGTGTTGTGCTCCGTCATGTCCTCTATACTTGTGGAGTCGTAGTCATGGTGGCTCATCATGGATTCTTCATAGATATCATCCTCGGTTCCGGAGTCCCTAGACATGATGCACAAGACCAAGCGTTGTATATGGAAGTGGTAGTGGGAGTTAGGGATACAACGTCAAACCTTACTTTACCTTGGAAGATCGTATCGTACAAGTGGCCACACTTGAGAGCAATAAACCAAGCAAAGTGAAGTTCACGCGGAACACCAAAACCAACTACGAACCAAAAAATACACACACACAAGGCCTATGGTGGATAGGTATGGAAAGTGGCATGTCAAGAACCAATCCGAAATCAAGATGTTGTAATGGCAAGTAAAGAACCACAATGATCACAAAACAAACAAGTTAATCCACAAGATAGGAAATATGTACAAGGAAACACACACGGTGGGATAAATGGGACTTGTGCGACGGAGAAAGTGAGCTAAGAACCAAATGATTACCTAGCGAAGACTATAAGCTCGAGTCACACAAGTACAAGGAGAGACGCTAGTTCGATTGCACAAGATTGGTGGGCTACAAGATATGCACAATAAGTACCACCTATATGTTGTTCATCGAGCTTGCGCTTCCTATTCTATGAGGCACATATATAATTATTTCTTTTTCTCTTTTCCTTTTTTCTATTCTTTTTTCTCTTTTTTTCTTTCTATTTTCCTTTTTCACTTGCCTCTTCCTTGTGCCAACGACTATACAAGATAACTATATGAGATAGCGCTCACACGTTTGCTCGGAATTCTACAAGGTATCAAATGTGCATAGCCCAAGCAATCATAAGAGGAACTAGTCTCAATAGGTGTTTGTTGCTCGCAAAGATAGTGGGGTTCACAAAGGAATGCAAGTGGGGAGAAGTCGCGGAATGTTTATACCTTTCGTCGATGATCTTCACCCTTTATTGTTGGATTCCGCCTTTCTCACGGAATTTGGATGGAGTAGAGAGCATGAACCACGTGGATTATGATGTAAATCTCCTTCTCCTCTTCGAAACGAGCTAAAGAACACCAAAATCCGAGTTCGTATGCAAAAGTTATGCTCAAAACGGTGAGAGGCTGAAATCTGGAACTTGCTGTTTTCTTTCTGTATCGGGCGGTAGTACCGGATTTTGGTACCGCTGGGCGGTAGTACCGTATTTTTGGTCCGGTAGTACCGCTCGGGACAGAGAAAACCAGATCTGACGCGATTTCGCGAGTTTGGGGCGATTTGGGCGGAAAATCTTCAAGAAAAACACCAAATCGGCGGGGGAAATCAAGGAATTACGCTATGGGAACGCAAAGGAAGGTAGATCAACAAGTTTAGCAAGCAATCCACGGATCAAAACCTACCAAAACGCAATCAAATCACAGATCGATCCAAAACACGAATTGGGGCTATTTTTGGTGGAATTTTCGAATTTATGGGGAAAAGACCAAATCGATGAGAAATCCGTGGCAACCAAAAGCTGCTGATACTAGATGATTGAGGGGTTAACCTCTTGGGTGCCCGATCTTCACGGATCTCGTGGTCAAATCGATGGGAAAGCGAGGGGAAAGGGAGAAGGTAGCGTAAGCGAACACACACCTCGCGAAGAACACGATGAACACACGCAAAACTCACACGATACAAGGCCGATTGCTCCCGAACGGCGGCCACCGGTCCGATAGAATCCTCGCAAGGAAAGATCGGTCAACGTGCTCCCTCAAATCCACATCGGAGAGGGAAGAACACCTTGAGGAGGGTCTTGACGACTTAGGGGCGAGAAACCGAGAACACAAGGCCTTGTTCAACGATGGATGCGTGATCCAAAGTCCAATCGAGGTTGGTGACGATAGTCGGTCCCCTTGGTAAAGGGGATGAGGCAAAACTAGAGATTCCACAATGGGGGTTGTATTTAGTCTATCATCTATGCCTAAGGGATACATGAGGGGTGGGGGCTCTATTTATAGGCCAACCACAAAACAAGGGTAGTTTGGGGATAAAACTAGGGTTTGGTAAGTAAAGGGGGATACATGGGCAGTGGCCCAACTAGTGCTTGTAGCACCGCCAGAGCGGTAATGGGACTTGGGACGGTAGTACCGCTTGGTCCTAGTACTCGAGGGACCCGTAGTACCGCTTAGGATCTGGAGCTTCACTAGATCCGTCGGTGGAGCGGTAGTAAGGCGGTAGTACCGTGACCGGTAATCTGGTCCAGATCCGTAGTACCGAGACAGAGAGTGTTGGCTTCATTGGCGTCTGTTCTTTGGCGGTAGCAGGCGGTAGTACTGTCGCCAGTCCGGTGAATGCGTGGCGACAGAGCATTTGGCAGTCTGTCTTCTTCCGCCTCCTCTTCCAAGCCTCCGTCTTGTCGGGCTTGATGTTCCGGGCTTCCTCCCTTGCCTCCATACTTGTCAATGTGAACCTATCATGCATATGTGACGGAGTATGAAGTAGCATGCCATTCAATAGGGAAGGAAGGGGGCTCGCATAGAGGAACGGATTCACCTTTGGAGTCCATGACGACTTGGTGTAAGTTGGAGACCAAGATGTGGCAACGACCGTAGGTCGGGCTATATCACTTACAATGGAGGGTGGGGGCTATATATAGTCTAGCCACAAAACAGGGGTAGTTTCGGAACGAACAGGTAAATTATAGGTAGGTTTACAAGGCACAGGGCCGCACTTTAGGTATTCAGAGTCAGTCGGGCCCGGTAGTACCGGTGGTGACCGGTAGTACCGCTCCGGAGGCGGTAGTACCGCTTGAGGTCCTAGAGCTGTCGTCGAAGGCGCCTGTGGCGAGCGGTAGGAGGGGGCGGTCATGCCGCTGTCCGGTAGTACCGGTCGTTGGACCGGTAGTACCGCTTGGACCGGTAGTACCGTTCGGCGGTACCGCTTGCGTCTGGCAGCGGTTTGAGATTCCTTTGGGGGTGCCTGTGGCGAGCGGTAGGAGAGGGCGGTAGTACCGCTGGCCGGTAGTACCGCTTGCGTCTGGCAGCGACTGGTTGCTTCTCCTCCGTTCCTTGGGTCCTTCTCTTCGTACCTGATGATGCACAGTGTATGCGTGTGAAGTAGCAATCCATCCAAGGGTGTGTCGAAGTCACACAAGGAGAGGAGCGAGTTCACCTTAGCTTGAAGGAGTTTGGCTCGGGCGCGGGTCATGGGTCCACTTGGGGAGCTCGTGGGAGTAGATGTAGTAGCGGTCGTAGGACGGGCTGCATCAATTAGTAATCGAAATGGTCTCACTTGACCTATCAACTACCACTCTCAACTCACTTGGTGTATCACTCATGGCCTCAAAGTGGAAGCACACAATCTCACGAAAGGTGGAGTCACTCATCTCACTCTTTTTCCCACTCAAGTGGGCTAAGTGGCTCTCATACTCACATGGGATTGGTACCATATCATCACTCAAGCATATAGGGATAGGCTTGGATTCCTCAACTCCACGCGCCTCCTTTGGTGAAGGGAAAATCCCATGCTCACCATTCTTGACCGTCTCCTTCATGGTCGAATGGAAAATCTCCAAGGTTGGATGCCATAAGATGGGCATCACCGCTCGCCTCCATGGTCGAAGGGAAAATCCCATGCTCGACCGTCTTGTGGCCATCTTGTAGTAGTGGTGGAGGTAGGCTCATGCTATCCAACTTGGCGAAGTAGAGGTCTACATTTTCCTCGTTCATGAGGTCTTCAAATGCAAGCGTAGTCGTTGAAGCTTGATGGCATGGACGAAGGCTTGCTCTTGGTGCCATTTTGATGGTGGCACAAGAAGCTGAAGGTGCCTTGTGATGGTGTCGACGGAGGTCATTGGCGTGCCTTGACGATGGTTGATGTAGGTGGCGCACTTGGTCATCCATATGACGCTCACGACGATGGCCCTTGACCTTGGCACTCTTCCTTGTAAGTTTTTCTAATGAGCGAAAAGCATCATTAGTCTTGGCGACCATCCTCGTGTTTTTGTCTAAGTCGTTGTCCATGTCCTTCTTGAAGTTGTGGAGGTCGCTTTGGAACTTGTCCATTTGATGATGGACCTTGGCGCACTCGAGTTGGAGGCTCCGTCTAGGCCGGTGCGACTTGAGGAGCTTGGCGTTGTCGTTCTTGAAGTCGCCCATGCTTGGGGAGTCGTTGTTTTTGTAGCACTCCATGTCACCCAAGCATGTGGATCCATTGTTGGTGTAGTGCTCCATCATGTTATCCATGCTTGTGGAGACATATGCATGGTGGCTCATCATGGATTCTTCATAGATATCATTCTCGATCCCGGAGTCCCTAGACATGCTTCACAAGACCAAGTGTTGTATATGGAAGTGGTAGAGGGTGTTAGGGATACAACGTCGAACCTTACTTTACCTTGGAAGATCGTATCGTGCAAGTGGCCACACTTGAGAGCAATAAACCAAGCAAAGTGAAGTTCACGCGGAACACCCAAAACCAACTACTAACCAAAAAAACATACACAAGGCCTATGGTGGATTGGTATGGAAAGTGGCATGTCAAGAACCAATCCGAAATAAAGATGTTGTATTGGCAAGTAAAGAACCACAATGATCACCAAGCAAACAAGTCAATCCACAAGATAGGAAATATGTACAAGGAAACACACACAGTGGGATAAATGGGACTTGTGCGACGGAGAAAGCGAGCTAAGAACCAAATGATTACCTAGCGAAGACTATAAGCTCGTGTCACACAAGTACAAGGAGAGACGCTAGTTCGATTGCACAAAATTGGTGGGCTACAAGATATGCACAATAAGTACCACCTATATGATGTTCATCGAGCTTGCGCTTCCTATTCTACGAGGCACAGGTATATTTCTTTCTTTTTCTCTTTTCCTTTTTCTATTTTCTTTTATTTTTGTATCACTCTTTTATTTTCCTTTTCTTTTCACTTGCCTCTTCCTTGTTCCAACAACTATACAAGATAACTATATGAGATAGTGCTCACAATGTTTGCTCGGAATCTACAAGGTATCAAATGTGCATAGACCAAGCAATCATAAGAGGAACTAGTCTCAATAGGTGTTTGTTGCTCGCAAAGATAGTGGGGTTCACAAAGGAATGCAAGTGGGGAGAAGTCGCGGAATGTTTATACCTTTCGTCGACGATCTTCACCCTTTATTGTTGGATTCCGCCTTGCTCACGGAATTTGGATGGAGTAGATAGCATGAACAACATGGATGATGATGTAGAGCTCCTTCTCCTCTTCGAAACGAGCTAAAGAACACCAAAATCCGAGTTCGAATGCAAAAGTTATGCTCAAAACGGTGAGAGGCTGAAATCTGGGAACCTGCTGTTTTCTTTCTGTACTAGGCGGTAGTACCGGATTTTGGGCCCGGTAGTACCGCTGGGTCCAGAAACTCCCAGTTTTGACGCGTTTTCGCGATTTTGGGGTGATTTGGGCGGAAAATCTTCAAGAAAAGCACCAAATCGAAGGGGGAAATCAAGGAATTAGGCCATAGGAACGCAAAGGAAGGTAGATCAACAAGTTTAGCAAGCAATCCACGGATCAAAACCTACCAAAACGGACTTAAATCACATTCGATCCAAAACACGAACTGGGGCTATTTTTGGTGGAATTTTCGAATTTATGGGGAAAAGACCAAATCGATGAGAAATCTGTGGCAACCAAAAGCTGCTGATACCAGATGATGGAGGGGTTAACCTCTTGGGTGCCCGATCTTCACGGATCTCGTGGTCAAATCGATGGGAAAGCGAGGGAAAGGGAGAAGGTAGCGGAAGCGAACACACACCTCGCGAAGAACACGATGAACACACGCAAAACTCACACGACACAAGGCCGATTGCTCCCGAGCGGTCCGATAGAATCCTCGCAAGGAAAGATCGGTCAACGTGCTCCCTCAAATCCACATGGGAGAGGGAAGAACACCTTGGGGAGGGTCTTGACAACTTGGAGACGAGACATCGAACTCCAAGGCCTTGTTCAACGATGCATGCGTTATGCAAAGTCCAATCGAGGTTGGTGACGATAGTCGGTCCCCTTGGTAAAGGGGATGGGGCAAAACTAGAGATTCCACAATGGGGGTTGTCTTTAGTCTATCATCTATGCCTCCGGGGTACATGAGGGGTGGGGGCTCTATATATAGGCCAGCCACATAAACAGGGGTAGTTTAGGAATAAAACTAGGGTTTGGACGGGCTAGAGGGGTACGTGGGCCGGAGGCCCAACAGTCTTGTGAGCACAGGACCCGTAATCTGGGACTTGGGTCCAGTAATCACGGACCGTAGTAATGCAGGTCCATCCGTAGTACCGCTTGCGATCTGGGACTTCGTTGGCGTCGTGTATGGGGCATAGTAGTGGGCGGTAGTACCGTGGCCAGTGGTAATCGCCGAGATCGATCCAGTACCGCTGAGACAGAGAGCATTTGGCGACTGTCTTCTTAGCCTCATCTTCAAGCCTCCGTCTTGTCGGGCTTGATGCTCAGACTTCCTCCTTGCCTCCGTACTTGTCAATGTGAACCTATCATGCATATGTGACGGAGTATGAAGTAGCATACCATTCAATAGGGTAGGAAGGGGGCTCCCATAGAGGAACAGATTCACCTTTGGAGTCCATGACCGTAGGTCGGGCTACATCAACATGCTTGCTGCCATCTGCATGCATTGCCATGCTGCACGCTATTAAGCGCCAACGCCTCCTCCACATTTCCCCTCTGTCGCCACTCCCTCTCTGCCCCTAGGCTGCCGCCAATCTCTGCTGCACCGCCGCCGTCTCCGACGAGCTTAGCTCTTAATTCTGGCCACACACTGCCTCCCCTTGCTTCATCGACCAAGCACGCACGCTCCCCATCCCCTGGCGCTCTTGTCAGGTGCCCTCGTTCAACATGGGCACCCCGAAACGTCGGCTTTGACAAGTTCCGACGACGCCGCCGTCTGCAACCTCTCCGACGACGTTTACCAGGTGAACCAGACCGCCCCTTCACTCCTCGATCACGCACATAACATTGTTTTTATCCTGCACATCTGACCGCGCCTTCATTTTACCCTAGGGCGATCTCCAGTGACGTCCTCGACCTCGACCAGAGCCGCCCGTCGCCAGAACCAACTCCGGCGAGCAATTGCGCGATGCCGGCGCCTTGTCAAGCTAACATCACGTCTAGCATCACCACAGCCCTGCGATTCTGGTGAGCACTCTCCCTTCCCTCTTTGCTTCCTGTAGCCGCCGTAGCGCCACCGCCTGGCCATGCGCCGCCACTAGCCACCGCCAGCGCCGCCAGACTTTGGCAAGCGTGTTAGTAACCGTAGGATCTGGATCTGACGGATACAATAGAAAGTTAGCGAAGGGGTAAGTGATGATTCTGAGCCGCACGATTCACATTTGATCCAACGTGCCACAGCCGCGATCCACCCGAACCGGTACTGACCAGTTAAAACACGACGCGTGGCCAGATTCGTTTAAAACAAAAAATTTGAAACCAGATCAGATTGTGATTTTCAAACCCTTATAACTTTGGATCCACACGTCCAAAAATTACAAATTTTATGTCATTGGATTCAGGAGAGCAAGACCTAGCCAACCATGGCCTTAGTTTCGAAAATAGTATCTGTTAGCTTGTTTGAATTGCAGATCCTTTTGTGAGCTTGTTTAGAGTAGAAAAATTGTTTAAAATTGATTTTAGGATTAAATCTTTTGCAAAATGGATTTATGTGACCTTACTGACCCTAGGAACCAATCCTTGGTGTTAAAAATTATTTTGGTGTAATTTAGGTTGAGTTATTTAGCTTAACCATATTCTAACCAAATAAAATTATGGATTTTACTATGGAAAAGTTTTTGCAAAGAAAACTTTGAGGAAATGTTTTGGATTCAAAGCTACTGAACCAAAACACCAAGACTTGAGAGTTAGAAACTTTTGGTGAGAAACTTAAAGATTTTGATTTGATAAAACCATTTTTCCACCATATAAAATATTGAATGGAATTTTAAAAATAGTTTTTGGGCAAAACCCTCTAACCAATGACTTTGCCATTCTGGTAAATGACCAATTTGGACCTTACAAAGTTTAGAAACCTAGTGGAGACCATCCTTGCAATAGAATCATCCTTTGCATACTTATGCATGACTTAGAGTCCATTACTTGTGTGTGTGGAATGTTGTTTGAATATTGGTTTGGAATGCTACTTGATACCATACTTGTTTGATTGATTGTAGTGAAATTAGCAAAGTGTGAGACTAGCAAGATCAAGAAGTAAACCCTCATTCCCTACCAAAAAGGCAAGTTACACTATCATACAAATGCCCTACTATTTTCATTATACTTAGAGGATTATGAAAACATGCATGAAAAAGATCTCTTTATATTTATGCTATGCTAAATCCTAATAGGATTCCCTATACACTCCTTAGTGAAAATATTGTAGTTGTACATGCTTAGCCATGCTTTATTTTGACAAGAGATACATGTCGAGATTTTACAAAGGATTGAGAAAAGGACTTATGTTTTACATAATAAAACAAGGACTCAATGAATCACCTAGGTGGTGGACACTTTAAGTTTTGGAGAGGGTGGCAACAAAAGGAACCATGTCTATGGGATTCACTTTGTGTTGTGCTCCAAAAAGATAACCACCTAGGAAACTTAGAGATTGAACATGTTTCTCCAATTGTGGCTTTCGTGTGCAACCACATGCTATTATGGCTCTGGCTCAGTCAACTACATTAGGAAGACCCATACATTGTATTTAGTTACCGGACATGGGGATCTGGAATGCTTCATGGGGGCTGAAGACAAGCTAGCAATGATGTATGGGAGGACCTTTTGGAAAGACTTCGTCACACTCTCTCGGTCTGGGTACTCCATCTTGGTGAGCACTAATCCAAAGGCCCTGGTGGCAACAGATGGGATTGTGTCATGTGGGTAAAGTGTACTCATACCGCAAGTTAACAAAATCTAAGTACTTAGCCGTGTCCCCGGTTATGGACAATACTGAGCAACTAAAGTTTGAACTATGGGAGATCTCGACATTCTAACTTCTAAAATAAAAACTAGATGCCCTTGTGTGTCTACCAAGGAATTCTAAGAGATTTTGTTAAGCTTGTTGCACTTGGGGTTTACCAAGGTGCTCAAGGGCATGAGGTACTTGGGGTTACCAAGGAACTCATGAGATTTCATAAAACTTGTCGCACTTGGGGTTACCAAGGTGCTCAAGGAGTTTGGACAAGGACTTGAACACTTGAGTTTCTACCAAGGAGTTCAAGAAACTTGGAAAAGAAATTTGACAAAGGACTTAAAACCCTTTTTGAAAAGATAGGATAAAATATTGCTTTATGCAAATAAGCCTTAAACTCTACTTAGCCAAATATGCATATAATGATAGGTTCCCCTCTTATTATACATAGAAGAGAAGCTTGCCAATACAATTCGAAATGTATTGACCCTTGTGGCTGTAACTTGTAATGTTGCAGGTTGATTGTTTTTAAATGGAGATTGTTTGATTGACTAGGACTACAAAGTCTACAACCAACATCTGCCTGTGGCACTTTGAAGATGAAGGACCCATGACTATAGTTATTCTGCTGCAATGTAAAGTAATAGCCAAATGAGCTATGTTTGATGTAATAAACTTATGTTATTCCTGGTTATAAATTTATATTATGACCTTTGTATCTTGATATTACATCTTAACTGTGGATGCTAGCTAATGATCCAGGGACTAGCATTATAAAACACAGGAGGACTCTACCTTATTAGGTTGGGACCTCTACAGATACATTAGCCCTTATTTCTGCTCGAGATGGAGACAATTCTGATGCTGATGAAGAGATAGAGGTAATGGGAGTTGAAGCTGCTGATCAATACAAGAGTTTAATTACACAACGTGTGCTGAGTGTGCAATTGAGCAAATCTGAACAAGATCAACGCCACAACCTGTTCCAAACACGTGGTGTTGTCAAGGAAAGATCTATACAGATCATCATTGATGGAGGGATCGGAGTTGTAATAATCTGGCTAGTGTTGACATGGTAGAGAAGCTTGCACTTCCAACAAGACAACGCACACATTCATATTACATCCAATGGTTTGAGAGTTCCCGCAAGATCAAGGTAACAAGAATGGTACGCGTGCATTTTACTATTGGTACATATTCTGATTTTGTTGATTGTGATGTTGTACCTATGCAAGCTTGTTCTTTGTTACTTGGTAGACCATGGAAATATGATAGAGAATCTGTTCATAATGGCAAAACTAATCACTATTCTCTTATGCATGATGGAAAGAAAATTGGTTTAAAATCTATGACTCCTGAACAGATTTTAAAAGATGATCTTACTAGAGCTAGTAGAGATAAAAACTGAGGAGAAAAATAAAAGTGAAAATCAGATTGTTGCTGCAGATTTTGTACCACCAAAGAACACTAAATCTGATTCTACCCATGCTACTGAAATTCGTTTGAAGAGTCCATGTATGCTTGCAAATAAAATTGATATTGCTGAACTAGATGTAAACACTACTCAATGTTATGCAATTATTTGCAAAGAGGTTTTGTTTTCATTTGAGGATATGCCTCCTTCTTTTCCACCCACTATTGCTAACCTTTTGCAGGAATATGAGGACGGCTTTCCCGCTGAGCTGCCACCAGGACTACCTCCTATTAGAGGAATTGAGCACCAAATTGATCTAATTCCTGGTGCTACGTTGCCCAACCACGCGCCATATAGAACCAATCAAGAGGAGACAAAGGAGATACAACGCCAAATTCAGGAACTACTCGACCGAGATCATATTCGTGAGCCCCTTAGCCCCTATGTTGTTCCTATTATTTTGGTACCTAAGAAAGATGGTTCTTCGCGCATGTGTACTGATTGTAGAGCTATCAATAATATTACTATTCGATATCGTCATCCTATTCCACGTTTAGATGACATGCTTGATGAATTGAGTGGCTCTACCATGTTTTCTAAAGTTGATTTGCGTAGTGGTTACCACCAGATTCGTATGAAATTAGGAGATGAATGGAAAACAACATTTAAAACTAAGTTCGGTTTATATGAGTGGTTAGTGATGCCGTTTGGTTTAACTAATGCACCCAGCACTTTCATGAGATTAATGAACGAAGTTTTACGTGCTTTCATTGGACGTTTTGTGGTAGTCTACTTTGATGATATTCTGATTTATAGCAAATCTTTAGAGGATCATTTGGACCATTTACGTGATGTTTTCAATTCTTTACGTGATGCACGTTTGTTTGGTAACCTTGAGAAGTGCACCATTTGCACCAATCGAGTTGCGTTTCTTGGCTATGTTGTTACATCACAGGGTATTGAAGTGGATCCAGCCAAGATTGAAGCTATTGAGAATTGGCCGCAGCCCAAGACGGTCACACAAGTGAGGAGTTTTCTTGGCCTCGCTGGTTTTAATAGGTGCTTTGTCAAAGACTTTGGATCAATTGCCGTGCCGCTGAATGAGCTTACCAAGAAGGATGTGCCCTTTTTTTGGGGCGATGCACAACAACAGGCCTTCGTCATATTGAAAGATAAGCTAACACATGCTCCCTTACTCCAACTTCCTGATTTTACTAAGACTTTTGAGCTTGAATGTGATGCTAGTGGAATTGGTTTGGGAGGGGTGTTATTACAAGAGGGAAAACCTGTTGCATATTTTAGTGAGAAATTGAGTGGGGCTAGTCTGAACTATTATACTTATGATAAAGAATTATATGCGTTTGTGCGGACATTAGAAAATTGGCAACATTATCTATAGCCTAAAGAATTTGTTATTCATTTTGATCATGAATCTTTGAAGCATATTCGTAGTCAAGCTAAGTTGAATCGTCGTCATGCAAAGTTGGTTGAATTTATTGAGTCTTTTTGATGTGGACATCCCTTCTATTGATACAACCGTTGTACCTACAAATACACACATACAAGGACCCATCACAAGATCTCGTGCCAAACAACTTAACTATCAGGTACTTTCATTTCTTGGAACTATTCCTCACATACATGAGAATATGATGCTGCCTAAATCAGATGTATTTCTTACTCTTAGGAATGATGGACCAAGCATGGATGAGAGGGACAAGCATTGGAGCATGGCCATGCATGGAGATGGCAGCAAGCATGTGATGATCCAAGAGAAGGCCACGGATGGAGATTTTAGAATTTTGAGGCCACCATAATGAAGAAAGAAGGCTTGGACGAAATATTCAAGATTAATACTTCACGAATTCGTCCATAGCTTAATATGGTGCTGCGACACCTTTATGTTGGGCCAGGCCCATGTAATTTTCGCAGGATTTTAATTAGCCACTTTTTAGAGTCCGTATTTGAGGGGAAAAGGACTTCTAGGGTTGGATTCGGCCACCACTTCCATGGCTGGCCGAAACCCCACCTTTTCCTCCTTAAATACTCCCCATAGACGTCCCCCTAGACTCGGATTTTGTTTAGACATTAAGTTAGCCATCGTCGCAACTTCGCCAAGGCTCGAGCGTCGCAGAGGCCTCTTGTACTTCACACCTATTCAGGATCCCACCTTTTTAATAAAGCTTTCCTCTTAATCCGCAATATCTTGATTGCATTATTGGTTCTTACTTGTTCTCGATTTCAGGTAGGAATTAAGACCCTCGCTGGTCAGGCTGATCGTGTTCTCGCAGGATCGGTAACCTCCAGGAGATTGGCCTAGCGATTGCATTGGCGCTCGTGCTTGCACGTGTAGTCGGATCGTCAAGCCCGAACTCCACCAAATCGATTATCATCATCTCATCGAAAGATCAGATATATTTGGATTAGAATTGTAGAGATGGTAGAACATGGAACAAGTTCGTCTTCAATGATGGATTTGTGTTCCGTGCTAACAAACTATGCATTCCGGATAGTTATGTTCGTCTTTTGTTGTTACAGGAGGCGCATGGAGGAGGATTGATGGGACACTTTGGTGTCAAGAAGACGGAGGATGTTCTTGCTGCACACTTATTTTGGCCACGTATGCGTCGAGATGTTGAGAGATTTGTGGCACGCTGCACTACTTGTCAAAAAGCTAAGTCTCGCCTTAATCCACATGGTTTATATATGCCTCTTCCTGTTCCTAGTGTTCCTTGGGAGGATATTTCTATGGACTTTGTTTTGGGATTGCCACGAAAACAGAAGGGGAGGGATAGTATTTTTGTTATTGTGGATCGGTTTTCTAAGATGTCACACTTTATTCCTTGTCATAAAACGGATGATAATTCGCATATTGCTGATTTGTTCTTTCGTGAAATTGTTCGTTTGCATGGTGTGCCAAATACTATTGTTTCTGATCGTGATACTAAATTTCTTAGGCACTTTTGGAGATGTTTATGGGCTAAGTTGGGGACTAAATTGCTGTTTACTACTACATGTCATCCCCAAACTGATGGACAAACTGAAGTAGTAAATAGAACTTTGTCTACTATGTTGCAGGCTGTTTTAAAGAAGAACTTAAAATTGTGGGAAGAGTGTTTACCTCATATAGAATTTGCTTATAATCGTTCGCTGCATTCTACCACAAAGATGTGCCCATTTGAGATTGTGTATGGTTTTGTTCCTCGTGCACCTATTGATTTATTGCCTTTACCTACTTCAGTGCAACATAATTTGGATGCTACACAACGTGCTGAAATGATATTACACTTGCATAAGACTACTAAAGATAACATTGAACACATGAATGCTAAGTATAAACTTGCTGGGGATAAAGGGAGAAAGCATGTTGTGTTTGATGTTGGAGATCTTGTTTGGTTACATTTGCGTAAGGATCGTTTTCTTGATTTACGCAAGTCTAAGTTAATACCGCGTGCTTCTGGTCCCTTTAAGGTGTTAGAGAAAATAAATGATAATGCATATAAACTTGAGTTGCCTGCAGACTTTGGTACGGTTAGTCCTACGTTTAACATTGCAGATTTGAAACCTTACTTGGGTGAGGAAGATGAGATTGTGTCGAGGACGACTTCAATTCAAGAAGGGGAGCATGATGTGGACATCCCTTCTATTGATACAACCGTTGTACCTACAGCTACACACATACAAGGACCCATCACAAGATCTCGTGCCAAACAACTTAACTATTAGGTACTTTCGTTTCTTGAAACTATTCCTCACATACATGAGAATATGATGTTGCCTAAATCAGATGTATTTCTTACTCTTAGGAATGATGGACCAAGCATGGATGAGAGGGACAAGCATTGGAGCATGGCCATGCATGGAGATGGCAGCAAGCATGTGATGATCCAAGAGAAGGCCACGGATGGAGATTTCAGAACTTTGAGGCCACCATAATGAAGAAAGAAGGCTTGGACGAAATATTCAAGATTAATACTTCACGAATTCGTCCATAGCTTAATATGGTGCTGCGACACCTTTATTTTGGGCCAGGCCATGTAATTTTCGCAGGATTTTAATTAGCCACTTTTTAGAGTCCGTATTTGTGGGGAAAAGGACTTCTAGGGTTGGATTCGGCCACCACTTCCATGGCTGGCCGAAACCCCACCTTTTCCTCCTTAAATACTGCCCATAGACGTCCCCCTAGACTCGGATTTTGTTTAGACATTAAGTTAGCCATCGTCGCAACTTCGCCAAGGCTCGAGCGTCGCAGAGGCCTCTTGTACTTCGCACCTATTCAGGATCCCACCTTTTCAATAAAGCTTTCCTCTTAATCCGCAATATCTTGATTGCAATTTTGGTTCTTACTTGTTCTCGATTTCAGGTAGGAATTAAGACCCTCGCTGGTCAGGCTGATCGTGTTCTCGCAGGATCGGTAACCTCCAGGAGGTTGGCCTAGTGATTGGGCATTGGCGCTCGTGCTCGCACGTGTAGTCGGATCGTCAAGCCCGAACTCCACCAAATCGATTATCATCATCTCATCGAAAGATCAGACACCTTTGCCCTATCACTGTTCCTTATGTTATCAAACACAAAAAGGGTAAAGATAATATTATTGCTGATGCTTTGTCGCGCCGTTATGCTTTGTTATCTCAATTTGACTTCAAAATATTTGGATTGGAAACTATTAAGGAACAATATGTGCATGATGCTGAATTTAAAGATGTGTTGCAGAATTGTAGAGATGATAGAACTTGGAACAAGGTCGTCTTCAATGATGGATTTGTGTTCCGTGCTAACAAACTATGCATTCCAGATAGTTCTGTTCGTCTTTTGTTGTTACAGGAGGCGCGTGGAGGAGGATTGATGGGACACTTTGGTGTCAAGAAGACGGAGGATGTTCTTGCTGCACACTTCTTGATAGGGCAAAGGTGTCCGATCTTTCGATGAGATGGCGATGATCGATTTGGTGGAGTCCGGGCTTGACGATCCGACTACACGTGCGAGCACGAGCGCTAATGCAATCGCTAGGCCAATCTCCTGGAGGTTACCGATCCTGCGTGAACACGATCAGCCTGACCAACGAGGGTCTTAATTACTACCTGAAATCGAGAACAAGTAAGAACCAATATTGCAATCAAGATATTGCGGATTAAGAGGAAAGCTTTATTGAAGAGGTGGGATCCTGAATAGGTGCGAAGTACAAGAGGCCTACTGACGCCGAGCCTTGGCGGTTGCGACTATGGCTAACTTAATGTCTAAACAAAATCCGAGTCTAGAGGTTCGCTATGGGCGTATTTAAGCGCGAAAGGTGGGGTTTCGCCAGCCATGGAAGTGGTGGCGAATCCAACCCTAAAAGTCCTTTTCCCTCAAATACGGACTCTAAAAGTGGCTAATTAAAATCCTGAAAATTACATGGGCCCAAAATAAAGGTGTCGCAGCACCATATTAAGCTATGGACGAATTCGTAAAGTATTGATCTTGAATATTTCGTCCAAGCCTTCTTTCTTCATTATGGTGGCCTCAAAGTTCAAATATTCATCCGTGGCCTTCTCTTGGATCATCACATGCTTGTCGCCATCTCCATGCATGGCCATGCTCCAATGCTTGTCCTCTCATCCATGCTTGGTCCATCATTCCTAAGAGTAAGAAACATATCTGATTTAGAAGATCATATTCTCATGTATGTAAGGAATAGTTCCAAGAAACGAAAGTACCGATAGTTGTTTGGCACGAGATCTTGTGATGGGTCCTTGTATGTGTTGCTGTAGGTACAACGTTGTATCAATAGTAGGGATGTCCACATCATGCTCCCTTGTTGAATTGAAGTCGCCCTCGCAATCTCATCTTCCTCACCAAAGTAAGGCTTCAAATCTGAATGTTAAATGTAGGACTAACTGCACCAAAGTCTGCAGCAACTCAAGTTTATATGCATTATCATTGATTTTCTAACACCTTAAAGGGACCAAGAAGACGTGGCATTAACTTAGACTTGGTAAATCGAAAACGATCTTTACGCAAATGTAACCAAACAAGATTGCCAACATCAAACACAACATGCTTTCTCCCTTTATCCCCAAAGAAGTTTATACTTAGCATTCATGTGTTCAATGTTATCTTCAGTCTTATGCAAGTTTAATATCATTTCAGCGTTTTGTAGCATCCAAATTATGTTGCAATCAAGAAGGTAAAGGCAATAAATCAATAGGTGCACGAGGAACAAAACCATACACAATCTCAAATGGGCACATCTTTGTGGTAGAATGCAATGAAAGATTATAAGAAAATTCTATATGAGGTAAACACTCTTCCCACAATTTTAAGTTCTTCTTTAAAACAGCCGTAACATAGTAGACAAAGTTCTGTTTACTACTTCAGTTGACCATCGCTTGGGATGACATGTAGTACTAAAGAGCAATTTAGTCCCCAACTTAGCCCATAAACATCTCCAAAAGTGGCTAAGAAATTTAGTATCACGATCGAGACAATAGTATTGGGCACACCATGCAAACGAACAATTTCACGAAGAACAAATCAGCAATATGCGCAGATCATCCGCTTTATGACAAGGAATAAAGTGTGCCATCTTAGAAAACCGATCCACAACAAAAAATACTATCCTCCCTTCGTGTTCGTGGCAATCCCAAAACAAAGTCCATAGAAATATCCTCCCAAGGAACACTAGGAACAGGAAGATGCATATATAAACCATGTGGATTAAGGCGAGACTTAGCTTTTTGACAAGTAGTGCAGCGTGCCACAAATCTCTCAACATCGCGACGCATACGTGGCCAAAAGAAGTGTGCAGCAAGAACATCCTCTGTCTTCTTGACACCAAAGTGTCCCATCAATCCTCCTCCATGCGCCTCATGTAACAACAAAAGACGAACAGAGCTATCTGGAATGCATAGTTTGTTAGCATGGAACACAAATCCATCATTGAAGACGAACTTGTTCCAAGTTCTACCATCTCTACAATTCTGCAACACATCTTTAAATTCAGCATCATGCACATATTGTTCCTTAATAGTTTCCAATCCAAATATTTTGAAGTCAAGTTGAGATAACAAAGCATAACGGCGTGACAAAGCATCAGCAATAACATTATCTTTACCCTTTTTGTGTTTGATAACATAAGGAAAAGACTCAATAAATTCAACCCACTTTGCCTGACGACGATTCAACTTAGCTTGACTACGAATATGCTTCAAAGATTCATGATCAGAATGAATAACAAACTCTTTAGGCCATAGATAATGTTGCCAAGTTTCTAATGTCCCAACCAACGATATAATTCTTTATCATAAGTAGAATAGTTCAGACTAGCCCCACTCAATTTCTCACTAAAATATGCAACAGTTTTCCTCTTGTAATAACACCCTCCCAAACCAATTCCACTAGCATCACATTCAAGCTCAAAAGTCTTAGTAAAATCGGAAGTTGGAGTAAGGGAGCATGTGTTAGCTTATCTTTTAATATGAAGGCTGTTGTTGTGCATCGCCCCAAACAAAGGGCACATCCTTCTTGGTAAGCTCATTCAACAAGGCAATTGATCCAAAGTCTTTGACAAAGCGCCCATAAAAACCAGCGAGGCCAAGAAAACTCCTCACTTGTGTGACCGTCTTGGGCTGCGGCCAATTCTTAATAGCTTCAATCTTGGCTGGATCCACTTCAATACCCTGTGATGTAACAACATAGCCAAGAAACGCACCTCGATTGGTGCAAAAGGTGCACTTGTCAAGGTTACCAAACAAACGTGCATCACGTAAAGCATTGAAAACAGCACGTAAATGGTCCAAATGATCCTCTAAAGATTTGCTATAAATCAAAATATCATCAAAGTAGACTACCACAAAACTCCAATGAAAGCACGTAAAACTTCGTTCATTAATCTCATGAAAGTGCTAGGTGCATTAGTTAAACCAAACGGCATCACTAACCACTCATATAAACCGAACTTAGTTTTAAATGATGTTTTCCATTCATCTCCTAATTTCATACGAATCTGGTGGTAACCACTACGCAAATCAACTTTAGAAAACATGGTAGAGCCACTCAATTCATCAAGCATGTCATCTAAATGTGGAATAGGATTAAGATATCGAATAGTAATTATTGATAGCTCTACAATCAGTACACATGCGCGAAGAACCATCTTTCTTAGGTACCAAAATAATAGGAACATCACAGAGGCTAAGGGACTCACGAATATGATCTATGTCAAGTAGTTCCTAAATTTGGCGTTGTATCTCCTTTGTCTCCTCTGGATTTGTTCTATATGGCGCGCGGTTGGGCAACGTGGCACCAGGAATGAGATCAATTTGGTGCTCAATTCCTCTAATAGGAGGTAGTCCCGTGGCGCTCAGGGAAAGACGTCCTCATATTCCTGCAAAAGGTTAGCAAGAGCGGGTGGCAAAGAAGGAGGCATATCCTCAAATGAAAACAAAACCTCTTTGCAGATAATTGCATAACATTGAGTATTGTTTACTTATAGTTCAGCAATATCAATTTTATTTGCAAGCATACATGGGCTCTTCAAACGAATTTCAGTAGCATGTGTAGAATCAGATTTATTGTTCTTTGGTGGTATAAAATCTGCAGCAATAATCTGATTCTCACTTTTATTTTTCTCCTCAGTTTTAGCTCTACTAGCTCTAGCAAGATCATCTTTTAAAATCTGTTCGGGAGTCATAGGTTTTAGACCAATTTTCTTTCCATCATGCATAAGAGAGTAATGATTAGTTTTGCCATTATGAACAGATGCTCTATCAAATTGCCATGGTCTACCAAGTAACAAAGAACAAGCTTGCATAGGTACAACATCACAATCAACAAAATCAGAATATGTACCAATAGTAAAATGCACGCGTACCGTTCTTGTTACCATGATCTTGCGAGAACTCTCAAACCATTGGATGTAATATGAATGTGGGTGTTGTCTTGTTGGAAGCGCAAGCTTATCTACCATGTCAACACTGCCCAGGTTATTACAACTCCCTCCATCAATGATGATTCGTATAGCTCTTTCCTTGACAACACCACGTGTTTGGAACAGGTTGTGGCGTTGATCTTGCTCAGATTTGCTCAATTGCACACTCAACACACGTTGTGTAATTAAGCTCTTGTATTGATCAGTAGCTTCAGCTCCCATTACCTCTGGCTCTTCATCAAGACGTAATTGTCTCCATCTCGAGCAGAAATAAGGGCTAGTGTATCTTCATCGAAGTCACTCGCTGAATCGTATTGACCATCTTCTCGCACCATCATCACACGTTGTGTTGTGCACTGTCTCTCTATATGACCAAAACCCCAGCACTTACGGCATTGTATATCCTTTGTCTTACCCGTGGAAGCCATAGAATATGCACTACGAACATGATCATTGGATGATGGTGGAGGAGCAGCTGGAAATCTTGTGGTGGCCTTGGATGTGGTAGTAGATGGTGGCGAATCATGAGGAGGTGCTGATTGTCGGGATGTCCAAGTGGATGTGCGACCTGCAGAATTATTAGTCCTCCTCCATGGTGTTTGGCGATCCTGCACTTCACGTTCAGCTTTGCAAGCAAGATGAAACAAACGAGTGATAGAATTATATTCCTTATAATCTAATATGTGCTGAATGTCCTTGTTTAATCCACCAAAGAAACGTGCAAGCATTTGTTCATTAGATTCAACAAGACCACACCTAACCATCCCGTTTGTAATTCTGATAATACTCTTCTGAATTTTTCCCTTGCTCTAAACGTGTCGATTCTTTAGTAAATCACGTTGATAAGTGGGAGGTACAAAATGAACAAGCATAGCAGTTTTAAAGCAGTCAAGTACTAGGAATAGTAGGATTTAAACGACAATACTCGGACCACCAAAGGAAGCAAATTTAGTAAATTCACATGTAGCAAGACTAACACGCATATTCTCGGGATATTTTAAGCATGCAAACGTTGTTCTACTTCCATCTCCCATGTAAGATATGCATCGAGATTATATTTACCCTCAAAAGATGGAATATTTAATTTAAGCTTTGCAACATGATCATCATCACGCACGTGGGCGGCGCGTGGTAGTAATGTCGGGACGGCCAGCGGTACTGTGGAGGTTGTTCAACCTCCTCGTCAAATGCATCGTCGTCGTCGTCGTAGTAGTACCCGTCGTCATCCCCAATGTCGCAGCAGCATGCGGAAGTCGAGGAGCGCCGGCAGCGAAGCCGGGGCGGCGAATGAACCAGGCCGTGATCGGAATGCGCCGTGCGCCATGTGTGGGTGCCGGTGCGGGTGCGGGCAATCGGTTCAAAAGCTCCTTGAACCGAACGTCAAGCTTGGCATTGAAGGATTTCTCGAGTCCATCGATCTTGTCCATGGCGTTGTTGAGCTTGGTGTCGAACTCCCCTAGGCGCGTATCCACGTCTTCGGCCGACCAAGCGCGGAGAAGTGGGCATGTAGTTCTTCGTTCGTCATGGTGGCAGGGTTCCGCGAAGTATCTGTCATGGTTAGTCCTTAAAAAGCACAGGTATATACTACAGGAATATGGTGGAAGTCACGCGTAATCCGTCAAACAATATACGAAGCTCTTACAAGTTCTTACCAAGAAGCAGGAAAAGGCGATGTGCAACTGCGAGAATCAGTGGGTCCAGAGATTGAACCAAGTGATTACCAGGAGTCGATACACCGCACGTGGAGAATATCTGTGGAGCTCTGGGAAGGCTTAGCAAGGGGGTTAGCAATTATCAAAACAGCAATGCAAAAATTGAAAGAATGCTCAACGACGGTACTGTGCTGGTCCTAGGCTAGACCGTACTAGAGACGCGAGCCTAGATCACCAACGATGTCATGGCACCCTGAAAAGCGAACCGAGATGCAGAAAGTCACTATGATGGCAAGTGTCTAGAACTGATCTACGGGGTCTAAAAGAGGTTAGCCCCAAAAAATTTTTTGAAATTTTTTATTTTGCTCCGGAAAGCGCAGGCGCCAAAAAAATATCGCTATAACGGCCGATGGAGAAAAGTGATCCCCAAAGCAGAAAACTAGTATAGCCAGAAAATATTTTCGGAGGCGGTTCCAGTTTTTTTTGTTGCTCTCCTTCTGGACTTACGACCGGACTCGGAGCTCGACACGGACTTTAGCTTGACACGGAAACAAAAAAGAAGGAAAGTAAAAAAGAAATAACTAGAAACAATAACTCTACTCGAACTCGTACCGCAGCAGGAAAACTGATCGGATCTGTGTCGCGGTAGGAAGGCGGTGCTGGAGTATTAGGGTTTATGGTGGCTGGGTGTATGGCGGCGGAATATGGTGGCGGAATATGGTGGCGGTGATCGGCGAGTGTGGCGGTGACTACTATGATCAGAACTCGAAACTCTAAGGGACGAGACACTAAGACCAGCAACTCGACGCGACGATGTAGACACAAATTCAACAATGCAAAAACTGAAAAGATAATGCGAGACGTAGATTGGTTATGGGATGGATCTAAACTCGAACTGTGTTTTTGGCTTTTTCGTGGGTTATTGGTAAAAACAGATCTAATCTACGAAAACAGTAAAATCTCACCGAGCAACCTGAAATATGATACCACTTGATAGGGCAAAGGTGTCCGATCTTTCGATGAGATGTCGATAATCGATTTGGTGGAGTTCGGGCTTGACAATCCGACTACACGTGCGAGCACGAGCGCCAATGCAATCGCTAGGACAATCTCCTGGAGGTTACCGATCCTGTGTGAACACGATCATCCTGACCAACGAGGGTCTTAATTCCTACCTGAAATCGAGAACAAGTAAGAACTAATATTGCAATCAAGATATTGCGGATTAAGAGGAAAGCTTTATTGAAAAGGTGGGATCCTGCATAGGTGCGAAGTACAAGAGGCCTCTGCGACGCTCGAGCCTTGGCGAAGTTGCTATGATGGCTAACTTAATGTCTAAACAAAATCTGAGTCTAGGGGGACGGCTATGGGGAGTATTTAAGGGCGAAAAGGTGGGGTTTCGGCCAGCCATGGAAGTGGTGGCCGAATCCAACCCTAGAAGTCCTTTTCCCCTCAAATACGGACTCTAAAAAGTGGCTAATTAAAATCCCGCGAAAATTACATGGTGGCCTCATATTAAGCTATGGACGAATTCGTGAAGTATTGATCTTGAATATTTCGTCCAAGCCTTCCTTCTTCATTATGGTGGCCTCAAAGTTCTGAAATCTTCATCCGTGGCCTTCTCTTGGATCATCACACACTTGCTGCCATCTCCATGCATGGCCATGCTCCAATGCTTGTCCCTCTCATCCATGCTTGGTCCATCATTCCTAAGAGTAAGAAATACATCTGATTTAGGCAGCATCATATTCTCATGTATGTGATGAATACTTCCAAGAAACGAAAGTACCTGATAGTTAAGTTGTTTGGCACGAGATCTGGTGATGGGTCCTTGTATGTGTGTAGCTGTAGGTACAACGGTTGTATCAATAGAAGGGATGTCCACATCAAAGCCCGACAAGATGGAGGCTTGGAAGAGGAGGCGGAAGGAGACAGATAACCCAAATGCTCTCTGTCTCCGGCGGTACTACCGGATCCGGCGACCGGTACAACCGGCCAGCGGTACTACCGCCCCCGACTATCGTTCCCCATAGACGACGCCAACAGAAGCCCTATGACCGCAAGCGGTATTACCGGTCCCGGAGCGGCACTACTGGACCAAGCGGTACTACCGGTCCCAAGTCTGGTACTACCGCTCATGGCAGTGCCTGCGCGCACTAGTTGGGCCATAGCCCATGTATCCCCCTTTACTTACCTATTCGCCTAGTTTATCCCCAAACTACCCTTGTTTATGTGGTTGGCCTATAAATAGAGCCCCCACCCCTCATGTATCCCGGAGGCATAGATGATAGACTAAAGACAACCCCCTTGTGTGGAATCTCTACTTTTGCCTCATCCCCTTTACCAAGGGGACCGACTATCGTCACCAACCTCGATTGGACTTTGCATCACGCATCCATCATTGAACAAGGCCTTGGAGTTCGATGTCTCGTCTCCAAGTTGTAAAGACCCTCGCCAAGGTGTTCTTCCCTCTCCGATGTGGATTTGAGGGAGCACGTTGACCGATCTTTCCTTGCGAGAATTCTATCGGACCGGTGGCCGCCGTTCGGGAGCAATCGGCCTTGTATCGTGTGAGTTTTGTGTGTGTTCATCGTGTTCTTCGTGAGGTGTGTGTTCGCTTCCGCTACCTTCTCCCTTTCCCCTCGCTTTCCCATCGATTTGACCACGAGATCCATGAAGATCGGGCCACCCAAGAGGTTAACCCCTCCATCCGTCCTATGAACGATACTTGATGAGGACATCCCTATATTTACACCTACCCCAATTACTACTGAAGATGTTCCAGCCAATGCTAAGAAGGATCAGTCCAATGAGATTAGAATTGGACCCATTACACGGGCTCGTGCAAAGATACTTGAACAACAGGTGAATTCACTCCTAAATGAATCTGATGTTTATGATAATGAGAACTTTATACTGCCTAAATCTATGCACTTGTGTATGATCAGGTTCGTTGAGGAAACAAGCTTGACACGAGGAGGAGAAGGGTTACAAGAGGAGCCTAGCATGATGATCGCCAAGGATGCGCGAGGGAGGAGCGGGAGGAAGGCGCAAGAGAAGATCATCAAGAAGGAAGGTTCGGTTGAGACGGAGCCCACTGAAATTGAAACGGACGTGGATTCTTCATACGAACTCCAAATCAAGCAAATAAGCACTTGTTGGAAACATCACTCCGAGAGATTTCCAACGAGTACTTACACGTCACTAGGGGGCGGATAATCCGGCCCCCACAAGGGCGGATAATCCGGCCCTGCTCCAGGAATTCTGCTAAGGACTTCAGGCGCGAGGCTCAGTATAGGTGATGGAGGGGTTAACCTCTTGGGTGCCCGATCTTCACGGATCTCGTGGTCAAATCGATGGGAAAGCGAGGGGAAAGGGAGAAGGTAGCGGAAGCGAACACACACCTCGCGAAGAACACGATGAACACACGCAAAACTCACACGATACAAGGCCGATTGCTCCCGAACGGCGGCCACCGGTCCGATAGAATCCTCGCAAGGAAAGATCGGTCAACGTGCTCCCTCAAATCCACATCGGAGAGGGAAGAACACCTTGAGGAGGGTCTTGACGACTTGGGGCGAAACCAGAACCCAAGGCCTTGTTCAACGATGGATGCGTGATGCAAAGTCCAATCGAGGTTGGTGGCGATAGTCGGTCCCTTGGTAAAGGGATGAGGCAAACTAGAGATTCCACAATGGGGGTTTCTTTAGTCTATCATCTATGCCTAAGGGATACATGAGGGGTGGGGCTCTATTTATAGGCCAGCCACTAAACAAGGGTAGTTTGGGAATAAACTAGGCGAATAGGCAGTAAGGAATACATGGGGCTGTGGCCCAACAAGGCCAGTGAGCACACATGACCCAGTACCGGTCCGAATCGGTAGTACCGTCGTCAGTAGTACCGCTCGGGAGCGGTAGTACCGCTATGGTCTTGGAGCATCCGTTGGAGCCGTCGATGCAGCGGTAGGAGGGGGTAGTATCACTGACCGGTAGTACGCAGTTTCGACAACCGTAGTACCGCTTGGACTGGCAGCTATCGACTGTCTTCTTCGTCTCCTCTTCCAAGCCTCCGTCTTGTCGGGCTTGATGTTCAAGCTTCCTCCCTTGCCTCCGTACTGGTCGGTGTGAACCTATCATGCATATGTGACGGAGTATGAAGTAGCATACCATTCAATAGGGCAGGAAGGGGGCTCGCATAGAGGAACGGATTCACCTTTGGAGTCCATGACGACTTGGCGTAAGTTGGGGACCTTGATGTAGTAACGACCGTAGGTCGGGCTGCATCAATAGGGGGCGGATAATCCGCCCCAGGGGAGGATAATCCGGGGAGGCGGATAATCCGCCCCTATTTAGGGCGGAAAGTCCGGCCCTGAAAGTTACCAACAGATCTGGACGGATCATTTATCGGACACGTTTTGTTTAGCGATTTTGGCCCAGCCCTTATAAGCCAGGGCGTCCCCATAGTTAGGTTAGACCACGTTAAAACTATTTTGGAGTTGTTTCTTATCAAGAACCTCTGGAATTACCACGTGATCAATTACCTCGCAATTGAGTGTGATCTGTTGTTCCATTGGGAATTAGTAGATTGCAAACTACCGTTCGTGGTCGACGCGTGCGCAAGAGCGTGGTGTTGTGAATATCCCATAGGGTTCGAGAGTTGCATTGGCATCGTGGTTCGAGCGGAGAGTTCATAGCTACAAAGAAGTTATCTATCATCCACCATCATCATCGACAAGTGCTTCCGAGAAGATCGGGCCACCACATATCATCTTGGTATCGATTTCCTCGTTTACTCGGTGAGCCTCCACAAATCCATCCATAGATTAGTTCTTGTTTTCCCTATCTGAAAAAGCCATACAAAAGATTTGCCCTAGCCTAGATTGCATCGTTTTCAAGTTTTAGTTGGTCTTTGTGTCTTCGTAGATCCGATCTGAAGGTTTTTCTCGTAGGAGTCTAGTTTTCGTTTGTGTTTACGTTTAGGGTTTTGATCTTGTTTTCTACCGAGTCCACCATCACCGTTTTCCGCAAGTTTCCATCTACTTTTCCGAGTCCACATAGCGTACCTTTGTGTTTCAAACCTAGCTACAGCCTATCTACAGCATCCGTGCCTAGGAACGTACCCACGAGACTAGTTGCTTTGCTCTGACAGGCTGCTCATTAGGGTTTTGAAAGTGCAAAATTTTCGCCTCGACAGACCGGATTATCCGGCCCCCGACAAACCGGATTATCCGGCCCCCTCCTAGTTTGCATTCGTTTTGCATTGAGTCATATAGTTGAAAAAAACAGAAAAGGAAAAGAAATTCAGTATAAAAAAAGAAGAGAAAAGAGCTACAAGCGTGACAAAAAGAGATATCAAAGTGTGCATTATTGGAGGCCTAGTTGATCATAGCACTTGTAGATTGAGCAATCTTGTGCCTGTTTATTTTGAGCTATTACTAGCGTCTCTCTTGTGCATTGCAATATTCCTATTCATAAATTGCTTTGCCATGTTTATCTCCACTGTGTGTGTTTCTTGGGTTATCATAAGGATCAGCACTAGGACTTGTTTGCGGTGTAGTTAGGATACCATACCTACAGCTCCACCATAAATAACCTGTGTGCCCTGCGATCGTTCTCCATACCCTTGATATTCACTTCATCACATCAGTGCATTCGTTGTTGATTTCGAATTTGTAAAGCACCTCTATTCACTTTGGAACGGTAAGATCTACTTTCTTGTCAGTTGAAGTGAGTTGTGAGTGTTCCACCATATCGATTTTGATTTTTGCACTAATCTACTAATGATGTCGACTAGTGATGATGTTGTGTCACAGAAAAAGAAGGACGATGAGCTTGTCAACTGGCGGGAATATGAAGCATTGAAGTCCCATTTGACACGTGTGTTCAACCATACAACAGATGCCATTGACAAGAATATTCAGGACGTGCAAGTGACTTTGGGAGCAAATGTTGATGCAGTCGCTACCATACAGACACAAATAACAGCTATCAACAACAATGTCACAGCTTTGCAACGTTCTCTTGATGCTCTCACAATAGCAATTGGACAAAGGCAGCAATATGATGATGCCCAGGACGATGAAGAAGCAAGTAATGCAGGGGATGGTCAACAACCACAAGTTGGCCGTGGCCGTGCTCCTCAACCTGTTCATGGACGTGGCTTTGCTCCAATTGGGCGTGCTCAGCGTATACCTCACCAACCGGTTGATGATGGATTGGGCAAGCCCAAGTTTTCAATTCCCAAGTTCGATGGCTCCATTGATCCTGAAGATTACCTCACATGGGAGTTGAAGATTGAGAAGCTCTAGCGCTTGTATGAGTACACTGAAGAAAATAAGGTCAAGCTTGCAGCGTCAGAATTCGATGGTTATGCTTTGCGTTGGTGGGATGCCCTTGTGCAGAATAGAAGGGATGACAATGACCTTCCGGTGATGACTTGGCGAGAGATGAAGCGTATCATGAAGGAACGCTTTGTACCCACCAACTACCTGCGCTCAGTTTTTGATAAGTCAACAAACTTGAGACAAGGAACCATGTCGGTTGATGAGTACTACATGGAGATGGAGATGCTTATGCAGCGTGCTAGAGTTCGTGAATCACTTGAGATGACCATGCAATGATTTCTCAATAATTTGAAGCTACCAATCAAGAGCATTGTTCATCATCATAGGTATGAGACTATGAATGAATTGTTGCATCATGCAAGGGAGGCCGAATCACAGCTTGCTGAAGAGGCGAAGGCGCGTAAAAGATTCCCTTCCACAGGCCGCTTTTCAGCAAGGTCTACACCGCCGCCACAGGTTTCTACACCTAATGCGGCTGCTGGTCACACTAGTACACCATCTTCCAAGCCAACACCTCAGTCATCCTATGGTTCTCAAGCTAGGAAACCTGTTGCTCCTGCTGCTAGCACGGGTTCCAATATGTCAACAGCTCGTACTCGTGATGTGGAGTGCCATACTTGTGGAGGAAGGGGACATTTCAAGCGAGATTGTCCAAACCGCAAGGTGATGTTTGTTAATGATCAAGGAGAGTATGAGAGTGGAGATGATGTTGATCCTGATGATCATGGCGCTGATTATGAGGAGGAAGGTATGGATGCCTTTCCTGAGCATGCGCCTACCATAGTGGTCTCTCCACGTATCCTTAGTGTGCAGCCTGTTGTTGACTCTCAGCGCTGCAACTTGTTCCAAACAAAAGCTCTAGTTGGCCCAAACAAAGCTTGCAAAGTAATCATTGATGGAGGTAGTTGCAGAAATCTTGCAAGCAAGGAGTTGTGTGCCAAGCTGAATTTGACATATTTACCTCATCCCAAGCCATACTACATACAATGGTTGAGTGACAGTGGTGAGATGAAGGTAAACCATATGGTACGTGTGAACTTTGAAATAGGGCCATACAGGGATTCTATTGATTTTGATGTGGTTCCTATGACTGTGTGCCATTTACTATTGGGTCGGCCTTGGCTTTATGATCACCATGTGCAACACAATGGCCGAGCTAATACATATCATTTGGAGTTCAAGGGCAAGAAAATCAATTTGCAGCCTATGACACCACAGCAGATTGTGAATGAATCTCGTCAGAAGATTGAAGTGAACTTGCAAGATGCACCTAGGCGAGAGAGTGTTGAAACTATGAGTGTTGTAAATGAGCCCCAAAAGAATGATATAACGAAAAGTGAGCGAGTGCCTAATCTAGTAATACACCAAAGAGGATATGAGAGAATTTAGTGAGGATCCTACAACCATGCCACTTGTGCTCATGTATAAGGGCGAGGTTTTGGTTTCTAACGACATGAACCCTATTTCTCTTGGTGTATCTACTGTTTTGCAGGATTTTGGTGATGTGTTTCGGAAGATGTGCCGGTGGATTGCCTCCATTGCGTGGCATTGAGCATCAAATAGATTTGATCCTGGCGCTACATTACCAAACCGCACCATACCGAACCAACCCCGAAGAAACTAAGGAGATACGAACAATTACAAGCGTTGCTCGACAAAGGGTACATTCGTGTTTCTCTTAGCCCTTGTGTTGTTCTGTTATTTTAGTACCTAAGAAAGATGGTACATGGCGTGTGTGTAGATTGTAGAGCTATTAATAACATCACTATTCGATATCGTCATCCTATTCCACGCGTAGAGGATATGTTAGATGAATTGAGTGGTCTTGCTATTTTCTCTAAAATTGATTTGCGTAGTGGATACCATAAAATTAGGATGAAAGAAGGGATGAATGGAAAACTGCTTTCAAAACAAAATTTGGTTTGTATGAATGGTTAGTTATGCCTTTTGGTCTTACTAATGCACCTAGTACATTCATGAGATTAATGAATCATGTTTTGAGAGAATATATTGGTCGTTTGTGGTTGTTTATTTTGATGATATACTCATATACAGCAATGAATCTGAACACTGATCATATTAGACAAGTTTTGCAAGTGTTGCGTGATAATCAATTATATGCTAATCTTGAGAAGTGCACATTTGCAAAAGATAAGGTCATATCGGGATATGTTGTATCTAAGCATGGGGTAGAAGTAGATCAATCTAAAATTGAAGCAATTCAAAATTGGCCTATTCCATGAATGTGAGTCAAGTGCGTAGTTTCCATGGTTTAGCTGGTTTCTATAGGCGCTTTGTGAAGGATTTTAGCACTATTCTTTGCACCATTGAATGAATTGACTAAGAAAGGTGTGCCATTTGTATGGGGCGCAATCAAGATATTGCATTTGATACATTAAAACGTTTGCTTACTCTCGCACCTTTGCTTGCATTACCTGATTTTTCAAAGCAATTTGAAGTTGAATGTGATGCTAGTGGTATAGGAATTGGTGGCGTTTTGATGCAAGAGGGTCGTCCAATAGCATATTTTTCTGAGAAACTTGCTGGTGCTAGACTGAATTATCCTATTTATGATAAAGAATTGTATGCACTTGTTAGAGTTCTTGAGGTTTGGCAACATTATTTGTGGCCAAAAGAATTTATCATACATTCTAATCATGAAGCATTGAAGTATCTTAAAGCTCAATCAAACTTGCATAGACGCTTAGCTAAATGGGTTGAGATTATTGAATCATTTCCTTATATTATAAAATATAAGAAAGGACAAGAAAATGTGGTTGCTGATGCTTTGTCTAGGAAGCATATGTTGTTGACACATCTTGATGTTAAAATTCCTGGATTAGAGAGTATTTCTGCACTTTATGCAACTGATCATGATTTTGCTGAACCATATCGTTTGTGTGCTTTGAAACATGCGCGGGATAAGTATCATATACATGATGGCCACCCCTTATCATCTTGGCATCATTCGCAAAATTTTTTTTTTTTTTTGTTACTGTGTCCACATAGCGTTCCTATCTTTGTGAGCCTTAGTAAGCCTTTCTTGGTGTCTAGAACTATCCTACGAGACTAGCATGCTTAGTGCTCTTCGGGCTGCTTAGTTTAGCAATCTGGTGCCCGTTTTGTTGAGTCATTGCTAGCGTCTCTCCTTGTGCATTGCAACACGAGCATTACTCCGATATACCTTACTTTTGAGCTCCTTTTTAGAGTTGCAATTGCCCCATTTATCTCCACTGTGTGTTTCCGTGGGTCTTTGTCATACAGTCAGCACTAGGATTTCTGAATTGGTGTTGTTAGGTATCCATACCAAGCTCCACTATATACCCCTAGTTGTTGTGTGATAATCTTTCCCTCGGTATTCGCTTCGTCACATCCGTGCACGCTCGCTCATACAAGTTGGTAAGCTATCCTAATTCACTTTGGAGCGGTAAGATACATGTTTTCTTTCAGTTTAGTGAGTTGTGAGAGTTCCACCACCGATTTCCTTTTACGTACTAATGTCTTGATCATGACTTCTACTTGTGTTGATGAGATGCGAAATCAAATGATGTTTACCATGACTATTTAGGTATTGTGGTCGGCATGGCATATGATGCCACTAAAGTCAAGTGGAGATTGACGTCGCATCATCCACGAATATACGTCTTGGGAATCTCACATGCTCGGTGGTTTTGCGAGATGTCGTACTTTCGATAGCAAGTTTAACGGCCATCTGACGAATATATTCTCGCTTCGACGTGTCGATGCACAGTAACTCGTTGGTGGAAGGACGCTAGGACCGTATGGTGTCATAGGTAAAACATTCCTTTGGGAGGATTTCAAGCAATTTAGCGTTCTAGGTTTTTGTACAACTACACATGGCCTATTCCGGAAATTTTGAGAGTGGACGTCAATGAGACATGTGAGGTGTCTACTAACATAATCATGTCTACTTCTAGTGTTGTACCTTGTGATATGCGGTTTCTTTTGAAGAAAGGGAGCCGCCTATTTTACAACCTATATCACACGATCGGGTATCATCACTTGAGAAAGATGTTCCAATCACTACTACTTATAGGAGGATGACATTGATAATGGCACTGATTTGGGGCTACAACCAACCAATAAGGCATTCGTGAGTCTACTCCTTTGCTGGTTGATTCTTGTAACTTTACAAGAACAAAAATTTCAAAGACCGAGTGATGCTTTGCAAAATCTGAATTTTAAGCATGTAGTCTTGATTACACATGAGCAAAGACTTGCTCGAATACCACCTCTTGATATTGTGTATTCCATCATGCTAAATGAACCTATGAATATGAGTTGTGCTATGGATAGGATTTCTGAAATTTCATGTCCAATTCTAGCACATATTCTCCTGATTTCACCTTTAATCTAATTGGTGAATATAGCATGGATGAAAATTTTCTTGTGGATCACATATGCATTACATGTGATAGAATTGCTGAATTGAAACTTGCTGTGTTTAGCCATACATGCTATGTGTCAAGATATCTTTGTGGTGGGATAGATACTACAATTTGTGATACTATCAAAGTAAATTCTTATCTAGTTGATATAGTCCATCCAACAAAAGTAACTTTACCTATGTTGGATTGTTCCAATCTTTCTAGATTTGAATCAGATTTTTCATACACCTTGTGTTTGTCCCACAACGTGTTGCATACGTGTGCTTCTACTATATACTTCACTAATATTTGCAATTTGAGTTGCATAGTACATACTGAACAAAATGATTATGTTCATAATAATCGGAATAGCGTAGTTGAAGTATGGCCTGAATCAATTCGGTTTTCACATAGTTTGAATTGGTTTGATCTTGTTCATCACAAATTTGATCATAGATCTTCTTTGAGAAAACTGAATTTAATATTGAACAACAAGACTATATATTTATTTGGATTTCAACATGATCATGCTTCTTTGTACTTCACTTATACCTGCAATTTAAGTTGCTTGATGAATAGTAGACATATTATTCACGTGAACAAAAATGATACAACAGGTTATGTATACATATACTCTGCGTATGCGTTGTTCTTTTTGTTCCTTCCACTTTCAGCTTACCCAACGCCGAGGACGGCTTTTCTTGAAGAAAGGGAGGATGATGAGGATACAATCATGGATCATGCTGATTTCAACTGTTGAGCTGGAAAGAAATATTGAGCCTCATTGAAAAATATCACAAGGTGAACTCATTCCTAGTTGGACATGATACTTTGATTTATAAGAACTTTATACTACCTAAATCATTGTGTTATTGTTTGACTAGATTTGGCATCTATCGGGCTAGCGCCAGCGGGAGGAGAGGGAGGAAGGCGAGAGATGGAAGACACACTAGGAGGCAATAAGGAGAGAAGGCATGATAAAGAGAGATATGTGGCGCCAGACACGTTTGAGGTGCACCACGACATATGGCTCACATGGCAATTAGACCGAATCCATCTATGGGTGGTATGTATCGATTGAGTCGAACCGAGTCGGTTTGGGCCAAGTTATGGCTGTTTTAGGCCCGTTTAGTGGGAGGACGCCCAGACTTATATATTCCCTAGCAGCCGTCACAATTAGGGTTAGACCACGTTTAGATTAAACCAATACTTGTTTCGTTGAAGCTGCAAGCATTCATCCGAAATTATATGTTCCTCTTTGATTCGATCAGAATATCTACCATACCTCCACTTTGATTCGATCCGAGTTTGCTACTGAAAGTCTTCGTTTTCTGCTGTTCCATTGGGAATTGGTAGATTGCAAACCGCTTCGTGGTCGTGACTACGTGCGCAAGTGTGTGAAGTTCGAATACCATCCGGGTTGAGATCTGTTGCATTGGCGGTAAATGGGTAGGTGTTTCACAGCATCCCACAAGTTATCTCCATTACCTCCACCATCATCTACGCCGTGCTCAACGAGAAGATCGGGCCACCCCTTATCAGGACTTGTCTTGTCATGCTAGTCATTCAATTTCTCATGTTGCTTGCGATAAGATGAATGCTTGCTATTTCACTTGTTTTTCTTGCAACAATATTGATCATATGCGTTATAATGAGATGGCCCCCATAGCTTTCTCAATTTTTGGAGATTTTGATGATTGCCATGATATGCATGTTCCCCACTTGCATACTCACCATGCATCTATGTCATACTTGATTGACATTAATGGTGATGTGCACAAGAAGAGATACGTCATGATGGATGATGTGTATCTCTACCATGCACACACGTTCTTCCTTTTGTGTATGATGTGTGTAGGTACCCGCACTATCATGTCAACGTCGGTTGAGCACGAGTTGACAAAAGGATCTCTTGAGAGCATCCCACAAGTGAGTTCAAGATCGAACCCAACTCTGATACCTTTTGCATGCTTTGCATCTTTCATGTTGGCAAATTGCTCTTTCCTATGGTTTGATTGCAAGCATGTTGATGGTATTATCTCACCTTGTGACATTCATGTTTCTTCGATTTTGGATAATGATGCTTTGTGTGTTGCAACAAAAATGTTGAACGTTTTCTCTTTCTGATGTTTTATGTGCAACCACAATTCCATTAAGAGCATGTATTGTCATGAGAGCTTCCAAGAATCTTGTCTTACTGTTGCAACAAACATAAGGATCACTTGATCTTTCATTTGGTTTGTTTGCAAACATGCCGTTTTTGCTTCTACTTGGGATACCCATACTCCCATGAAATTTGCTTTTGATGATTTGTGTGTGACATCCAACATGTTGAACAATTTCTCTTTCCAATGGTTGGTTTGCACACATAATGATGTTTCTTTGGACATTCTTCCTTGTGTGTTTTTGCCAAATTCTCCTATTCTTGCATCAAAGATGTTGTTTGAAATTTGGATCCAATGCTTTGAGTGCCCCACTACTACGTTATATGGAGTTTTTGAGTTCCCACATTTGGATGATGTTCAAACGATTTCCATGCACATTGACCTTGCATATGCATTCCATTTGCTATACATGTATTGTGCTAATAGTGTTGTGAACAAGAATGGACATGCCACATTTGACATCCTCCTCTATCACGCACGAAAATATTTTTCTTGGTCTTTGTATGTGTGAAGGCACAAATGCATACACGTCAACCTCTATGGACTATATGTTGACAAGAAGAACCGAAGAGAGTTACCTATGGCTACCCTTCATCGAGCTATCTCTACAAGCTAAGGTGACTTCCTTCTACTTGAGGACTCATGCTATAATGTTCATAAATTGGCTACGCTTTGAGTGTTGCTTCGCTTTTGTCGTGAGCTTTGTAGTCTTCATGGAGGGTGAAGGAACATTGAAGTGTTGTCAAGTCAATCTTCCCGAGGACGACTATATGGTGAACCCCAGGATCAAGGATGTCCTTCGACCTCTTCTACTTCGTGATGAACATGGAGAGTCGAGGAAGACTCTTTTTGAAGGGGGGGGGGAGATGATGCAGCCCGACCTACGGTCGTTACCACATCATGTTCTCCAACCTACGCCAAGTCGTCATGGACTCCAAAGGTGAATCTGTGATGATGGTGCGAGAAGATGGTCAATACGATTCAGCGAGTGACTTTGATGAAGATACACTAGCCCTTATTTCTGCTCGAGATGGAGACAATTCTGATGCTGATGAAGAGGCAGAGGTAATGGGAGCTGAAGCTGCTGATCAATACAAGAGCTTAATTACACAACGTGTGTTGAGTGTGCAATTGAGCAAATCTGAGCAAGATCAACGCCACAACTTGTTCCAAACACGTGGTGTTGTCAAGGACAGAGCTATACGAATCATCATTGATGGAGGGAGTTGGAATAATCTGGCCAGTGTTGACATGGTAGAGAAGCTTGCGCTTCCAACAAGACAACGCCCACATTCATATTACATCCAATGGTTTGAGAGTTCTCGCAAGATCAAGGTAACAAGAACGGTACGCGTGCATTTTACTATTGGTACATATTCTGATTTTGTTGATTGTGATGTTGTACCTATGCAAGCTTGTTCTTTGTTACTTGGTAGACTATGGCAATTTGATAGAGAATCTGTTCATAATGGAAAAACTAATCACTATTCTCTTATGCATGATGGAAAGAAAATTGGTCTAAAACCTATGACTCCCGAACAGATTTTAAAAGATGATCTTGCTAGAGCTAGTAGAGCTAAAACTGAGGAGAAAAATAAAAGTGAGAATCAGATTGTTGCTGCAGATTTTATACCACCAAAGAACACTAAATCTGATTCTACACATGCTACTGAAATTCTTTTGAAGAGTCCATGTATGCTTGCAAATAAAATTGATATTGCTGAACTAGATGTAAACAATACTCAATAATATGCAATTGTCTGCAAAGAGGTTTTGTTTTCATTTGAGGATATGCCTCCTTCTTTGCCACCCGCTATTGCTAACCTTTTGCAGGAATATGAGGACGTCTTTCCCGCTGAGCTGCCACCAGGACTACCTCCTATTCGAGGAATTGAACACCAAATTGATCTAATTCCTGGTGCCACGTTGCCCAACCGCGCGCCATATAGAACCAATCCAGAGGAGACAAAGGAGATACAACGCCAAATTCAGGAACTACTCGACAGAGATCATATTCGTGAGTCCCTTAGCCCCTGTGTTGTTCCTATTATTTTGGTACCTAAGAAAGATGGTTCTTCGCGCATGTGTACTGATTGTAGAGCTATCAATAATATTACTATTCGATATCGTCATCCTATTCCACGTTTAGATGACATGCTTGATGAATTGAGTGGCTCTGCCATGTTTTCTAAAGTTGATTTGCGTAGTGGTTACCACCAGATTCGTATGAAATTAGGAGATGAATGGAAAACAGCATTTAAAACTAAGTTCGGTTTATATGAGTGGTTAGTAATGATGTTTGGTTTAACTAATACACCTAGCACTTTCATGAGATTAATGAACGAAGTTTTACGTGCTTTCATTGGACGTTTTGTGGTAGTCTACTTTGATGATATTCTGATTTATAGCAAATCTTTAGAGGATCATTTGGACCATTTACGTGCTGTTTTCAGTGCTTTACGTGATGCACGTTTGTTTGGTAACCTTGAGAAGTGCACCTTTTGCACCAATCGAGTTGCGTTTCTTGGCTATGTTGGTACATCACAGGGTATTGAAGTGGATCCAGCCAAGATTGAAGCTATTGAGAATTGGCCGCAACCCAAGACGATCACACAAGTGAGGAGTTTTCTTGGCCTCGCTGGTTTTTATAGGCGCTTTGTCAAAGACTTTGGATCAATTGCCGTGCCGCTGAATGAGCTTACCAAGAAGGATGTGCCCTTTGTTTGGGGTGATGCACAACAACAGGCCTTTGTCATATTGAAAGATAAGCTAACACATGCTCCCTTACTCCAACTTCCTGATTTTACTAAGACTTTTGAGCTTGAATGTGATGCTAGTGGAATTGGTTTGGGAGGGGAGTTATTACAAGAGGGAAACCCGATTGCATATTTTAGTGAGAAATTGAGTGGGGCTAGTCTGAACTATTCTACTTACGATAAAGAATTATATGCCTTGGTTCGGACATTAGAAACTTGGAAACATTATCTATGGCCTAAAGAATTTGTTATACATTCTGATCATGAATCTTTGAAGCATATCCGTAGTCAAGGTAATTTGAATCGTCAGCATGCAAAGTGGGTTGAATTTATTGAGTCTTTTCCTTATGTTATCAAACACAAAAAGGGTAAAGATAATATTATTGTTGATGCTTTGTCGCGCCGTTATACTTTGTTATCTCAACTTGACTTCCAAATATTTGGATTAGAAACTATTAAGGAACAATATGTGCATGATGCTGAATTTAAAGATGTGTTGCAGAATTGTAGAGATGGTAGAACATGGAACAAGTTCGTCTTCAATGATGGATTTGTGTTCCGTGCTAACAAACTATGCATTACGGATAGTTCTGTTCGTCTTTTGTTGTTACAGGAGGCGCATGGAGGATTGATGGGACACTTTGGTGTCAAGAAGACGGAGGATGTTCTTGCTGCACACTTCTTTTGACCACGTATGCATCGAGATGTTGAGCGATTTGTGGCACGCTGCACTACTTGTCAAAAAGCTAAGTCTCGCCTTAATCCACATGGTTTATATATGCCTCTTCTTGTTCCTAGTGTTCCTTGGGAGGATATTTCTATGGACTTTGTTTTGGGATTGCCATGAACACAGAAGGGGAGGGATAGTATTTTTGTTGTTGTGGATCGGTTTTCTAAGATGGCACACTTTATTCCTTGTCATAAAACGGATGATGTTGCGCATATTGTTGATTTGTTCTTTCGTGAAATTGTTCGTTTACATGGTGTGCCAAATATTATTGTTTCTGATCGTGATGCTAAATTTCTTAGCCACTTTTGGAGATGTTTATGGGCTAAGTTGGGGACTAAATTGCTGTTTAGTACTACATGTCATCCCCAAACTGAAGTAGTAAATAGAACTTTGTCTACTATGTTGCGGGCTGTTTTAAAAAAGAACTTAAAATTATGGAAAGAGTGTTTACCTCATATAGAATTTGCTTATAATCGTTCGCTGCATTCTACCACAAAGATGTCCCCGTTTGAGATCATGTATGGTTTTGTTCCTCGTGCACCTATTGATTTATTGCCTTTACCTACTTCGGTGCAAAATAATTGGGATGCTACACAACGCGCTGAAATGATATTAAACTTGCATAAGACTACTAAAGATAACATAGAACACATGAATGCTAAGTATAAACTGCTGGGGATAAAGGGAGAAAGCATGTTGTGTTTGATGTTGGAGATCTTGTTTGGTTACATTTGCATAAGGATCGTTTTACTGATTTACGCAAGTCCAAGTTAATGCCGCGTGTTGCTGGTCCCTTTAAGGTGTTAGAGAAAATAAACGATAATGCATATAAACTTGAGTTGCCTGCAGACTTTGGTACGGTTAGTCCTACGTTTAACATTGCAGATTTGAAGCCTTACTTTGGTGAGGAAGATGAGATTGCGTCGAGAACGACTTCAATTCAAGAAGGGGAGCATGATGTGGACATCCCATCTATTGATACAACCGTTGTACCTAAAGATACACACATACAAGGACCTATCACAAGATCTCGTGCCAAACAACTTAACTATCAGGTACTTTCGTTTCTTGGAACTATTCCTCACATACATGAGAATATGATGCTGCCTAAATCAGATGTATTTAATACTCTTAGGAATGATGGACCAAGCATGGATGAGAGGGACAAGCATTGGAGCATGGCCATACGTGGAGATGGCAACAAGCATGTGATGATCCAAGAGAAGGCCACAGATGAAGATTTCAGAACTTTGAGGCCACCATAATGAAGAAAGAAGGCTTGGACAAAATATTCAAGATTAATACTTCACAAATTTGTCCATAGCTTAATCTGGTGCTGCGACACCTTTATTTTGGGCCAGGCCCATGTAATTTTCGCAGGATTTTAAATAGCCACTTTTTAGAGTTCGTATTTGAGGAGAAAAGGACTTCTAGGGTTGGATTCAGCCACCACTTCTATGGGTGGCCGAAACCCTACCTTTTCCTCCTTAAATACTCGCCTTAGCCGTCACCATAGACTCGGATTTTGTTTAGACATTAAGTTAGCCATCATAGCAACATCGCCAAGGCTCGAGCGTCACAGAGGCCTCTTGTACTTCGCACCTATACAGGATCCCACCTTTTCAATAAAGCTTTCATCTTAATCCGCAATATCTTGATTGCAATATTAGTTCTTACTTGTTCTCGATTTCAGGTAGGAATTAAGACCCTCGCTGGTCAGGCTGATCGTGTTCCCGCAGGATCGGTAACCTCCAGGAGATTGGCCTAGCGATTGCATTGGCACTCGTGCTCGCACGTGTAGTCGGATCGTCAAGCCCAAACTCCACCAAATCGACTATCACCATTTCATCGAAAGATCGGACACCTTTGCCCTATCACGGCTATGGGGAGTATTTAAGGAGGAAAAGGTAGGGTTTCGGCCAGCCATAGAAGTGGTGGCCGAATCCAACCCTAGAAGTCCTTTTCTCCTCCAATACGGACTCTAAAAAGTGGCTAATTAAAATCCTGAGAAAATTACATGGGCCTGGCCCAAAATAAAGGTGTCGCAGCACCATATTAAGCTATGGACGAATTTGTGAAGTATTAATCTTGAATATTTCGTCCAAGCCTTCTTTCTTTATTATGGTGGCCTCAAAGTTCTGAAATCTTCATCCGTGGCCTTCTCTTGAATCATCACATGCTTGCTGCCATCTCCATGCATGGCCATGCTCCAATGCTTGTCCCTCTCATCCATGCTTGGTCCATCATTCTTAAGAGTAATAAATACTTCTGATTTAGGCAGCATCATATTCTCATGTATGTGAGGAATAGTTCCAAGAAACGTAAGTACCTGATAGTTATGTTGTTTGGCAGGAGATCTTGTGAAAGGTCCTTGTATGTGTGTAGCTGTAGGTACAACAGTTGTATCAAAAGATGGGATGTCCACATCACACCTCAAGACCGCCCAATCCAGACAGAAGAGTTATGCCGACAAGACACGTCGAGACCTCGCCTTCAATATCGGAGATTTTGTTTATCTCAAAGTTTCACCTTTGAAGGGAATGCAACGTTTCCAGCTCAAAGGAAAGTTAGCCCCCAGATATATCAGACCCTTCGAGATTTGGAATCGTCGAGGAGAAGTATTGTATCAACTGGATCTGCCAGAGGAGATGTCAGTAGTGCATAATGTGTTCCACATCTCGTTACTTCGCAAATGCCTAGAAGTCCCGGAGAAGACCGAAGTTTTTAAGAACATCGATCACCGAACCATAGAGATCAACGATGACCTGACATTTCCCGAAGTACCCATCTGTATTTTGGAGGAAGCTTTCAGAACCACCAGGACCCGGAGTATCAAGTTTCTCAAGATTCAGTGGAGTAACCATACTGAAGAAGAAGCTACCTGAGATCGAGAATATTACATTAGGACAGAGTTCCAGATCTCTTTAAATCCTAGTTTTCTCTTTTTCTCAAATCTCGGGACGAGATTTTGTTTAAGGAGGTAAGGTTTGTAACATCCCAAAATTATTAATCAAGGTTATCAATTCCAATCACCCAAAGTTAGGGTTAACAAAAACTTTTGTTAATTAAAATCATATGAATACATGTGTGTATGTGATGAATGTATGAATGCATGAATGGACTTGTGTGATTGTTGTGAATAGAAAGGAATGGTTTAAAGATGAAAACAACATCATCTAAATCATTTCCAAGCAGAATCAAAACAATATAAATTCAAAAATAAACAAAATAAGCAAATGGTCATTTTTGTCAATCTTGGTCACTAGACCACTTTGAGTGTTTCTAGTCCAAGATTTTAAACAGAAAAAATCCATTTCTTTTCACCCCTTGCTAGACCAAGTGAAAGTGACCCAAGCCCACCTTTTAAACCCACAGAAATATTTTCATAAGGATCGAGGGGATGATCCTTTAGTTTGTCCCGATCTTTCACAGCGAGTCACCCGGATAGTAATCCTTCCAACAACGCCAATGGACGTCACCTGAAGAAGAGGAACGAATCCAGCAAGTAACGTGATGAAGATCACCACGCCTCAAACCAAAACACGACAATCCTTGATGAACACAAGAACCTCCGCGACAATATCAATACGATAGATAACACGGCATCGCCGTCCCCGGAGGGATGCTTCACCAATCAACACACACGATAGTTTTAGACTAATCAACTGAAATCAAAAGCTAACCTAATCTAGAGGGCGTTCCCAGGCTTATATGGCCGCCGGAACGTCCGAAAAACGTGAAACAAAACGTGTCCGATACAGTCAGATCCGTCCAGATCTGTTGGTAACTTTCAGGGCCGGACTTTCTGCCCTAAGTAGGGGCTGATTATCCGCCCCCCGGATTATCCTCCCCTGGGGCGGATTATCCGCCCCTCTTACTGAGCCTTGCACCTGAAGTCCTTAGCAGAATTCCTGGAGCAGGGCCGGATTATCCGCCCTTGTGGGGGCCGGATTATCCGCCCCCTGGGGACGTGTAAGTACTCGTTGGAAAGCTCTCGGAGTGATCTTTCCAACAAGTGCTTATTTGCTTGATTTGGAGTTCATATGAAGAATCCACATCCATTTCAATTTCAGGGCTTCTGTCTGTCTGAATTGAACCTTCCTTCTTGATGATCTTCTCTTGCGCCTTCCTCCCGCTCCTCCCTCGCGCATCCTTGCCCATATCATCCTCCCCCCTTCAAAGAGCGGTGTCCCCAACGCGTGAGGGTCGTCTCGAAAGGGTGGCGTGATATCAACAAAATCTTCACGCGTCTTTGCCATCTTCAAGTCTTGCTTGCCTACCTCACCACATCCTCCCGCTTGGCCTGCTTGACTTGATACAACCCAGGTGGTTGCACCTCCTTTCTTCTCCACATAAGCTTGGACTTAGGCGCCACCATCTTTTTCTTCTGCTCAACTGTTGTTGGAACCCGTGGCTGCTGAACATGGACCTTCTTTGCACGAACCTGCATAAGATGAGTGATGCCTGGACCACACAACTGACGAACATGTCCATCCTTGCCTCTATGCACATGCACTGCTGCTCCAACAAAACGTCTCTGAGGTGTTCTAACAAAATTGTGGCTGACTAACCGCGGCACCATATGCACCCGAACGTGATCAGCAACATCGTCATCGGTCTGAACACCTATGTCAACACAAACTGGAAGTGGAACACATGGAACACATGCTGACATATTCTTTACTTCATAAATAAGAGGCTTGACTTCAACCGGCTTGTCACTAAAAAGAACAATTGGCTTGTCATCTACAGGCATGGGTGAAACAATATCATTACTGACGCTCTTCGCATCATGCTCCTCATGTTGCACCTTAGCTAGCCCTGGTTGTGGCTTAGCCTTATGCAACTTCTCCTTGCGAACCACCAACACCACATCGGACTTGATTTGATCCTCTCTCATAGGCTTCAAAGTCTGATGTTTGCCATCATGCACAAAATAATATGTATTTGCTCTCCCAGCATGTAACGCATTACGATCATACTGCCATGGACGACCAAGTAACAGCCCACATACCTCCAATGGCAACACATCGCACTCAATCTCATCAACATAATCACCAAATGTAAATGGCACACGCACCTTATGAGTTACCTTCACCATACCGCATCTATTTAACCACTGTAGATGCTTAGGTTCAGGAATACGCCATGTGGACAACCCCAATTCTGCCACCATTGTCTTGCTAATGCAATTAGTACAGCTTCCTCCATCAATAATAAACTTGCATGCTTTACCTTTGATCATGCACTGCGCCTGGAATAAATTCCAACGCTGGCCTCTATCCGCTGTCATACAAGTCTCATCATGTACTCTCTTGAGTTGCATATTTAGCCCACTCAATGGTTCAACCTCTTCCACTGTAGTTTCAGTGGACACAACAACCTTGGCAACAACAGATTGCTTCTCCTTAGAAGGTTTTGTCACTGCCACGCTAACCGTTTGCACTGGAACAACTTCTGCGACCTCCTTTGAACGAGACGGAATAGACACAATGGCAACCACAGGCTCATGAACTGTCTTCAAGGGCTTGGTACAAGATACCTTGACGAGGAGCCATAAAACAACCACGCAAAATATTGAAGTCCTTCCAAGTTGCATCTATAATGTCCTTTTCACACATCTCTTTATCCCACCAACGAGCTATCTCTTCATCTACACGTCAATGCAAGAAGCACGTGTAGGATTATCCAAATACTCATATGTATCACATCTCAAAAACCATCTTGCATGTGACGCCACAACTCATATTCATCATACGTTGCCATGTGAACCGGTTTCCAGATTTGAGAATCATCACATAGTACACCTCAAGATGTCGAGATAGTCATTGTACACATCACGATCTCTTTCGAAACACACCGTTGCCATAAAAGTCACCAAAAAGAATCCATCTCCGATCGAAACTTCTATCACCAACTAGCAGAATAGAAATTGGCTATATCGGCGGATTATCCACCCACAGGGCGGATTATCCGCCCAACAAAACGGAATGATCTTGAGATCCGATCTGCACAGCCAGAGTTCTCCCCGATCTGATTTGCAATGCGATTTTCAGATCAGTCAACCAATCTCACCGTGAGCAACACTAGAATCTGATACCACCTGATAAGGATCGAGGGTATGATCCTTTAGTTTGTCCCGATCTTTCACAGCGAGTCACCCGGATAGTAATCCTTCCAACAACGCCAATGGACGTCACCTGAAGAAGAGGAACGAATCCAGCAAGTAACGTGATGAAGATCACCACGCCTCAAACCAAAACACGACAATCCTTGATGAACACAAGAACCTCCGCGACAATATCAATACGATAGTTAACACGCCATCGCCGTCCCCGGAGGGATGCTTCACCAATCAACACACACGATAGTTTTAGACTAATCAACTGAAATCAAAAGCTAACCTAATCTAGAGGGCGTTCCCAGGCTTATATGGCCGCCGGAACGTCCGAAAAACGTGAAACAAAACGTGTCCGATACAGTCAGATCCGTCCAGATCTGTTGGTAACTTTCAGGGCCGGACTTTCCGCCCTAAGTAGGGGCGGATTATCCGCCCCCCCGGATTATCCTCCCCTGGGCGGATTATCCGCCCCTCTTACTGAGCCTTGCGCCTGAAGTCCATAGCAGAATTCCTGGAGCAGGGCCGTATTATCCGCCCTTGTGGGGGCCGGATTATCCGCCCCCTGGGGACGTGTAAGTACTCGTTGGAAAGCTCTTGGAGTGATCTTTCCAACAAGTGCTTATTTGCTTGATTTGGAGTTCGTATGAACAATCCACATCCGTTTCAATTTCAGGGCTTCTGTCTGTCTGAACTGAACCTTCCTTCTTGATGATCTTCTCTTGCGCCTTCCTCCCGCTCCTCCCTCGCGCATCCTTGCCCATATCATATTTACCAACCTAATTCAAATGACAATTCAAAATTGAATCTATATCATATGGGAAGATCACCATTTCTCAAAACCCAACCAAACCAGTGCACCTTGACAAATCCAAGCAACCAGAGACTACCTAGTATGTGACTAGTACACCCACCAAGTTTCATCCAAAAATTCAAATTTAAATTTCTTGCGGCCATTTCATCAAACACCTTCTGAGCACAAATCAAAATAAACAACAAACACTATTGTGAGCAATGTATGTGCCAACCTTGTTCGCTCTCTAACTCTCACTACACTCCTAGTAGATCATTTAAACTTGCCTAAGCAGCTCTAGCTCACTGTGAACTCGACCATGCCATCAATGGTCACCATGGCCGAGCACACTTGCCACCCCCAACGTCGACAGCGTGCTACAAGCCTAACTAGCCTCGCCGACCGTGTCTAGCCAGCATGCCACCTTCCACCGCCACCCCCTGTCCAGCCCTCAAGCCCTGCCAGCCACTGGACCACCCAGAACACACGCGACCATTTTCTCTGCAACCATGTCGAGATTGCGCCAGAGCGCACCGCTCGATACGCTCGCATAGACCTCTCCCCGCCTTCACCGCCCGCGTACGTGATCACCACCGCCCTAGGAACCTCCTAGACAACCCCGTTCGCCGTCGCGCGACCCGTAGCCCCTGTGCGCCATTAAAACTTCCATCGGTGCCGCCCAGAGCGTCGACGTGTTCCGACCAAACCGCACCGCCCCATGCCTCGCCATCAAGCCGTTGAGCTTCGCTAGGAGGCAGCGCACCGCCTCATACCTTCGGCCATGCCGTTAGCTCACTGTGAAGCCGACCCGACGAGCTCAGCCCGCACCCTTCGGTTCCCTCGTCGCACTATAAATAGAGGTCTCCCCCGATCAAATTCTTCACACCATTCCACTTCCCCCTCTCTTAGAACCACCCCACTTCTTACCCGGAGCAAGGCGAGCACCAGGTTGCTGGAATTTTGCCGAAGCTTGCCGCTGCTGGAGGAGAAGGGCGCCACTGATTGGAGCCACCCCAGGAGGAGCTGCCAGTACCAGGAGGATAGACGTTGATGACTTCGTCGTTCGCCCCCATCGCCGACCATCGCCGGAGCCTCGGTGAGCCGCCACTGACCCCTACTGGCCGCGCTAGGCTTTGTGCTCGTCGTGTTCTGTTCAGACGTGGACGACGACCATCAGACGTTGATCCTCGATCTAATCTGATGGAGGGGTTAACCTCTTGGGTGGCCCGATCTTCACGGATCTCGTGGTCAAATCGATGGGAAAGCGAGGGGAAAGGGAGAAGGTAGCGGAAGCGGACACACACCTCGCGAAGAACACGATGAACACACACAAAAATCACATGATACAAGGTCGATTGCTCCCGAACGGCGGCCACCGGTCCGATAGAATCCTCGCAAGGAAAGATCGGTCAACGTGCTCCCTCAAATCCACATCGGAGAGGGAAGAACACCTCGGGGAGGGTCTTGACAACTTGGAGACGAGACATCGAACTCCAAGGCCTTGTTCAACGATGGATGCGTGATGCAAAATCCAATCGAGGTTGGTGATGATAGTCGGTCCCCTTGGTAAAGGTGATGAGGCAAAACTAGAGATTCCACAATGGGGGTTGTCTTTAGTCTATCATCTATGCCTAAGGGATACATGAGGGGTGGGGCTCTATTTATAGGCCAACCACATAAACAAGGGTAGTTTGGGGATAAACTAGGCGAATAGGTAAGTAAAGGGGGATACATGGGCTGTGGCCCAACTAGTCTTGTGCAGAGCCTTTCGAGCGGTAGTATGGGACTTGGGACCGTAGTACCGCTTGGTCTAATAGTGCCGCCTGGGACCGATAGTACCGCTTGGCGTCTGGAGCGTCGATTGGAGAAGTTGGCAGATGTCAGTGTAGTACCGTGACCGATAGTACTGGGTCCAGATCCGTAGTACCACCGGAGCAGAGAGTATTTGGCTTCATTGGCGTCACTGCTGGTAGCGAGGGTAGTCTTGCCTTGGTAGTACTGCCGCTGGTCCGGTAGTACTGCGGCGATGAGAGCATTTGGCGATCTGTCTTCTTCCGCCTCCTCTTCCAAGCCTCCGTCTTGTCGGGCTTGATGCTCCGGGCTTCCTCCCTTGCCTCCGTATTTGTCAATGTGAACCTATCATGCATATGTGACGGAGTATGAAGTAGCATACCATTTAATAGGGTAGGAAGGGGAATTGCATAGAGGAACGGATTCACCTTTGGAGTCCATGACGACTTGGCGTAAGTTGGAGACCAAGATGTGGTAACGACCGTAGGTCGGGCTACATCATAATCCTATGGTTATAATCGCCCTGTACCCCTTTGCCACTCTCTGTCTCACTGACGAGTGAGGACAACCACTTAAACCGCCTGCACAGATGGCCAGCCCGCTTAACTTTCAGGACCCGAAGAGTTTGAATTTAGGTTTATCAATTTAGTTTCAAACTTAGTTCTGGCAGTAGTTTCAAAAATCATTTCAGAGAGATTCACTGAACCAAATGGCATGAAACTAATTTTTCTAGAAAGGTATTAAAATTCTTAATGCTAGCCCGTTGGATTTAAATCATTTGGAATTTTAGATCACCTATAGTAAAAATAACAAGGCGAAGAATTTTCTGCATTCAAACATTTTTTAAAATTCAACAATAAATGCTTTTGAGTTTATTCCAACTCTCAAAAATCACATTTGATAAGGCCTTTCTGAATATATAAAAATATCTAGGTTTACTTGCAGTAATAATGGACAAGTAATAAAATAATGCCCCATAGCCATTTCTAGTCACTTTAATTAATTAAAATAATAATGTTAAACATTATTAAATTGTGACACCACTTTAAATCACATTCCCAAGTACTGAAATATGTGGTGATGACATGTGTCAACATGATCCCATGTTTTAGTTGGAGAATATTAAATCTTAAGTAGTTTTTCAATGAATAGAAATTACTTTTCTAAAAATAAAATAAATGAAACTAGTGCCTTAATCTTTGTAATGATAGTGATGATTCTAGATCATCTAGTGAAAACCTTGGTTTGACAAATAGAATTAGTTAAGTATTGTTTGGTGATTGTGTACCTCGTATTTATTTACAGACGCTAGTACCGACCAAGGATACGAAGAGGAAGGAGATTACTACAAGGACGAAGCCGAGGAGAACTTCAACCACTGCTCTGCATAAGGCAAGCTTCACAAAACAAGTTAACTTTGCAAGCTCACACTTGCAACTGTGAAAGCTAGATAACCTATGCAATGCATTAGGCATCCCTTGGTTATACCACCTTATTATACCAAATCCCAGTTTTACCTGCAAGATTTACTCTTTTATTTCTTTATCAAAGCTCCTTAGTTATGCTTACTTAGTGACTTGTCAGTTTCGGAAAGATTTTAGAGGTACCATAAAGAGCATAAAACTTGGCCCAAGTTAGATAAATCTTGATGTCATCCTGAGGCATGAGATTAAACTTAGATATGTCACACTTTATCTATCATTAGTGTTTACCCCCAACTTTAGTGGCTAGTGCTAAGCATAAAACTTGATCACTTTAGATGGGAATACTTGATGAAAATGATTATGAAAACCTTAGAATGATGAGTCATTCTGATAAAATGTTTTGACATGTGTTCTTCAACACCAGATGATTTTGATGATGAAAATGTTGAGGCATGAGCCTTAGCCCTTTATAAAACTGATGGTTGTCTGGATGCGATACCATTCCAATTTTACCGTACAACCACAATACCCGAATTTGGGTAGGCCTTGACTGGAAATTTATATACCTTAGTATGGGTGCCCTTGCGGCCAAGGTTTGAGCTGAGGCTACCTCGTGAAGATTGACCACCTATGCAGTTCCCAAGATGACAGATGGTCATTGTTGGGAGGCCAAACTCATAGGAGAGGTGCCTATACTAGGGCGTGTAATTGAAAGGTTAGGATTGGTTATCCACATACTGAGTATGGTGAATTCAGGATTGTTCCTGATGGATGTATCGAATATTGTGGTGAAAGTGTATCACCTCTGCAGAGTGTCAAACTATTCGAATAGCCGCCTTCGCGGTTATGGACAGTTGGAGTGGCCATACTGTTCCATCGTCAGATGTTTTCAAAATGACTTGTGAAATGAATCATGACTTTGACTTGACCACAACAGGGTTGTGAACATGAAAACTAAGTTCCCACTAAGGTGTTATAAAATATTAAACTAGCTTTCTTTGCTTCTGAACTCAGTTAGAGATAAATCCGGCTTTTTGCAAAACAACCTAGAGATTAGTATTCCTACTCAAACCCCTTACTTTTAGTCTTAGTTTGCGAGTACTTAAAGAGTACTCATGGCTTTGTCCCTGGCTATTCCCGTGGCCAGACTATGAAGAGGACTATCAGGAGGATGGACCGTAGGAAGGTTACGATAACTAGGATCATCTCCTATCGTCAGCATTGCCTGTGACCATGAAGATGGAGCCTCGCCCATGCTACCGTTATTATTATATTATTCTGCCGCTTGATTGTACTAAGACTAGATCATGAGATCCTTTATTTGTTGTAAGACCTTATGTATGGTTTGTAATAGATGATGTACTGTGATATCCAATCTGTTATGTCTTGCAAAAATGGTAACCCTGGGATTGCGATGTATGGCATAACAGGCATCTGGGATTAAAAATTCGGGTGTTGACAGGGTTGTCGGCCTTTGACTTCTCCGACAAGGAGTGAAGCCCTGCGCCGGAAGCATCGATGCCGCTCCCTAGGCTCCGGTGAGCCCGATTTTGTGTACATGCTAGGGTAGATGCGGAGACGGCAGATCCCCCGTAGTATTTAGGTTGAATTCATGTTTTGTACATATGATCGCATGTATGAATTATGCTCGCGTTTTGAAATCTCCAACGAATGTTCAAAAATCACGTGTTTACGGTTTGAATTTGTGGTTTCTGTTCTGGCCATCATCTTCTTCGAGGAAAAACTAGCTCGAGCGCGACCTGGGAACGAGTTTTTTCGGTTTGCGTTTTTCCGGTGTCAGCTAGAGATGCTCTTAGATTGCAAATATGCTATCCATTTTGTAGATTGACACCAAAGAATTGAGATTAATTTTCAGCAATTTATTTGTCACTGTAAACAAATTGTCTTCATGTTTATACATTTTAGGAACAACTTTAGTCATTTTATCTTTGAATTTTCTCTTCGGTTATTAATTAGGGAGTACCTCTCATTTCAGAACATAAAGAAAAACTTACTTCAGCAATTCCTATGGTTTATATGTAGTTAAGTTTAGTTTTTTTGCGAGGTAACTGTATTTAGTTTTAGCCTATAAGAATAGAGGTTAATGTTGTTTTTTGTCACTGAAGCAGATAAATTTTCCACCAAAAAAATGAACCATATGGACTGGGATACAGCTGCATCGGAGAAAATATAATGAAGTATTTCAGTCATCATAGCAATTTCAGAAGATGGAGCTGAATTAGGAAACAGTGTTATCACTGCAAACCGCTCAGTCTGTTTTTCTTTCTACAGGCAGCGAGTAAAATTTGAAGTGTTCAATCTTCATTTGGTGTAAATCATTGTGTTCAGCCTTCAGTTTTGTCTATGATGAGCTGCCACTGTAGTTAGAAATTAATCTTTTATATGTATAGTACAAAGCATAAGTTGGGCTCCTGGTAACTGCAATGTCGGGGAGGAAAAAAAATACAAGACATCGTGCCTTTTGTACGACATGTGTTCCTTTTAATTTTTTCAGACTTGTTTGTTCTTATTTTTTGAAATCTAGCTGATAGGGCAAAGGTGTCCGATCTTTCGATGAGATGGCGATAATCGATTTGGTGGAGTTCGGGCTTGACGATCCGACTACACGTGCGAGCACGAGCGCCAATGCAATCGCTAGGCCAATCTCCTGGAGGTTACCGATCCTGCGTGAACACGATCAGCCTGACCAGCGAGGGTCTTAATTCCTACCTGAAATCGAGAACAAGTAAGAACCAATATTGCAATCAAGATATTGCGGATTAAGAGGAAAGCTTTATTGAAGAGGTGGGATCCTGATTAGGTGCGAAGTACAAGAGGCCTCTGCGACGCTCGAGCCTTGGCGAAGTTACGACTATGGCTAACTTAATGTCTAAACAAAATCCGATTCTATAGGTTCGGCTATGGGGCGTATTTAAGGGCGAAAAGGTGGGGTTTCGGCCAGCCATGGAAGTGGTGGCCGAATCCAACCCTAAAAGTCCTTTTCCCCTCAAATACGGACTCTAAAAAGTGGCTAATTAAAATCCTGCGAAAATTACATGGGCCTGGCCCAAAATAAAAGGTGTCGCAGCACCATATTAAGCTATGGACGAATTCGTAAAGTATTGATCTTGAATATTTCGTCCAAGCCTTCTTTCTTCATTATGGTGGCCTCAAAGTTCTGAAATCTTCATCCGTGGCCTTCTCTTGGATCATCACATGCTTGCTGCCATCTCCATGCATGGCCATGCTCCAATGCTTGTCCCTCTCATCCATGCTTGGTCCATCATTCCTAAGAGTAAGAAATATATCCGATTTAGGCAGCATCATATTCTCATGTATGTGAGGAATAGTTCCAAGAAACGAAAGTACATGATAGTTGTTTGGCACGAGAACTTGTGATGGTTCCTTGTATGTGTGTTCAGTAGGTACAACGGTTGTATCAATAGTAGGGATGTCCACATCATGCTCCCTTCTTGAATTGAAGTCGCCTCGACGCAATCTCATCTTCCTCACCAAAGTAAGGCTTTAAATCTGCAATGTTAAATGTAGGACTAACTGCACAAAGTCTGCAGCAACTCAAGTTTATATGCATTATCATTGATTTTCTAACACCTTAAAGGGACCAAAGACGTGGCATTAACTTAGACTTGCGTAAATCAGAAAACGATCTTTACGCAAATGTAACCAAACAAGAACGCCAACATCAAACACAACATGCTTTCTCCCTTTATCCCCAAAGAAGTTTATACTTAGCATTCATGTGTTCAATGTTATCTTTAGTAGTCTTATGCAAGTTTAAGATCATTTCAGCGTTGTGTAGCATCCAAATTATGTTGCAATCAAGAAGGTAAAGGCAATAAATCAATAGGTGCACGAGGAACAAAACCATACACAATCTCAAATGGGCACATCTTTGTGGTAGAATGCAATGAACGATTATAAGCAAATTCTATATGAGGTAAACACTCTTACCGTAACATAGTAGACAAACTTCTATTTACTACTTCAGTTTGACCATCAGTTTGGGGATGACATGTAGTACTAAAGAGCAATTTAGTCCCCAACTTAGCCCATAAACATCTCCAAAAGTGGCTAAGAAATTTAGTATCACGATCGAGACAATAGTATTTGGCACACCATGCAAACGAACAATTTCACGAAAGAACAAATCAGCAATATGCGCAGATCATCCGTTTATGACAAGGAATAAAGTGTGTCATCTTAGAAAACCGATCCACAACAACAAAATACTATCCCTCCCTTACGTGTTCGTGGCAATCCCAAAACAAAGTCCATAGAAATATCCTCCCAAGGAACACTAGGAACAGGAAGAGGCATATATAAACCATGTGGATTAAGGCGAGACTTAGCTTTTGACAAGTAGTGCAGCGTGCCACAAATCTCTCAACATCTCGACGCACACGTGGCCAAAAGAAGTGTGCAGCAAGAACATCCGCCTTCTTGACACCAAAGTGTCCCATCAATCCTCCTCCATGCGCCTCTGTAACAACAAAAGACAACAGAGCTATCCGAATGCATAGTTTGTTAGCACGGACACAAATCCATCATTGAAGACGAACTTGTTCCAAGTTCTACCATCTCTACAATTCGCAACACATCTTTAAATTCAGCATCATGCACATATTGTTCCTTAATAGTTTCCAATCCAAATATTTTGAAGTCAAGTTGAGATAACAAAGCATAACGGCGTGACAAAGCATCAACAATAATATTATCTTTACCCTTTTTGTGTTTGATAACATAAGGAAAAGACTCAATAAATTCAACCCACTTTGCATGACGACGATTCAACTTAGCTTGACTACGAATATGCTTCAAAGATTCATGATCAGAATGAATAACAAACTCTTTAGGCCATAGATAATGTTGCCAAGTTTCTAATGTCCGAACCAACGCATATAATTCTTTATCATAAGTAGAATAGTTCAGACTAGCCCCACTCAATTTCTCACTAAAATATGCAACAGGTTTTCCCTCTTGTAATAACACCCCTCCCAAACCAATTCCACTAGCATCACATTCAAGCTCAAAAGTCTTAGTAAAATCAGGAAGTTGGAGTAAGGGAGCATGTGTTAGCTTATCTTTTAATATGACGAAGGCCTGTTGTTGTGCATCGCCCCAAACAAAGGGCACATCCTTCTTGGTAAGCTCATTCAGCGGCGCGGCAATTGATCCAAAGTCTTTGACAAAGCGCCTATAAAAACTAGCGAGACCAAGAAAACTCCTCACTTGTGAGACCGTCTTGGGCTGCGGCCAATTCTCAATAGCTTCAATCTTGGCTGGATCCACTTCAATACCCTGTGATGTAACAACATAGCCAAGAAACGCAACTCGATCGATTGGTGCAAAAGGTGCACTTCTCAAGGTTACCAAACAAACGTGCATCACGTAAAGCATTGAAAACAGCACGTAAATGGTCCAAATGATCCTCTAAAGATTTGCTATAAATCAGAATATCATCAAAGTAGACTACCACAAAACGTCCAATGAAAGCACGTAAAACTTCGTTCATTAATCTCATGAAAGTGCTAGGTGCATTAGTTAAACCAAACGGCATCACTAACCACTCATATAAACCGAACTTAGTTTTAAATGCTGTTTTCCATTCATCTCCTAATTTCATATGAATCTGGTGGTAACCACTACGCAAATCAACTTTAGAAAACATGGTAGAGCCACTCAATTCATCAAGCATGTCATCTAAACGTGGAATAGGATGACGATATCGAATAGTAATATTATTGATAGCTCTACAATCAGTACACATGCGCGAAGAACCATCTTTCTTAGGTAACAAAATAATAGGAACATCACAGGGGCTAAGGGACTCACGAATATGATATCTGTCGAGTAGTTCTTGAATTTGGCGTTGTATTTCCTTTGTCTCCTATGGATTGGTTCTATATGGCGCGCGGTTGGGCAACGTGGCACTAGGAATTAGATCAATTTGATGCTCAATTCCTCTAATAGGAGGTAAGCCTGGTGGCAACTCAGCGGGAAAGACGTCCTCATATTCCTGCAAAAGGTTAGCAACAGCAGGTGGCAAAGAAGGAGGCATATCCTCAAATGAAAACAAAACCTCTTTGCAGACAATTGCATAACATTGAGTATTGTTGACATCTAGTTCAGCAATATCAATTTTATTTGCAAGCATACATGGACTCTTCAAACGAATTTCAGTAGCATGTGTAGAATCAGATTTAGTGTTCTTTGGTGGTATAAAATCTGCAGCAACAATCTGATTCTCACTTTTATTTTTCTCCTCAGTTTTAGCTCTACTAGCTCTAGCAAGATCATCTTTTAAAATTTGTTCGGGAGTCATAGGTTTAAGACCAATTTTCTTTCCATCATGCATAAGAGAATAGTGATTAGTTTTGCCATTATGAACAGATTCTCTATCAAATTGCCATGGTCTACCAAGTAACAAAGAACAAGCTTGCATAGGTACAACATCACAATCAACAAAATCAGAATATGTACCAATAGTAAAATGCACGCGTACCGTTCTTGTTACCTTGATCTTGCGAGAACTCTCAAACCATTGGATGTAATACGAATGTGGGCGTTGTCTTGTTGGAAGCGCGAGCTTCTCTACCATGTCAACACTGGCCAGATTATTACAACTCCCTCCATCGATGATGATCCGTATAGCTCTTTCCTTGACAACACCACGTGTTTGGAACAGGTTGTGGTGTTGATCTTGCTCAGATTTGCTCAATTACACACTCAACACACGTTGTGTAATTAAGCTCTTGTATTGATCAACAGCTTCAGCTCCCATTACCTCTGGCTCTTCATCATCATCAGAATTGTCTCCATCTCGAGCAGAAATAAGGGCTAGTGTATCTTCATCGAAGTCACTCGCTAAATCGTATTGACCATCTTCTCGCACCATCATCACACGTTGTGTTGTGCACTGTCTCTCAATATGACCAAAACCCCAGCACTTGCGGCATTGGATATCCGTTGTCTTACCCGTGGAAGCCATAGAAGATGCACTACGAGCAGGAGCATTGGATGATGGTGGAGGAGCAGCTGGAAATCTTGTGGTGGCCTTGGATGTGGTAGTAGCTGGTGGCGAATCACGAGGAGGCGCTAATTGTCGGGATGTCCAAGAGGATGTGCGACCTGCAGAATTATTAGTCCTCCTCCATGGTGTTTGGCGATCCTGCACTTCACGTTCAGCTTTGCAAGCAAGATGAAACAAACAAGTGCTAGAATTATATTCCTTATAATCTAATATGTGCTGAATGTCCTTGTTTAATCCACCAAAGAAACGTGCAAGCATTTGTTCATTTGATTCAACAAGACCACACCGAACCATCCCTGTTTGCAATTCCTGATAATACTCTTCTACAGAATTTTTCCCTTGCTCTAAACGTGTCAGATTCTTTAGTAAATCACGTTGATAAGTAGGAGGTACAAAACGAACACGCATAGCAGATTTTAAAGCAGTCCAAGTACTAGGAATAGTAGTAGGATTTAAACGACAATACTCAGACCACCAAAGGGAAGCAAATTTAGTAAATTCACATGTAAAGACTAACACGCATATTCTCAGGATATTTTAAGCATGCAAAACGTTGTTCTACTTCCATCTCCCATGTAAGATATGCATCAGGATTATATTTACCCACAAAAGATGGAATATTTAATTTAAGCTTTGCAACATGATCATCATCACGTACCGGTGGACGAGCGTTGCGGTAGTAATGTCGGGGATGGCCAGCAGGTACCTATGGAGGTTGTTCAACCTCCTCGTCAAACAGATCGTCGTCGTCGGGGTCGTAGTAGTACCCGTCGTCTGTCCCCAATATCGCAGCAGCATGGCGGAAGTCCGAGGAGCTGCCACGGCAGCCGCCAGGTGCGGCGGCAGCCAACCAGCGATCCGACCGTGATCGGAATGCGTGCACCATGTGGGTGCCGGCGGTGCGCAATCGGTTCAAAAGCTCCTTGAACCGAGCGTCAAGCTTGGTTGAAGGATTTCTCGAGTCCATGGATCTTGTCCACGGCGTTGGTGAGCTTGGTGTCAAACTCCCTAGGCGTATCCACGTCTTCGTTCACCGACCAAGAGCGGAGAAGTGGGCATGTAGTTCTTCGTTCGTCATGGTGGCGGGGTTCCGAAGTATCTGTCATGGTTAGTCCTTAAAAAGCATGTATATACTACAAGAATATGGTGGAAGTCACGTCAAGCAATATCTGAAGCTCTTACAAGTTCTTACCAAGCAGGAAAAGGCGATGTGCAATCATGAGGATCGATGGGTCCAAGATTGAACCAAGCGATTACCAGGGGTCGATACACCGCACGTGGAGAATATCCGTGGAGCTCTGGGAAGGCTTAGCAAGGGGGTTAGCAATTATCAAAACAGCAATGCAAAAGTTGAAAGAATGCTCAACGACGATCTTGTCTGGTCCTAGGCTAGACCGCATTTAGAGACGCGAGCCTAGATCACCAAGGATGTCACGACGACACAACAAGCATCAGATGATGATATGGCACCCTGAAAAGCGAACCGAGATGCAGAAAATCACTATGATGGCGAGTGTCTAGAACTGATCTACGGGGTCTAAAAATAGGTTAGCCCCAAAAAAAATTTCGAAATTTTTTATTTTGCTCCGGAAAGCGCGCAGGCGCCAAAAAAATATCGCTATAACGGCCGATGGAGAAAGTGATCCCCAAAGCCGAAAACTAGTATAGCCAGAATTTTTTTTCTCTCCTTCTGGACTTACGACCGGACTCTTAGCGCGACACGGACTTTAGCTGGACACGGAAACAACAAAGAAGGAAAGTCAAAAGAAATAACTAGGAAACAGTAACTCTACTCGGACTCGTACCGCGGCAGGAAAACTGATCGGATCTGTGTCGTGGTAGGAAGGCGGTGGCGGAGTATTAGGGTTTATGGTGGCTGGGTATATGGCGGCGGAATATGGTGGCGGAATATGGTGGCGGTGATCGGCGAGTGTGGCGGTGACTAGTATGATTAGAACTCGAAACTCTAAGGGACGAGACACTAAGACCAGCAACTCGACGCGACGATGTAGACACAAATTCAACAATGCAAAAACTGAAAAGATAATGCGAGGCGTAGATTGGTTATGGGATGGATCTAAATTCTAATCGTGTTTTGGCTTTTTTTGGGTTATAGGTAAAACAGATCTAATCTACGAAACAAAGAAATCTCATCGAGCAACCGAAATGATACCACTTGATAGGGCAAAGGTGTCCGATCTTTCGATGAGATGGCGATAATCGATTTGGTGGAGTTCGGGCTTGACGATCCGACTACGTGCGAGCACGAAAGCCAATGCAATCACTAGGCCAATCTCACGGAGGTTACCGATCCTGCGTGAACACGATCGACCCTAACCAATGAGGGTCTTAATTCCTACCAAATCGAGAACAAGTAAGAACCAATATTGCAATCAAGATATTGCGGATTAAGAGGAAAGCTTTATTGAAGAGGTGGGATCCCGACTACGCATGGGTACAAGAGGCCTCTGACGCTTTCGATCCTTGGCGAAGTTACACTATGGCTAACTTAATGTCTAAACAAAATCCGAGTCTAGAGGTTCGGCTATGGGGCGTATAAGAGGCGAAAAGTGGGGTTTCGCCAGCCATGGAAGTGGTGGCGAATCCAACCCTAAAAGTCCTTTTCCTCAAATACGGACTCTAAAAAGTGGCTAATTAAAATCTGCGAAAATTACATGGGCTGGCCCAAAATAAAAGGTGTCGCAGCACCATATTAAGCTATGGACGAATTCGTAAAGTATTGATCTTGAATATTTCGTCCAAGCCTTCTTTCTTCATTATGGTGGCCTCAAAGTTCTGAAATCTTCATCTGTGGCCTTCTCTTGGATCATCACATGCTTGCTGCCATCTCCATGCATGGCCATGCTCCAATGCTTGTCCCTCTCATCCATGCTTGGTCCATCATTCCTAAGAGTAAGAAATATATCCGATTTAGGCAGCATCATATTCTCATGTATGTGAGGAATAGTTCCAAGAAACGAAAGTACCTGATAGTTAAGTTGTTTGGCACGAGATCTTGTGATGGGTCCTTGTATGTGTGTTGCTATAGGTACAACGGTTGTATCAATAGTAGGGATGTCCACATCACTAGCAGGCAGCGTCTTATACCTATGTAATGTTATGTAGTGTGATGCTTCTACCATACAAAATGTTTTGTTGGAACTTGGAAACACCGGTGTTGGTAAGTTGATGGAGGCGTTAACCTCTTGGGTGCCCGATCTTCACGGATCTCGTGGTCAAATCGATGGGAAAGCGAGGGGAAAGGGAGAAGGTAGCGAAAGCGAACACACACCTCGCGAAGAACACGATGAACACACTCAAAACTCACACGATACAAGGCCGATTGCTCCCGAACGGCGGCCACCGGTCCGATAGAATCCTCGCAAGGAAAGATCGGTCAACGTGCTCCCTCAAATCCACATCGGAGAGGGAAGAACACCTTGAGGAGGGTCTTGACGACTTGGGGCGAAACCGAGAACCCAAGGCCTTGTTCAACGATGGATGCGTGATGCAAAGTCCAATCGAGGTTGGTGACGATAGTCGGTCCCCTTGGTAAAGGGGATGAGGCAAAACTAGAGATTCCACAATGGGGGTTGTCTTTAGTCTATCATCTATGCCTAGGGGATACATGAGGGGTGGGGGCTCTATTTATAGGCCAACCACTAAACAAGGGTAGTTTGGGGATAAACTAGGCGAATAGGTAAGTAAAAGGGGAATACATGGGTGGCTCAAAAAGTGCCAGCAGCACATATATGACCGGTAGTACCGGACTTGGGTCCGGTAGTACCGGTCAACACCGATAGTACCGCTCTAGAACCGGTAGTACCGCTTGCGGTCTTGGAGCATCCGTTGGATCCGTCCAAGAGCGGCGGTAGAATGGGGCGTAGTACCTCGACCGGTAGTACCTCGACCGTAGTACAGTTCCCAACCGTAGTACCGCTTGGACTGCAGCTATCGACTGTCTTCTTCCGTCTCCTCTTCCAAGCCTCCGTCTTGTCGGGCTTGATGTTCCGGCTTCCTCCCTTGCGTCTTGGTCGGTGTGAACCTATCATGCATATGTGACGAGGAAGTAGCATACCATTCAATAGGGCAGGAAGGGGGCTCGCATAGAGGAACGGATTCACCTTTGGAGTCCATGACGACTTGGCGTAAGTTGGAGACCTTGATGTAGTAACGACCGTAGGTCGGGCTGCATCATCTCCCCTCCCTTCAAAAAGAGTCGTCCTCGACTCTACATGCTCATCACAAAGTAGAAGCGGTCGAGAGACCTTGATCCTGGGGTTCACCATATAGTCGTCCTCGGGAAGATTGACTTGACAACACTTCAATGTTCCTTCACCTTCCTTGAAGCCTACAAAGCTCACAACAAAAGCATAGCAACACTCAAAGCGTAGCCAATTCATGAAGATTATTGCATGAGTCCTCAAGTAGAAGGAAGTCACCTTAGCTTGTAGAGATAGCTCGATGAAGGGTGGCCATAGGTAACTCTCTTCGATTCTTCTTGTCAACACATGGTACATAGAGGTTGACGTGTATGCATTTGTACCTTCATACAACAAAGACCAAGCAACATATGTTTGTGTGTGATAGAGGAGCATGTCATTTGTGGCATGTCCATTCTTGTTCACAACACGATTAGCACAACTCAGGTATAGCAAATGGGATGCATATGCATGGTCAATGTGCATGGAAATCGTTTGAACATCATCCAAATGTGGAAACTCAAAAACTCCATATAACATAGAAGTGGGGCATTCAAAGCATTGGATCCAAATTTCAAACAACATCTTTGATGCAAGAATAGGAGAATTTGGCAAAAACACACAAGGAAGCATATCCAAAACAAAAGTATTATGTTTGCAAACAAACCAAATGAAATAGCAAGTGGTCCTTATGTTTGTTGCAACAACAAGACGAGATTCTTGGAAGCTCTCATGACAATACATGCTCTTAATGGAATTGTGGTTGCAAGCAAAACATCGGAGCGAGAAATTGTTCACCAATTTTGTTACAACACACAAAACATCATTATCTAAAAGAAAGAAACATGAATGTCACAAGGGGAGATAATACCATTAACATGCTTGCAATCAAACCATAGGAAAGAGTAATTTGCCAACATGCAAGATGCAAAGCATGCAAAAGGTATCAGAGCTGGGTTCGATCTTGAACTCACTTGTGGGATGCTCTCAAGAGCTCTTTTTGTCAACTCGTGCTCAACCGAGGTTGACATGATAATGCGGGTACCTACACACATCAAACACAAAAGGAAGAACGTGTGTGCATGGTAGAGATACACATCATCCATCATGACGTATCTCTTCTTGTGCAAATCACCATTAATGTCAATTAAGTATGAAATAGATGCATGGTGAGTATGCAAGTGGGGAACATGCTTATCATGGCAATCATCAAAATCTCCAAAAATTGAGAAAGCTATGGGGGCCATCTCATTATAACGCATATGATCAATATTGTTGCAAGCAAAACAAGTGAAATAGCAAGCATTCATCTTATCGCAAGCAACGAGAGAAATTGAATGACTAGCATGACAAGGCAAGTCCAAAGCAAATGGAGGATACACACAAGATGCATAGCATGGCATGTTTATGGCAATGAGTTTGCAATCAAACAATTCCACATGATCAATATTATGCAAAGGCAAAGCATCACATGGGAATATGGATGAAGCATATGTAATGTCACAAGTATCATCCATAGCATGCATATCCTCATAATTCATCATGTCCACTGGTGGGATCATGGCATCATCAACACCCTTATTGTTACCTTGTTCATACCTCTCATATGAAGTGGGTGTTGTGGAAGTAGTGGCCTCCTTGTGGACGACTTTGTCTTCTTGATGTAGTCATGGCATAACATCATCTTCATGCACCATGTACATCTTCTCCAATTGAGGCATCCTTGCTTCATGGCTTGGAGCGTCCTCATCCATGGAACCTAGCACAACACAAGAGAACACACTAGAGGTAGAGGGTAAGTTGTTAGAATTCGAAATGGTCTCACTTGACCTATCAACTACCACTCTCAACTCACTAGGAGTATCGCTCATGCCCTCCAAGTGGAAGCACTCAATCTCACATAAGGTGGAGTCACTCATGTCACTCTTGTTCTCACTCAAGTGGGCTAAGTGGCTCTCATACTCACATGGGATTGGTACCACATCATCACTCAAGCAAATGGGGGTAGGCTCGGGTTCCTCAACTCCATGCGCCTCCTTTGGTGAAGGGAAAATCCCATGCTCACCATTCTTGACCTTGTCGCCTCCAAGGTTGGATGCCATAAGATGGGCATCATTGCTCTCCTCCATGGTCGAAGGGAAAATCCCATGCTCGACCGTCTTGTGGCCATCTCGTAGTAGTGGTGGAGGTAGGCTCATGCTATCCAACTTGGCTAAGTAGAGGTCTACATTTTCCTCGTTGGCGAGGTTGTGGAAGTCCAGCGTAGGCATTGAAGCTTGATGGCGTGGAGGAAGGCTTGCTCTTGGTGCCATTGTGGTGGTGGCACGAGTAGTTGAAGGTGCCCTATGATGGTGTCGACGGAGGTCATTGGCGTGCCTTGCCGATGGTTGATGTAGGTGGCGCACTTGGTCGTCCACATGACACTCGCGACGATGATCATTTGCCTTGGCACTCTTCTTGTGCTTGTGGTGCCTTCTTGAGCTTGCTTGAGCATTATGGTTGGTGCTCATCACGAATTCTTCGTCTTGGTGGCGAAGATGCCTTTGACGATGTCTTGTATCCTCTTTATGGTTGCGAAGCTCATGAGAGGATGTTTGTCGATGAAGATTCTTGTTTCTTGGCGCCTCTTGATGTATATGATGTTTGGACGCCACTCTTGTTTGGATAGGAGGTGGATCTTGGCGCCTTGGCGGTGATGAAGCTTGGCGCCTTGGAGATGGTGGAGCTTGACGCCATCTAGGTGGTGGCACTTGTCGCCTTGGAGGTGGATCATCGAAGTAGGTGGTGCCCTTTGGTGTGGCACGCTTGTCCTTGAAGGTCATGGAATCTTGATGATGCGCCTCCTCTTGCTTGGCGTAGTAGGCTTCCATCTCCACACGGTGGAGGAATTCTTCATGGCTCATGGAGGAGCCATCAAAGTCGATGAAGTTCTCCGTGTCCTCCATGCTTGGCGAGGCGTCATCGATGTCGCACTCGAAGTCGTCCATGCTTGGGGAGTAGTTGTTGGTGTAGTACTCCATATCACCCAAGCATGTGGAGCCATTGTCGGTGTAGTGCTCCATAGGCTCCATGCATGAGGAGCCATTGTCGACGTAGAGCTCCATGTCTTCCATGCATGTGGAGTCGTCGTAGGTGTAGTGCTCCAGGTCCTCAAAGCATGCGGAGCCATTGTCGGTGTTGTGCTCCGTCATGTCCTCTATACTTGTGGAGTCGTAGTCATGGTGGCTCATCATGGATTCTTCATAGATATCATCCTCGGTTCCGGAGTCCCTAGACATGATGCACAAGACCAAGCGGTGTATATGGACGTGGTAGTGGGAGTTTGGGATACAACGTCAAACCTTACTTTACCTTGGAAGATCGTATCGTACAAGTGGCCACACTTGAGAGCAATAAACCAAGCAAAGTGAAGTTCACGCGGAACACCAAAACCAACTACGAACCAAAAAACACACACACACAAGGCCTATGGTGGATAGGTATGGGAAGTGGCATGTCAAGAACAAATCCGAAATCAAGATGTTGTAATGGCAAGTAAAGAACCACAATGATCAAAAATCAAAACAAGTTAATCCACAAGATAGGAAATATGTACCAGGGAACACACACGGTAGGATAAATGGGACTTGTGCGACGGAGAAAGTGAGCTAAGAACCAAATGATTACCTAGCGAAGACTATAAGCTCGTCTCACACAAGTATAAGGAGAGATGCTAGTTCGATTGCACAAAATTGGTGGGCTACAAGATATGCACAATAAGTACCACCTATATGATGTTCATCGAGCTTGCGCTTCCTATGCTATGAGGCACATGTATATATCTCTTTCTTTTCTTTTCTTTTTTTTTCTATTTTTTTTCCTATTTTTCTTTTTTTTTCTTTGTTTCTTTTCACTTGCCTCTTCCTTGTGCCAACAACTATACAAGATAACTATATGAGATAGCGCTCACAATGTTTGCTCAAAATCTACAAGGTATCAAATGTGCATAGCCCAAGCAATCATAAGAGGAACTAGTCTCAATAGGTGTTTTTTGCTCGCAAAGATAGTGGGGTTCACAAAGGAATGCAAGTGGGGAGAAGTCGCGGAATGTTTAACGATGAGACAAACATATTGGTATCAAGAGCACGGTTGATCACGAATTTCCTCCAATTTTTTCTTTTATCCGCCTTAAAAACGAAAATCCTACCAAAAAGAGCCCAATTTGCCTTCGGATCGATCTCTGGATTTGGTGAGTTTTTCGTGGTTTTGGTCCATAGATCTGTTGCTTTGGGAGTCGATCTATAGCCCCCTTGTTTCTAGCTCAGCCTTTTGGTCAGTTTTTCAACGAATTTGAGGTTTTTGGCAAGTTCACCTAGTTCCAGGCCTGTGCCAAGCGGTACTGCCGGCTGTGCAAGCGGTACTACCGCTAGTGACCGGTACTACCGGTAGTACAAGCGGTACTACCGCTCGTTACCAATGATACTACCGCCACACCGATCGTGCTCCGCCTTGACGCCTCGATTTCGATTCACGACCTTTTCCACCTCGCTTGTTCGTGTCGCGTGTTTGTCGCCACAACAACTTCGCATCAACTTCATACCGCTCCAACGACACCGCGACACTCGAACATCTCCCCACCAACGGTTGCAAGTCGTCAACAATACCAAAGGTATAACTTGCACCACCTTGACAACCATATCTTCCTTTGTGTGTATCTATCCTTTGAGAGCAACTCATTTTGTGTTTGTCTACATTGTGCACTTGCCTTAGGAAAGTGAGAGTGTGAGGCCAAATACAAAAGCTAACATAGTAGCATAGCAAGGGAGAAAAAGGAAAAAGAATCAAAAAAAAAGAGAAAAGATACATAGTCTCCCAATACAAAGAGAATACCAAGCTTGTAAGCCAAGAAAGAGAGAAGAAAGAGCGCTCCGCGGCAAGTGCACAAATCTATTGCTTACCCTCTTTTGGCAAACGAGTTGTGGTCTCTCCTTGTGTTGGCACGACACCCGAGCGTAGTCTTCGTTAGGACCTTTTGTGCTCATTTTCATAGTCGTGCTAACCCCGTTTTTCTCCACGTGTGTGTTTTCCGTGTTTTTGTAGATCGTATCCTTTTTGCTTTTGATCTTTGGTTCTTTACCACGTAGGACAATAACCTTTTGCTTGGATCGTTTCGTTTGGTTTTCCACAACACTAACCTTCCACCAAAAGCCTTTGAGAGTTTCTTGCCATTTCACTTTGCACGCTCATTTGTGTGGCAATTGGTTGGATATAATCTCCAAGGTGAGGTAAAGGCTAACTCTCCACACCCTTTCTCTCCATATACAACCATTGTTGGCTTTGCATCATGGATGTGCATGGAGAGCCATCCCAACCACCACCACCTCCCGGAGGATGATAACCAATTCATGACAAGATGGGACCATTGGAAGGTCAGGAGAATTCAACTATCGCTAGAAGCTCTCGGCGCCAAGATGAACAATTTAGCGAGGCCGGGTGGAATTCAAGAACATCGACAACCGCTTCAAGAAGTCCGGCCAAATGCATGCCATGCAACACAACCTCGGTCATCAAAATGAAGCTCTTGGTCGTGCACTCGCCTCAACGGATGAGAAGCTTCAACACATCATTGATGGACTCGCAAGGACACGCCGCGAATCAAGCTCATCTCGGCACTCCTCAAGTGAATCAAGTGCACCTCGCCACGCTTCAAGGCACCGAGATGGATCTGTTCTTCACTCCATGAGCTCTTCGCAGCGGTACCATCTCCGCCATGCCGCAACGTCGAGCTACGATGGTGACCTCCGCAAGACCTCCAAGGCGGCGTTTAACCGCCACAACCAAGGGCACTTGTGATCCAACAAGAGCAACCTCGCATGGACCACCAAGGCCATCGCCGGCGACATGTTCCTTCAACAACAAGTGAAACTTCCGAAGAGGACGAACAAGATCATCGTCGACGTGAAGCACTCGAAGATCCTCCAAGGCGTCATCATCGACATGAGCGTCCTCGTCGCCAACATAATGGTCATGACGAGCCTCCCCTACAACAAGAAGAAGAGCAGCCCATTGCGCATACGGCTCGACGCCCTCCTCGCCACATGGCGCAAGACAATGCTCCTCGGCATCAACAACGACAAGAACAAGAGCAAGCTCCCCAAGCTCGTTTCACGCCTACCCCTCATCATATTGCCTTATATCTCCTTATATCATTGCCATAAACATGCCATGCGATGCATCTTGTGTGTATCCTCCAATTGCTATGGACATGCTTTGTCATGCTAGTCATTCAATTTTTCCCGTTGCTTGCCATAAGATGAATGCTTACAACAATGTTGACCACATGCGTTATAATGAGATGGCCCCCATAGCTTTCTCAATTTTTGGAGATTTTGATGATTGCCATGATAAGCATGTTCCCCACTTGCATACTCACCATGCACCTATTTCATACTTGATTGACATTAATGGTGATGTGCACAAGAAGAGATACGTCATGATGGATGATGTGTATCTCTACCATGCACACACGTTCTTCCTTTTACATATAATGTGTGTAGGTACCCGAACGAGAATGTCAACCTCGGTTGAGCACGAGTTGACAAAAAGAGCTCTAGAGAGCATCCCACAAGTGAGTTCAAGATCGAACCCAGCTCTGATACCTTTTGTCTGCTTTGCATCTTTCATGTTGGCAAATTGCTCTTTCCTATGGTTTGATTGCAAGCATGTTAATGGTATTATCTTCCCTTGTGACATTCATGTTTCTTCGCTATTAGATAATGATGCTTTGTGTGTTGCAACCAAAATGTTGAACCATTTACCTTCTCGGTGTTTTGTGTGCAACCACAATTCCTTTAAGAACATGTATTCTCATGCGAGCTTCCAAGAATCTCGTCTTGTTGTTGCAACAAACATAAGGACCACTTGCTCTTTCATTTGGTTTGTTTGCAAATATATTGTTTTTGCTTCCGCTTGGGATACTCATATTCCCATGATATTTGCTATCGATGATTTGTATGTGACATCCAACATGTCGAACAATTTCTCTTTCCAATGGTTGGTTGGCACACATAATGATGTTGCTTTGGACATTCTTCCTTGCGTGTTTTTGCCGACTTCTCCTATTCTCGCATCAAGGACGTTGATCAAAATTGGAGTTTTTGAGTTCCCACATTTGGATGATGTTCAAACGATTTCCATGCACTTTGACCTTGCATATGCATTCCATTTGCTATACATGCATTGTACTAATAGTGTTGTGAACAAGAATGGACATGCCACATTTGACATGCTCCTCTATCACGCACGAAAATATTTTGCTTGGTCTTTGTTGTGTGAAGGTACAAGTGCATACACGTCAACCTCTACCAACCACGTGTTGACAAGAAGAACCGAAGAGAGTTACCTATGGCTACGCTTCATCGAGCTATCTCTACAAGCTAAGGTGACTTCCTTCTACTTGAGGACTCATGCTATAATCTTCATGAATTGGCTACACTTTGAGTGTTGCTTTGCTTTTGTTGTGAGCTTTGTAGGCTTTAAGGAAGGTGAAGGAACAATGAAGTGTTGTCAAGTCAATCTTCCCGAGGACGACTATAAGGTGAACCCCAGGATCAAGAAGGTATCTCGACCGCTTCTACTTTGTGATGAGCATGTAGAGTCGAGGACGACTCTTTTTGAAGGGAGGGGGGGAGATGATGCAGCCCGACCTACGGTCGTTACTACATCAAGGTCTCCAACTTACGCCAAGTCGGCATGGACTCCAAAGGTGAATTCGTTCCTCTATGAAAGCTCACTTCCTACCCTATTGAATGGTATGCTACTTCATACTCCGTCACATATTCATGATAGGTTCACACCGACCAGTACGGAGGCAAGGGAGGAAGCCCGGAGCATCAAGCCCGACAAGACGGAAGCTTGGAAGAGGAGGAGGAAGAAGATCGACATCTGCCAAAGTTAAAGCGGTACTACCGGCGGAACCGTACTATCACTACCGCCCCCATCAAGCTGCGCCATCGCCCACTGGATGCCCCTTGCGGCTTGCGGTACCATAAGCGGTACTACCGGTCCCCAAAGCGGTACTACGGTGATGACCGGTACTACCGTCCCAAGTCCGGTACTACCGCTCTGGCGAGGCTCACAAGACTAGTTGGGCCAACCCATGTATCCCCCCTTTACTTACCTATTCGCCTAGTTTATCCCCAAACTACCCTGTTTATGTGGTTGGCCTATAAATAGAGCCACCCCTCATGTATCCCTTAGGCATAGATGATAGACTAAAGAAAACCCCATTGTGGAATCTCTAGTTTTGCCTCATCCCCTTTACCAAGGGGACCGACTATCGTCACCAACCTCGATTGGACTTTGCATCACGCATCCATCGTTGAACAAGGCCTTGGGTTCTCGGTTTCTCGCCCCCAAGTCGTCAAGACCCTCCTCAAGGTGTTCTTCCCTCTCCGATGTGGATTTGAGGGAGCACGTTGACCGATCTTTCCTTGCGAGGATTCTATCGGACCGGTGGCCGCCGTTCGGGAGCAATCGGCCTTGTATCGTGTGAGTTTTGCGTGTGTTCATGGTGTTCTTCGCGAGGTGTGTGTTCGCTTCCGCTACCTTCTCCCTTTCCCCTCGCTTTCCCATCGATTTGACCACGAGATCCGTGAAGATCGGGCACCCAAGAGGTTAACCCCTCCATAATCTGGCAACCGGTCCAACATAATCCCTAGGATCGGTGTTGGGCGAAGCTTGCTCTCCACGCCAACAACGGGGGACGAGGTGCTTGGTGAGACCTTGACGACTTGGGGGCGAGAAACCGAGAACCCAAGGCCTTGTACAACTTGAACGCACTAGGCAAGATCCAAGAGGGGGGTGGATAATCCGGTGCTCCTTGGTAGGAGCATGAGACCAATAGATATAAGTCCTCAAAGGGTTTCCTTAATATCTATTATTATCCAAGTCTAAGCGTTTACAATAGAGGGTGGGGGCTATATATAGTCCAGCCACAAAAGGGGGTAGTTTTGGAATGAAGAGATAAATGATAGGTTGGGTTACAAGGCACAGGCCGAACTTAGGTGATCGTGGTCGCAGACGGGACCCGGTACCGTCCGGCAACCGGTAGTACCGGTGGTAGTACCGCTTCCGAGCGGTAGTACCGCTTGAGGGCTGCAGCCTCCGTCGAGGCGTCGATGGCGGTAGGAGGGCGGTAGTACTGCCACCGTGAGTACCGGTTGCAGGACCGGTAGTACCGCTTGCTTCGGGCGTGGGGTAGTGCTTCTGTGATTTCGGTGGGAGGAGGCGGTAGGTCCGCTTGGAGCGGTACGGTCGTCCCAACCGTAGTACCGCTGCCCGCCGATCGGTGGCTTCTTCGCACTGATGATGCACAGAGTTTGCGTGTGAAGTAGCAAGCCATCCAAGGGGGTGTCGAAGTCACACAAGGAGAGGAGCGAGTTCACCTTAGTTTGAAGGAGTTTGGCTCGGGCGCGAGTCATGGGTCCACTTGGGTAGCTCGTGGGAGTAGATGTAGTAGTGGTCGGAGGACGGGCTGCATCCTTCCCCTTGGGAAAGAGTCGCCTCGACTCTTCAACCGCTACAACTTCCTCTTCGCCATGGTAGGGTGAGAGGTCCTTGACATTGAATGTCGAGCTCACAAGATACTTCGATGTTGGTATATCGATCACATAGGCGTTGTTGTTTATCCTCTTTAGCACCTTGAATGGTCCATCGCCTCGTGGCTTTAGCTTGGAGTCGCTCCTTGGGAAGCGGTCTTTACTCAAGTGTATCCATACAAGGTCGCCTCACAAAGATCATCTCTTTCTTGGTCTTGTTTAGCCTTGATGCTTGGCGAAGGACTTGTTGCTCGATAGTAGCTCGTGTGTCTTCATGGAGTTTCATCATTGCTTGGGCACGCTTGATAACGTCCATATTGGCACGTTCATGAAGTGGAAGTGGAAGGATATCGGTAGCGGTGAGAGGCTCAAGCCATGACGATCATGAACGGGCTCCTCATGGTGGTGGAGTGCTTGGCGCGGTTGTAGGCGAACTCGGCGTGTGGAATGCATTCCTCCCAGTCTTTAAGGTTCTTTTTTATCAATACCCGGAGAAGTGTGCCAAGACTTCGATTGACTACCTCGGTTTGTCCATCGGTTTGAGGATGCGAGGCGGACGAGAAGAGGAGCTTGATGCCGAGCTTGCCATGAGGGTCTTCCAGAAGTAGCTCATGAATTTTACGTCACGGTCGGAGACGATTGTTCTTGGCACGCCGTGTAGCCGAATTATTTCCCTGAAAAACAAATTTGCTACATGTGAAGCATCATCGGTCTTATGGCACGGAATGAAATGTGCCATTTTTGAAAAGCGATCCACGACTACAAGTATGGAATCGTGACCATGTTTAGATCTAGGCAAGACTAATACAAAGTCCATGCTAATGTCCGACCAAGGTGCATGAGGAATAGGCAATGGCATATAAAGACCAAAGTGGTTGGACTTAGACTTAGTTTGGATACATGTAGTGCATCGTTGAACGTGGCGCTCCACGTCGCGCTTCATCTTTGGCCAAAAGTAGTGAGTGGAGAGCATGTCATATGTCTTGTCATGGCCAAAGTGACCCATAAAGCCTCCACCATGGGACCCTTGAAGAAGCAAAAGTTGGAGAGACGATTTCGGAATGCAAAGCTTGTTTTGTTTGAAAAGAAAACCCTTATGCAAATAGAAATCATCAATCCCTTTGTCTATTGAACATTGTGCAAATATTGGTCCAAAGAAAGAATCGGACGCGTACAAAGATTTGATGTCCTCAAGACCCAAAACATTGACTTGAGTCGTAAGAAGGCTTGTGGTTTTATGAGACAAGGCGTCCGCCACCACATTTTCTTTGCCCTTCTTGTATTTTACAATGTAAGGAAAAGACTCCATAAACTCAACCCACTTTAGTGCCTTTTACTCAAGTTGGCTTGGCCCTTAAGGTACTTCAACGACTCATGGTCGGAATGGATGATAAATTCTTTGGGCCAAAGATAGTGTTGCCACACTTGAAGAACACGAACCAAGGCAAAAAGTTCTTTGTCATAAATGGGATAATTGAGGCGTGCGCCATCAAGTTTCTCACTATGGTAAGCAATAGGACGCCCATTTTGCATAAGGACGCCACCAATGCCAATACCACTAGCGTCACATTCAATCTCAAAGGTTTTTGTGAAATCCGGCAATGCAAGAAGTGGTGCTTCGGTGAGCCTCTTTTTTAGCTCATCAAAAGCCCTTTGTTGTGCTTTTCCCCAAACGAACGTGACATTCTTCTTGGTCAATTCGTTGAGGGGGCAAGCAATTGTGGAAAAATCTTTCACAAAGCGACGGTAAAAGCCAGCCAATCCATGAAAACTACGAAGTTCATTAACATTTGTAGGGGTGGGCCAATCTCGTATGTCCTTGACTTTTGAGACATCAACTTCAATGCCATTAGAAGACACCACAAAACCAAGAAGAATTAGATTGTCTCTTGCAAAAGTGCACTTGGGGAGGTTAGCATAAAGCTTTTCATGACGAAGGATTTGTAAGACCTCCTTAACATGAGTAACATGCTCCTCTAGTGATTTGCTATAGACAAGAATGTCATCAAAGTAAACAACTACACTCTTTCCAATGAGAGATCGCAAAATATGGTTCATGAGGCGCATGAAGGTAGATGGGGCATTGGATAAGCCAAAAGGCATAACCAACCATTCATAGAGACCAAGCTTGGTCTTGAAGGCGGTTTTCCACTCATCACCTTCAGCCATGCGAATTTGATGGTAGCCACTACGAAGATCAATTTTCGAAAATATAGTGGCTCCACATAACTCATCAAGCATGTCATCAAGACGCGGTATAGGATGTCGATAACGCACGGTGATAGCATTGATTGGACGGCAGTCCATGCATAACCGTAACGTATCATCCGTTTTCGGGACTAGGATCACGGGAACCGCGCTTGGGCTAGTGCTTACTTGGATCAAACCTTTGGAGACGAGTTGGTTGATTTGACGCTCGATCTCCTTTGTCTCTTCCGGGTTTGTGCGATACGCGGCGCGGTTTGGTAGCGGTGCGCCGGGTATGAGGTCGATGCGGTGCTCGATTCCACGAAGAGGAGGAAGGCCATGAGGAAGCTCTTCGGGAAATTTGTCGGGTACATCTTGGAATTCCTGCAAAACAGCCATCAAAGAAGGAGGAACATTTGTCAAGTCATTAGTTCCTTGCGCCAGTCCCTTGCATACGAGGACGTAGTGCAAGATGGATGGGTTGTTCCGCACTTCTCTCATCTCACTTTTGGTGGCAAGAAGAACACTCTTAGTTTTTCCACTCGAGTTTGGCTTGTAGCTCTCACTCACTATGGTGTGGTTCTCTCGCTCACCACTCTTCTCACAAGGTGTTTTTTTTATTCTTGCGTCGCTAAAGCCTTTGCATTGTCCGCAATTATTTGGCTAGGAGTCATTGGTTGCAACACACAAGTTTTATCAAGCCATTTGAAAGTGTAAGTGTTTGAGTGACCATTATGCAAAGCACACTTGTCATATTGCCACGGCCTTCCGAGCAACATGTGACAAACCGTCATTGGAACCACGCCACATTCCACCGTGTCCTTGTAGTGCCCAATGGAGAACGCCACCGAGACGGTGCTTGATCTTAGCGGATCCTTGGTCACTTAGCCATTGGATATGGTGGGGGTGTCTATGTGGATGAAGGGTGAGGTTGAGTTTCTCACACAATTCCGTACTTGCGAGGTTGTGGCAACTCCCTCCATCGATGATAACTTTGATGGATTTCCCATTGATGCCGGCACGAGTTTGGAAGATGTTCGAGCGTTGGTCTTCACTTTCATTGGCTTGGGTAGTCAAGACCCTTGTGACCACAAGCGATGGACTTGCGTCATGCTCACACACAAGAGGTTCTTGGTCCTCTTCCAAGTGTTGCCTTGCCATGGCTTCCTTGACCCGTGCATCAAACTCTTCTTCACTCAAGTATTCTTCATCGCCATTGTCATGGATGAACAAAACTTTCTTGTTTCCACATGCATTGGACTTGTGCCCTTTGCCTCCACACTTGTAGCATTCACCATTGAATGGTTGATCATCCCTTGTGTGTTTGCCACTTGGGGGCTGTTTTCCTTGGGGAATAGTTGGCTTGAAGGGAAGCTTGGTTGAACTTGGGGAGCTTCCACTTGGTGTTGTTGGAGTAGTGGTTGGCGCTTGCTTGTAGGTGAAGTACGTCTTTGGCTTGTTGTACTTGATGTCCTCTTGCACTTGGCGCTCGGCCTTGGATGCGATGTGCACAAGCTCAACCATGTTGTTGTACTTTTGGAACTCGGTGATGCGCTTGATGGGATGGTTCAAGCCATTGAGGAAGCATGCATTGTTTGCTCATCTCGCTCTTCAATGTTGGCACGGATCATGTTGAGCTCCATTTGCTTGAAGTACTCTTCCACGGTCTTTGTCCCTTGACTAAGCATTTGAAGCTTGTTGAAGAGGTCACGCGTGTAGTGTGAAGGAACAAAGCGGGATCTCATATGAGCCTTCATATCTTGCCAAGTGGCGATTGGAGGCTCTTCTTTTGCTTCGCGAGCGAGTTGGACTTGTTCCCACCAAAGGTTGGCATACTCATCAAACTCAAGGGATGCCATGGCCATCATCTTCTCATTGCTATAGTTGTGCATGCGGAAGATCTTGTCGACCTTGAGTTCCCAAGAGAGATATTCCTCGGGCTCATTGGAACCGGTGAACTTTGGCATGGTGAACTTGAGCTTGCCGAAAGTTTCTTCTCCATTGCGGTTCCGGTTGCGTCGGTTGCCATGATTTGGGCGGTCATCATCATCATCATCCGAGCTCTCATGTCTTGCTTGGTGATTGTTGCGTTGCTCTTGCGGTTGTTGAGGTGCCGTTTGGTGGTGGAACTTGTTGTTGACGAGCTTGGGAGCTTGCTCGTTTGTTGTCGCTGGTGAGGAGGAGGAGGTTGATGGTCCTCACGACGAGCTTGGGGAGCTTGCTCTTGTTCTTGTCGTTGTTGATGCCGAGGAGCATTGTCTTGCGCCATGTGGCGAGGAGGGCGTCGAGCCGTATGCGCAATGGGCTGCTCTTCTTCTTGTTGTAGGGGAGGCTCGTCATGACCATTATGTTGGCGACGAGGACGCTCATGTCGATGATGACGCCTTGGAGGATCTTCGAGTGCTTCACGTCGACGATGATCTTGTTCGTCCTCTTCGGAAGTTTCACTTGTTGTTGAAGGAACATGTCGACGGCGATGGCATTGGTGGTCCATGCGAGGTTGCTCTTGTTGGATCACAAGTGCCCTTGGTTATGGCCGGTTCGCTTCGCGCCTTGGAGGTCTTGCGGAGAGGTCACCATCGTAGCTCGACGTTGCGGCATGATGCGGAGATGGTACCGCTTGCGAAGAGCTCATGGAGTGAAGAACGGATCCATCTCGGTGCCTTGAAACGTGACGGCGAGGTGCACTTGATTGACTTGAGGAGTGCCGAGATGAGCTTGATTCGCGCGAGCGTGTCCTTGCGAGTCCATCAATGATGTGTTGAAGCTTCTCATCCGTTGAGGCGAGTGCACGACCAAGAGCTTCATTTTGATGACCGAGGTTGTGTTGCATGGCATGCATTTGTACGGACTTCTTCAAGCGGTTGTCGATGTTCTTGAATTCCACCCGGGCCTCGCTAAATTGTTCATCTTGGCGCCGCTCGAGAGCTTCACAACGATAGTTGAATTCTCCTCGGACCTTCCAATGGTCCCATCTTGTCATGAATTGGTTATCATCCTCCGGAGGTGGTGGTGGTTGGGATGGCTCTCCATGCCTGTCCATGATGCAAAGCCAACAATGGTTGTATATGGAGAGAAAGGGTGTGGAGAGTTAGCCTTTTACCTCACCTTGGAGATTATATCCAACCAATTGCCACACAAATGAGCGAAAAGCGTGCAAAGTGAAATGGCAAGAAACTCTCAAAGGCTTTTGGTGGAAGGTTAGTGTTGTGGGAAACCAAACGAAATGATCCAAGCAAAAGGTTATTGTCCTACGTGGTAAAGAACCAAAGATCAAAAGCAAAAAGGATACGATCTACAAAAACACGGAAAACACACACGTGGGGAAAAATGGGGTTAGCACGACTATGAAAATGAGCACAAAAGGTCCTAACGAAGACTACGCTCGGGTGTCGTGCCAACACAAGGAGAGACCACAACTCGTTTGCCAAAAGAGGGTAAGCAATAGATTTGTGCACTTGCCGCGGAGCGCTCTTTCTTCTCTCTTTCTTGGCTTACAAGCTTGGTATTCTCTTTGTATTGGGAGACTATGTATCTTTTCTCTCTTTTTTTGATTCTTTTTCCTTTTTCTCCCTTGCTATGCTACTATGTTAGCTTTTGTATTTGGCCTCACACTCTCACTTTCCGAAGGCAAGTGCACAATGCTTAGACAAACACAAAATGAGTTGCTCTCAAAGGATAGATACACACAAAGGAAGATATGGGCTGTCAAGGTGGTGCAAGTTATACCTTTGGTATTGTTGACGACTTGCAACCGTTGGTGGGGGGAGATGTTCGAGTGTCGCGGTGTCGTTGAGCGCGGTATGACATTGATGCGGAAGCTGTTGTGAAACTGGCGACAAACACGCGACACACGAACAAGCGAGGTGGAAAAGGTCAGCAAACGAAATCGAGGCGTCAAAGGGCAGGGAGCACGGTCAGCGGCGAGCGGTAGTACCGCTTGTACTACCGGTAGTACCGGTCACTAGCGGTAGTACTTGCAATGCAGCACCGGCAAGCTTGGCACAGGCCTGGAACTAGGTGAACTTGCCAAAAACCTCAAATTCGTTGAAAAACTGACCAAAAGGCTGAGCTAGAAACAAGGGGGCTATAGATCGACTCCCAAAGAAACAGATCTATGGACCAAAACCACGAAAAACTCACCAAATCCAGAGATCGATCCGAAGGCAAATTGGGATCTTTTTGGTAGGATTTTCGTTTTTAAGGCGGATAAAAGAAAAAATTGGAGGAAATTCATGATCAACCGTGCTCTTGATACCAATATGTTATGGGGTAACCCTGGGGTTGGCCCGATCTTTCACTAATTCCACGGGGAACGAGGGGGAAAGAGGTGGTCGGGTATGAAATCGGGGAAGGCGATGAATACCACGAACACACGCACACCAAAACACGATACACGCCTACCCCTCACGCCGGTGGCAACCGGTCCAACATAATCCCTAGGATCGGTGTTGGGCGAAGCTCGCTCTCCACGCCAACAACGGGGGACGAGGTGCTTGGTGAGACCTTGACGACTTGGGGGCGAGAAACCGAGAACCCAAGGCCTTGTACAACTTGAACGCACTAGGCAAGATCCAAGAGGGGGGTGGATAATCCGGTGCTCCTTGGTAGGAGCATGAGACCAATAGATATAAGTCTTCAAAGGGTTTCCTTAATATCTATTATTATCCAAGTCTAAGCGTTTACAATAGAGGGTGGGGGCTATATATAGTCCAGCCACAAAACATGGGTAGTTTCGGAATGAAGAGATAAATGATAGGTTGGGTTACAAGGCACAGGGCCGAACTTAGGTGATCAGGTCGCAGACCGGTAGTACCGGTCCCAAGAATCCGTAGTACCGGTGGTAACCAGAGTAATCTGGTAATACCGGTGGTAACCGGTAGTACCGCTCGAGCGGTAGTACCGCTTGAGGGCCTGGAGCTTCCGTCGGGCGTTAGTGGCAGCGGAGAGGGGGCGTAGTACTGCCACCGGTAGTACCTGCAGGACCAGAGTACCGCTTGCTTCGGGCGTGGTAGTGCTTCTGTGGCGGTAGGAGGCGGTAGGTCCGCTTGAGCGGTAGTACCGTCCCAACCGGTAGTACCGCTTATGCCCGATGATCGGTGACTTCTTCGTACCTGATGATGCACAGAGTTTGCGTGTGAAGTAGCAAGCCATCCAAGGGGGTGTCGAAGTCACACAAGGAGAGGAGCGAGTTGATGGAGGGGTTAACCTCTTGGGTGCCCGATCTTCACGGATCTCGTGGTCAAATCGATGGGAAAGCGAGGGGAAAGGGAGAAGGTAGCGGAAGCGAACACACACCTCGCGAAGAACACGATGAACACACGCAAAAACTCACACGATACAAGGCCGATTGCTCCCGAACGGCGGCCACCGGTCCGATAGAATCCTCGCAAGGAAAGATCGGTCAACGTGCTCCCTCAAATCCACATCGGAGAGGGAAGAACACCTTGAGGAGGGTCTTGACGACTTGGGGGCGAGAAACCGAGAACCCAAGGCCTTGTTCAACGATGGATGCGTGATGCAAAGTCCAATCGAGGTTGGTGACGATAGTCGGTCCCCTTGGTAAAGGGATTGAGGCAAAACTAGAGATTCCACAATGGGGTTTCTTTAGTCTATCATCTATGCCTAAGGGATACATGAGGGTGGGGCTCTATTTATAGGCCAACCACTTAACAAGGGTAGTTTGGGGATAAACTAGGCGAATAGGTAAGTAAAGGGGATACATGGGTGTGGCCCAACTAGTGCCTTGAGCATCGACATGACCGGTAGTACGGGACTTGGGACCGTAGTACCGTCATCACCGGTAGTACCGCTTTGGGGACCAGTAGTACCGCAAGCCGATCGGGCATCCAGGGCGATGGCGCAGCTTCAAGATCGGGCGGTAGTCGGGCGTAGTACCGACCGTAGTACCGTTCCACACCGACCGTAGTACCGACCGGTAGTACCGGGTCCGACCGGTAGTACCGCTTGAACTCGGCAAATTCCGATATGTCTTCTTCCTCCTCCTCTTCCAAGCTTCCGTCTTGTCGGGCTTGATGCTCCGGGCTTCCTCCCTTGCCTCCGTACTGGTCGGTGTGAACCTATCATGAATATGTGACGGAGTATGAAGTAGCATACCATTCAATAGGGTAGGAAATGAGCTTTCATAGAGGAACGGATTCACCTTTGGAGTCCATGGCGACTTGGCGTAAGTTGGAGACCTTGATGTGGTAACGACCGTAGGTCGGGCCGCATCATCTCCCCCCCCCTTCAAAAAGAGTCGTCCTCGACTCTACATGTTCATCACAAAGTAGAAGCGGTCGAGAGACCTTCTTGATCCTGGGGTTCACCATATAGTCGTCCTCGGGAAGATTGACTTGACAACACTTCAATGTTCCTTCAACTTCCTTGAAGCCTACAAAGCTCACAACAAAAGCAAAGCAACACTCAAAGCGTAGCCAATTCATGAAGATTGCATGAGTCCTCAGGTAGAAGGAAGTCACCTTAGCTTGTAGATATAGCTCAAAGAAGTGTAGCCCTAGGTAACTCTCTTCGGTTCTTCTTGTCAACATATAGTCCATAGAGGTTGACGTGTATGCATTTGTACCTTCATACAACAAAGACCAAGCAACATATGTTTGTGTGTGATAGAGGAGCATGTCATTTGTGGCATGTCCATTCTTGTTCACAACACGATTAGCACAACTCGAGTATAGCAAACGGGATGCATATGCAAGGTCAATGTGCATGGAAATCGTTTGAACATCATCCAAATGTGGAAACTCAAAAACTCCATATAACATAGAAGTGGGGCATTCAAAGCATTGGATCCAAATTTCAAACAACATCTTTGATGCAAGAATAGGAGAATTTGGCAAAAACACACAAGGAAGCATATCCAAAACAAAAGTATTATGTTTGCAAACAAACCAAATGAAAGAGCAAGTGGTCCTTATGTTTGTTGCAACAACAAGACGAGATTCTTGGAAGCTCTCATGACAATACATGCTCTTAATGGAATTGTGGTTGCAAGCAAAACATCGGAGCGAGAAATTGTTCACCAATTTTGTTACAACACACAAAACATCATTATCTAAAAGCAAAGAAACATGAATGTCACAAGGGGAGATAATACCATTAACATGCTTGCAATCAAACCATAGGAAAGAGCAATTTGCCAATATGCAAGATGCAAAGCATGCAAAAGGTATCAGAGCTGGGTTCGATCTTGAACTCACTTGTGGGATGCTCTCAAGAGCTCTTTTTGTCAACTCGTGCTCAACCGAGGTTGACATTCTCGTGCGGGTACCTACACACATCATATGTAAAAGGAAGAACGTGTGTGCATGGTAGAGATACACATCATCCATCATGACGTATCTCTTCTTGTGCACATCACCATTAATGTCATTCAAGTATGAAATAGATGCATGGTGAGTATGCAAGTGGGGAACATGCTTATCATGGCCATCATCAAAATCTCCAAAAATTGAGAAAGCTATGGGGGCCATCTCATTAGAACGCATATGATCAATATTGTTGCAAGCAAAACAAGTGAAATAGCAAGCATTCATCTTATCGCAAGCAACGGGAGAAATTGAATGACTAGCATGACAAGGCAAGTCCAAAGCAATTGGAGGATACACACAAGATGCATAGCATGGCATGTTTATGGCAATGAGTTCGCAATCAAACAATTCCACATGATCAATATTATGCAAAGGCAAATCATCACATGGGAATATGAGTGAAGAATATGTAATGTCACAAGTATCATCCATAACATGCATATCCTCATAATTCATCATGTCCACTAGTGGGATCATGGCATCATCAACACCCTTATTGTTACCTTGGTCATACCTCTCATATGAAGTGGGTGTTGTGGAAGTAGTGGCCTCCTTGTGGACGACTTCGTCTTCTTCATGTAGCCATGGCGTAGCATCATCTTCGTGCACCATGTACATCTTCTCCCATTGAGGCATCATTGCTTCATGACTTGGCGCTTCTTCATCCATGGAACCTAGCACAACACAAGAGAACACACTAGAGGTAGAGGGTAAGTTGTTAGAAATCGACATGGTCTCACTTGACCTATCAACTACCACTCTCAACTCACTAGGAGTATTGCTCATGCCCTCCAAGTGGAAGCACTCAATCTCACATAAGGTGGAGTCACTCATGTCACTCTTGTTCTCACTCAAGTGGGCTAAGTGGCTCTCATACTCACATGGGATTGGTACCACATCACTCAAGCATATGGGGTAGGCTCGGTTCCTCAACTCCATGCGCCTCCTTTGGTGAAGGGAAAATCCCATGCTCACCATTCTTGACCTTGTCGCCTCAAGGTTGGATGCCATAAGATGGGCATCATTGCTCTCCTCCATGGTCGAAGGAAAATCCCATGCTCGACCGCCGTGGCCATCGCGTAGTAGTGGTGGAGGTAGGCTCATGCTATCCAACTTGGCGAAGTAGAGGTCTACATTTTCCTCGTTGGCGAGGTTGTGGAAGTCAAGCGTAGGCATTGAAGCTTGATGGCGTGGAGGAAGGCTTGCTCTTGGTGCCATTGCGGTGGTGGCACGAGTAGTTGAAGGTGCCCTATGATGGTGTCGACGGAGGTCATTGGCGTGCCTTGCCGATGGTTGATGTAGTTGGCGCACTTGGTCGCCCATGACACTCGCGACGATGATCATTTGCCTTGGCACTCTTCTTGTGCTTGTGGTGCCTTCTTGAGCTTGCTTGAGCATTATGGTTGGTGCTCATCTTGAATTCTTCGCCTTTATGGCGAAGATGCCTTTAACGATGTCTTGTATCCTCTTTATGGTGGCGATGCTCATGAGAGGATTTTGTCGATGAAGAGTCTTGTTTCTTGGCGCCTCTTGATGCATATGATGTTTGGACGCCACTCTTGTTTCGATAGGAGTTGGAGCTTGGCGCCTTGGCGGTGATGAAGCTTGGCGCCTTGGAGATGGTAGAGCTTGACGCCTTGCGGTGATGGAGCTTGGTGCCTTGGAGATGGTGGCGCTGACGCCATCTAGGTGGTGGCACATGTTGCCTTGGAGGTGAATCATCGAAGTAGGTGGTGCCCTTTGGTGTGGCACGCTTGGCCTTGAAGGTCATGGAATCTTGATGATGCGCCTCCTTGCTTGGCGAGTAGGGCCTCCATCTCCACACGGTGGAGGAATTCTTCATGGCTCATGGAGGAGCCATCAAAGTCGATGAAGTTCTCCGTGTCCTCCGTGCTTGGCGAGGCGCCATCGATGTCGCACTCAAGTCGCCCATGCTTGGGGAGTAGTTGTTGGTGTAGTACTCCATATCACCCAAGCATGTGGAGCCATTGTCGGTGTAGTGCTCCATAGGCTCCATGCCGAGGAGCCATTGTCGACGAGAGCTCCATGTCTTCCATGCATGTGGAGTCGCCGAGGTGTAGTGCCCGGGTCCTCAAAGCATGCGAGCCATTATGGGTGTTGTGCTCGTCATGTCCTCTATACTGTGGAGTCGTAGTCATGGTGGCTCATCATGGATTCTTCATAGATATCATCCTGCCGAGTCCCTAGACATGATGCACAAGACCAAGTGGTGTATATGGAAGTGGTAGTGGGAGTTAGGGATACAACGTCAAACCTTACTTTACCTTGGAAGATCGTATCGTGCAAGTGGCCACACTTGAGAGCAATAAACCAAGCAAAGTGAAGTTCACGCGGAACACCAAAACCAACTACGAACCAAAAAACACACACACACAAGGCCTATGGTGGATAGGTATGGAAAGTGGCATGTCAAGAACCAATCCGAAATCAAGATGTTGTAATGGAAAGTAAAGAACCACAATGATCACAAAGCAAAACAAGTTAATCTACAAGATAGGAAATATGTACAAGGAAACACACACGGTGGGATAAATGGGACTTGTGGGACGGAGAAAGTGAGCTAAGAACCAAATGATTACCTAGCGAAGACTATAAGCTCGTGTCACACAAGTACAAGGAGAGACGCTAGTTCGATTGCATAAGATTGGTGGGCTACAAGATATGCACAATAAGTACCACCTATTTGATGTTCATCGAGCTTGCGCTTCCTATTCTATAAGGCACATGTATATCTCTTTCTTTTTTTTTATTTTCTTTTTCTTTTTTCTATTTTTTTTCTTTTTGTATCACTCTTTTTCTTTTTATTTCTTTTTCACTTGCCTCTTCCTTGTGCCAACAACTATACAAGATAACTATATGAGATAGCGCTCACAATGTTTGCTCGGAATCTACAAGGTATCAAATGTGCATAGCCCAAGCAATCATAAGAGGAACTAGTCTCAATAGGTGTTTGTTGCTCCAAAGATAGTGGGGTTCACAAAGGAATGCAAGTGGGGAGAAGTCACGGAATGTTTATACCTTTCGTCGACGATCTTCACCCTTTATTGTTGGATTCCGCCTTGATCACGGAATTTGGATGGATTAGATAGCATGAACCACGTGGATGATGATGTAGAGCTCCTTCTCCTCTTCGAAACGAGCTAAAGAACACCAAAATCCGAGTTCGAATGCAAAAGTTATGCTCAAAACGGTGAGAGGCTAAAATCTGGAACTTGCTGTTTTGGATCAGTATGGGGCGGTAGTACCGGTTGTTTGGGCCCGGTAGTACCGGTTAAGGGCGGTAGTACAGGTTTTTGGACCCGGTAGTACCGCTTGGAGCTGAGACGCGCAGATTTGACGCGTTTTCGTGATTTTGGGGTGATTTGGGCGGAAAATCTTCAAGAAAAACACCAAATCGAAGGGGGAAATCAAGGAATTAGGCCATGGGAACGCAAAGGAAGGTAGATCAACAAGTTTAGCAAGTAATCCACGGATCAAAACCTACCAAAACGCACTCAAATCACAGATCGATCCAAAACACGAATTGGGGCTATTTTTGGTGGAATTTTCGAATTTATGGGGAAAAGACCAAATCGATGAGAAATCTGTGGCAACCAAAAGTCACGATACCAGATGATGGAGGGGTTAACCTCTTGGGTGCCCGATCTTCACGGATCTCGTGGTCAAATCGATGGGAAAGCGAGGGGAAAGGGAGAAGGTAGCGGAAGCGAACACACACCTCGCGAAGAACACGATGAACACACGCAAAACTCACACGATACAAGGCCGATTGCTCCCGAACGGCGGCCACCGGTCCGATAGAATCCTCGCAAGGAAAGATCGGTCAACGTGCTCCCTCAAATCCACATCGGAGAGGGAAGAACACCTTGAGGAGGGTCTTGACGACTTGGGGGCGAGAAACCGAGAACCCAAGGCCTTGTTCAACGATGGATGCGTGATGCAAAGTCCAATCGAGGTTGGTGACGATAGTCGGTCCCCTTGGTAAAGGGGATGAGGCAAAACTAGAGATTCCACAATGGGGGTTTTCTTTAGTCTATCATCTATGCCTAAGGGATACATGAGGGGTGGGGGCTCTATTTATAGGCCAACCACTTAACAAGGGTAGTTTGGGGATAAACTAGGCGAATAGGTAAGTAAAGGGGGGATACATGGGCTGTGGCCCAACTAGTGCGCGCAGGCACTGACATGACCGGTAGTACCGGACTTGGGACCGGTAGTATCGGTCATCACCGTAGTACCGCTTTGGGGACCCAGTAGTACCGCAAGCCGCATCTGGGCATCCAGGGCGATGGCGCAGCTTCAAGATCGGGCGGTAGGTACTGACGGTAGTACCGGTTCCACCGACCGGTAGTACTGACCCAGAGTACCGGCCGACCGTAGTACCGCTTGAACTGGCAACACGATATGTCTTCTTCCTCCTCCTCTTCCAAGCTCCGCCTTGTCGGGCTTGATGCTCAAGCTTCCTCCCTTGCCTCCAGTCTGGTGGTGTGAACCTATCATGAATATGTGACGGAGTATGAAGTAGCATACCATTCAATAGGGTAGGAAATGAGCTTTCATAGAGGAACGGATTCACCTTTGGAGTCCATGGCGACTTGGCGTAAGTTGGAGACCTTGATGTGGTAACGACCGTAGGTCGGGCCGCATCACGAGTTCACCTTAGTTTGAAGGAGTTTGGCTCGGGCGCGAGTCATGGGTCCACTTGGGTAGCTCGTGGGAGTAGATGTAGTAGCGGTCGGAGGACGGGCTGCATCAGATGATGGAGGGGTTAACCTCTTGGGTGCCCGATCTTCACGGATCTCGTGGTCAAATCGATGGGAAAGCGAGGGGAAAGGGAGAAGGTAGCGGAAGCGAACACACACCTCGCGAAGAACACGATGAACACACGCAAAACTCACACGATACAAGGCCGATTGCTCCCGAACGGTGGCCACCGGTCCGATAGAATCCTCGCAAGGAAAGATCGGTCAACGTGCTCCCTCAAATCCACATCGGAGAGGGAAGAACACCTTGAGGAGGGTCTTGACGACTTGGGGGCGTGAAACCGAGAACCCAAGGCCTTGTTTAACGATGGATGCGTGATGCAAAGTCCAATCGAGGTTGGTGACGATAGTCGGTCCCCTTGGTAAAGGGGATGAGGCAAAACTAGAGATTCCACAATGGGGGTTTTCTTTAGTCTATCATCTATGCCTAAGGGATACATGAGGGGTGGGGGCTCTATTTATAGGCCAACCACTTAACAAGGGTAGTTTGGGGATAAACTAGGCGAATAGGTAAGTAAAGGGGGGGGGATACATGGGCTGTGGCCCAACTAGTGCGCGCAGGCACTGACATGACCGGTAGTACCGGACTTGGGACCGGTAGTACCGGTCATCACCGGTAGTACCGCTTTGGGGACCGGTAGTACCGCTTGCGGGCGGTAGTACCGCAAGCTAGTACCGGGGCATCCAGTGGCGATGGCGCAGGCTTGATCAAGCAGAGGCGTAGTACCATTGACCGGAGTACCGGTTCACGACCGTAGTACCGCTTGAACCGGCATTCTTGATCTGTCTTCTTCCTCCTCCTCTTCCAAGCTTCCGTCTTGTCGGGCTTGATGCTCCGGGCTTCCTCCCTTGCCTCCGTACTGGTCGGTGTGAACCTATCATGAATATGTGACGGAGGATGAAGTAGCATACCATTCAATAGGGTAGGAAGTGAGCTTTCATAGAGGAACGGATTCACCTTTGGAGTCCATGGCGACTTGGCGTAAGTTGGAGACCTTGATGTAGTAACGACCATAGGTCGGGCTGCATCATCTCCCCCCTCCCCCTTCAAAAATAGTCGTCCTCGACTCTACATGCTCATCACAAAGTAGAAGCGGTCGAGAGACCTTCTTGATCCTGGGGTTCACCTTATAGTCGTCCTCGGGAAGATTGACTTGACAACACTTCATTGTTCCTTCACCTTCCTTGAAGCCTACAAAGCTCACAACAAAAGCAAAGCAACACTCAAAGCGTAGCCAATTCATGAAGATTATAGCATGAGTCCTCAAGTAGAAGGAAGTCACCTTAGCTTGTAGAGATAGCTCGATGAAGGGTAGCCATAGGTAACTCTCTTCGATTCTTCTTGTCAACATATAGTCCATAGAGGTTGTCGTGTATGCATTTGTACCTTCATACAACAAAGACCAAGCAACATATGTTTGTGTGTGATAGAGGAGCATGTCATTTGTGGCATGTCCATTCTTGTTCACAACACGATTAGCACAAATCAAGTATAGCAAACGGGATGCATATGCAAGGTCAATGTGCATGGAAATCGTTTGAACATCATCCAAATGTGGGAACTCAAAAACTCCATATAACATATAAGTGGTGCATTCAAAGCATTGGGTCCAAATTTCAAACAACATCTTTGATGCAGGAATAGGAGAATTTGGCAAAAACACACAAGGAAGCATATCCAAAACAAAAGTATTATGTTTGCAAACAAACCAAATGAAAGAGCAAGTGGTCCTTATGTTTGTTGCAACAACAAGACGAGATTCTTGGAAGCTCTCGTGACAATACATGCTCTTAATGGAATTGTGGTTGCACCCAAAACATCGGAAAGAGAAAATGTTCAACATTTTTGTTACAACAGACGAAACATCATTATCTAGATGCGAAGAAACATGAATGTCACAAGGAGAGATAATACCATTAACATGCTTGCAATCAAACCATATGAAAGAGCAATTTGCCAACATGAAAGATGCAAAACATGCAAAAGGTATCAGAGCTGGGTTCGATCCTGGGACCTGTGGGTTATGGGCCCACCACGTTTCCGCTGCAATCATAAGTAGAAACACCTCCCTCTGGAACAGGAGTGTTTTGCTGTCCAGGAACTTCTGTTTGTATTTCAAACTGTTTTTAGATTCGCAACTCAAAACAATAGAGCCATGTTCAGGGAAATCTGCTTCTGATTTTACTCTTATTTTTTAGACAGTTTTACTGTGGTTATATGATGCCCTTGGAGCAAGCGAGAGAACTGACTTGACCTGGTACGAAGAGCTTTAAACTGAGGATCCCACGGCACTTCTCTTTTCCCGTAAGCTGAGGATACCGTGGTATCCTACCAAATAGTTCCTTGTTCACTCAAAAGAGCAGTGCCTCCTCTAAGTGCCCTGGTAGCTGACTAAAGGGTCTTCCTTCAGTTGCTCCATGGCGATTTAGGTTTGTGTGATTGCCATGTCTGCTCTCCTGTTAAATGTGCACATGCAAAAAAATTGGGAAGAAGAAAATTCTCCCTAACCGGTAAGAAAGACAAATTTGGTTCTCTGAAAATTCCTTTTTACAACATAGATTTTTTTTCTATTAAAAGTTTAAAACATCACATATGTTTTTTTTCTTTATGAGCCGGTCTTGCACCTCACACATTTGTTATCCTTTTCAACCAGTGTTTAGAATATATTTATATGTTAGGCCAAGATGTGAAGTTTTCAAGCATGATCTGTATCACTCTACGGTCCAGATTACGTATCTACACTAAATAGAACTTCTCAAATAATTTCAATCATTATGTTTAGATGAACGGGCACGGCATCGCGCGTTTTCATGGTCTAGTGACAAATTAGATCGTGTACTAATGGACTCTAACTGGGAAGAGCACTTCCCGCTAGTCTAAGTACACGCTTTTGAACGTATTAAGGCTCTTTCAAATCAAGCTTCCATTTTGTCGGTTATTGCTTTACCTAGACAACAGTTTAATCGTCAGTTCAAGTTTGAATTTGGACGGCTACACCGTGTGGGCTTTTAGGAGATGGTTAAATCAGATGGAAAAGACCGGTTGTGGGTGCTATGCCAATCGAGAGGTGGAATAACAAAGTATGTGTACAAGGTAAACACCTCAGAGGTTGAGCAAGACATATAATGGGTATCCTTAAAAAACTAAAATTTAAGAATGTCTACTGTTGATGAACTCGAAGCGTTAGCAGAATCAAGTCCGCTGACCGTGCATGAACTTGAGCTTAAAAGCCAATCAAATGTCGAGTTAGTAGGGCTATTGCGTAAAGAGGAACTCAAATGGTACCGTTCTAAGGCTTAATTCATTTTTCTTGGGGAATCAAACACAAGATACTTCCATAGTGTTACCAATGGTAGACACAAGAAAAAACTTATTAGATCCCTAAGCCAAGGCGAAGGAACTATTGAAGGACATGAGCAGTTAAAGTCTTATATTACAAATTATTATAAAAGTTTGTTTGGAGCCCTAGAAGAAGGTAATTTATCTTTGGATGAGTCCCAAACGGATGATATACCGCAAGTTTCAGATGTGAAAATAACCTTTTGACCTCCCCTATTCATAGGAGGAGGTTAAAACAGCTATATTCTAGATGTAAAATAATAAGGCATCTAGTCCTGAGTTTTACCAAACTTTCTGGGATGTTATAAAGACATATCTTCTAGAATTGTTTAGTTCTTTACATATTGGAAAACTAGAACTGTTTTGGCTAAATTTTGGTGAGATAATTTTATTACCTAAGGTTAATGAGGTAGAACGAATTTAAGAATACAAACTGATTTGCCTCCTTAATTGTAGTTTAAATTTTTCTTACCAAAGTAGCTATAATCAGGCTTAATTCAGCTTTGCCGACTGTGTAGTTTGTCCCTCTCAAACTGTTTTTATACAGGGTCGTCATATATTTGATGATGTGGTTACCTTGCATGAAACAGTACACGAACTACATAGGAAAAGGTTAAACGGAGTTATTTAAATTTTATTTTATGAAAGCGTATGGTAAATTCAAATGGTCTTTCCTTCAATAGACTCTCAGAATGAAAAAAAATCAGCTGAGTGGCATACTTTAATTAATAGCTTTGTGTTGGGATAGTGGTGCCATCAGACTCAATGATGATGTGGGTAACTACTTCCAGACCAAAAAAGGCCTAAGACAAGGTGATCCACTATCATCGATACTATTCCATATAGTGGCTGATATGTTAGCTATCATGATCGAGCAAGCAAAGTCTGCTGGCCAAATTAAGGGAATGATTCCTCATCCTGTTGATGATGTTTTATCTATCCTTTAAAATGTTGATCACACAATTTTATTTATGAAACATGATCTTGAAAAGGCAAAAAACATGAAACTCATTCTTTCATCTTTTGAGCAACTTTTGGGATTAAAAATTAATTTACATAAAAGTAAATTATTTTTCTTTGGTGAGACACAAGGCGTGGCTACCCTGTACGTTGAGCTCTTTGGATGCAGCCATGGAACATTTCTGATTTGATATTTGGGCATTCCGGTTCATTGTCGGAGCTTACAAATGCTGAGTGGAAATTTATCGAGGAAAGATTACAATTAAGGTTGATGATGCAGCCCGTCCTACGACCGCTACTACATCTACTCCCACAAGCTCCCCAAGTGGACCGATGACTCGCGCCCGAGCCAAACTCCTTCAAGCTAAGGTGAACTCGCTCCTCTCCTTGTGTGACTTCGATACGCCTTTGGATGGCTTGCTACTTCATACCCATACCTTGTGCATCATCAGGTACGAAGAGACGAACCCACAGGACGGAGGAGCACCAGCCGAAGAGACCAAACGCTCCCTGTCGCCAGCGGTACTACCGGACCTGGCGACCGGTACTACCGCTTGGTGGTACTACCGCCCAATGCTACCGCCAACGACAGAAGGCCCCGGAGCTGCCAAAATGCTCTCACATCGGGCGGTACTATCGCCCGGATCCGTAATACCGCCCAGATTACCGCCTCGCCATCACTCAACAGAGGACCCCAGGTAAGTCCCAGATTTAAGCGGTACTACCGGCAGAACCCAGATTACCGCATGACTGGCGGATTACTGGCCAAGCAGACAGCAGCTTCCGTAATATTTCGCCCATACTTGTAACCCTATCCATATTTCGCTATTCGTTCCCAAACTACCCCTGTTTATGTGGCTGGACTATATATAGCCCCCCACCCTCTATTGTAAACCCTAGACTTGGATAATAATAGATATTAAGGAAACCCTTTGAGGAATTATATCTATTGGTCTCATGCTCCTACCAAGGAGCACCGGATTATCCACCCACCTCTTGGATCTTGCTTAAGTGCGTTCAAGTTGTACAAGGCCTTGGGTTCTCGGTGTCTCGCCCCTAAGTCGTCAAGATCTCACCAAGCACCTCATCCCCCGTTGTTGGCGTGGAGAGCGAGCTTCTCCCAACACCGATCCTAGGGATTATGTTGGACCGGTTGCCACCAGCGTGAGGAGTAGGCGTGTATCGTGTTTTGGTGTGTGTGTGTGTTCGTGGTTTTCATCGCCTTCATCGATTTCATCCCCCGACCACCTCGTTCCCCTCGTTTCTCGTGGGATTCGTGAAAGATCGGGCCAACCCTAGGGTCACCCCCTAACATATTGGTATCAAGAGCACGATTGATCACGAATTTCCCCCCAATTTTTCTTTTATCCGCCTTAAAATCGAAAATCCCACCAAAAAGAGCCCCAAGTTGCCTTCGGATCGATCTCTGGATTTGGTGCGTTTTTCGTGGTTTTGGTCCATAGATCTGTTGCTTTGGGAGTCGATCTATAGCCCCTGTTGTTCCTAGACAGCCTTTCGGTCAGTTTTCCCACGGATCTGAGGTTTGTGTCAAGTGGATCTCGTTTTTGTTCGTGTTCTGTCACCAGCGGTACTCGCCTGCTCCAAGCGGTATTACCGTCCGATTACTACCGTAATAAGCGGTACTACCGTCCGTACTACCAAGATGTACCAAGCGGTACTACCGCCCGTAACATAAGGTTTTTCCTTCGTCTTGACGCCTCATTTTCGTTTGCTGACTTTCCCCCTTTAGCTTGTTCGTGTTTCGCGTGTTTGTCGCCATCTTAACACAAGCTTCCGCATCAACGTCATCACGCGCTCAACGACACCGCGACACTCGAACATCTTCCCCCCACCAACGGTTGTAAGTCGTCAACAATACCAAAGGTATAACTTGCACCACCTTGACTGCCCCATATCTTCCTTTGTGTGTATCTATCCTATGACAGCAACTCATTTTGTGTTTGTCTAAGCATTGTGCACTTGCCTTCGGAAAGTGAGAGTGTGAGGCCAAATACAAAAGCTAACATAATAGCATAGCGAGGGAGAAAAAGGAAAAAGAATAAAAAAAAAAGCTACATAGTCTCCCAATACAAAGAGAATACCAAGCTTGTAAGCCAAGAAAGAGAGAAGAAAGAGCGCTCCGCGGCAAGTGCACAAATCTATTGCTTACCCTCTTTTGGCAAACGAGTTGTGGTCTCTCCTTGTGTTGGCACGACACCCGAGCGTAGTCTTCGTTAAGACCTTTTGTGCTCATTTTCATAGTCGTGCTAACCCCGTTTTTCTCCACGTGTGTGTTTTCCGTGTTTTTGTAGATCGTATCCTTTTTGCTTTTGATCTTTGGTTCTTTACCACGTAGGACAATAACCTTTTGCTTGGATCGTTTCGTTTGGTTTTCCACAACACTAACCTTCCACCAAAAGCCTTTGAGAGTTTCTTGCCATTTCGCTTTGCACGCTTTTCGCTCATTTGTGTGGCAATTGGTTTGATATAATCTCCAAGGTGAGGTAAAAGGATAACTCTCCACACCCTTTCTCTTCATATACAACCATTGTTGGCTTTGCATCATGGACAGGCATGGAGAGCCATCCCAACCACCACCACCTTCGGAGGATGATAACCAATTCATGACAAGATGGGACCATTGGAAGGTCCGAGGAGAATTCAACTATCGTTGTGAAGCTCTCGAGCGGCGCCAAGATGAACAATTTAGCGAGGCCCGTGTGGAATTCAAGAACATCGACAACCGCTTCGAAGAAGTCCGAGGCCAAATGCATGCCATGCAACACAATCTCGGGCATCAAAATGAAGCTCTTGGTCGTGCACTCGCCTCAACGGATGAGAAGCTTCAACACATCATTGATGGACTCGCAAGGACACGCCATGGAATCAAGCTCATCTCGGCACTCCTCAAGTGAATCAAGTGCACCTCCTCGCCACGCTTCAAGACACCGAGATGGATCCGTTCTTCACTCCATGAGCTCTTGAAGCGGTACCATCTCCGCGTCATGCCGCCGCAACGCTGCTATGATGGTGACCTCTCCGCAAGACCCCCAAGGCGCGAAGCGAACCGGCCACAACCAAGGGCACTTGTGATTCAACAAGAGCAACCTCGCATGGACCACCAAGGCCATCGACGTTGACATGTCCCTTTAACAACGAGTGACGCTTCCGAAGAGGACAAACAAGATCATCGTCGACGTGAAGCACTCGAAGATCCTCCAAGGCGTCATCATCGACATGACCGCCCACGTCGGCACCATGATGGTCATGATGACCCTCCTATACACCAGGAAGAAGAGCAGCCCATTGCACGCGCGGCTCGACGTCCTCCTCGCCACATGGCGCAAGCTAATGCCCCTCGGCATCAACCACGACAAGAACAAGAGCAAGCTCCCCAAGCTCGTCGTGAGGACCATCAACCTCCTCCTCGTCCTCAACCGCGACAACAAAACGAGCAAGCTCCCCAAGCTCGTCGTCAACAAGTTCCACCACCAAACGCGGCACCTCAACAACCACAAGAGCAACGCAACAATCACCAAGCAAGACATGAGAGCTCGGATGATGATGATGATGACCGCCCAAATCATGGCAACCGACGCAACCGAAACCGCAATGGAGAAGAAACTTTCGGCAAGCTCAAGTTCACCATGCCAAAGTTCACCGGTTCCAATGAGCCCGAGGAATATCTTTCTTGGGAACTCAAGGTCGACAAGATCTTCCGCACGCACAACTATAGCAATGAGAAGATGATGGCCATGGCATCCCTCGAGTTTGATGAGTATGCCAACCTTTGGTGGGAACAAGTCCAACTCGCTCGCGAAGCGAAAGAAGAGCCTCCAATTGCAACTTGGCAAGACATGAAGGCTCATATGAGATCCCGCTTTGTTCCTTCGCACTACACGCGTGACCTCTTCAACAAGCTTCAAACGCTTAGTCAAGGGACAAAGACCGTGGAAGAGTACTTCAAGCAAATGGAGCTCAACATGATCCGTGCCAACATTGAAGAGCGAAATGAGCAAACAATGGCACGCTTCCTCAATGGCTTGAACCATCCTATCAAGCTCATCACCGAGTTCCAAAAGTACAACAACATGGTTGAGCTTGTGCACATCGCATCCAAGGCCGAGCGTCAAGTGCAAGAGGACATCGAGTACAACAAGTCAAAGACATACTTCACCTTCAAGCAAGCATCAACCACTACTCCAAGAACTCCCAGTGGAAGCTCCTCAAGTCCAACCAAACTTCCCAAGCCAACGCTCCCTCAAGGAAAACAGCCCCCAAGTGGCGTCAACCCAAGGGATGATCAACCATTCAATGGTGCATGCTACAAGTGTGGAGGCAAAGGGCACAAATCAAATGCATGTGGGAACATGAAAGTTTTATTCACCCATGACAACGGCGATGAAGAATACTTGAGTGAAGAAGAGTTTGATGCAAGGGTCAACGAAGCCATGGCAAGGCAACATTTGGAAGAGACCCAAGAACTTCTTGTGTGTGAGCATGACGCAAGTCCATCGCTTGTGGTCACAAGGGTCTTGACTACCCAAGCCAATGAAAATGAAGACCAACGCTCGAACATCTTCCACACTCGTGCCGACATCAAGGGGAAGTCCATCAAAGTTATCATCGATGGAGGGAGTTACCACAACCTTGCAAGTACGGAATTGTGTGAGAAATTAAACCTCACCCTCCTTCCGCATAAACACCCCTACCATATCCAATGGCTAAGTGACCAAGGATCCATCAAGATCAAGCACACCGTCTCGGTGACGTTCTCCATTGGGCACTACAAGGACACGGTCGAGTGTGACATGGTCCCAATGTCGGTTTGCCATATGTTGCTCGAAAGGCCGTGGCAATATGACAAGCGTGCTTTGCATAATGGTCACTCAAACACTTACACCTTCAAATGGCTTGATAAAACTTGTGTGTTGCAACCAATGACTCCTAGCCAAATAATTGCGGACAATGCAAAGGCTTTAGCGAGGGCGCAATACGCAAAAACACCTTGTGAGAAGAGTGGTGAGCGAGCGAACCACACCATAGTGCGTGAGAGATACAAGCCAAACTCGAGTGGAAAAACTAAGAGTGTTCTTCTTGCCACCAAAAGTGAGATGAGAGAAGTGAACAACCATCCATCTTGCACTATGTCCTTGTATGCAAGGGACTAGCGCAAGGAACTAACGACTTGACAAATCTTCCTCCTTCTTTGATGGCTATTTTGCAGAATACATTCCCCACGCCGAAGCCCGCCGCCGCCAAGCACTCAACCACCATGAGGAGCCCGTTCAAGATCGTCTACGGTTTTAAGCCTCTCACCGCGCTCGGTACACTTCCACTTCCACTTCATGAACGTGCCAACATGGACGTTGTCAAGCGTGTCCAACGAATGAAGGAACTCCATGAAGACACACGAGCTACAATCGAGCAACAAGTCCTTCGCCAAGCATCAAAGTATCTTGTGAGCTCGACATTCAATGTCACTGACCTCTCACCCTACCATGGAGAAGATGAAATTGAGAAGGTTGAAGAGTCGAGGACGACTCTTTCCCAAGGGGGGGAGCTGATGCAGCCCGTCCTACGACCGCTACTACATCTACTCCCACAAGCTCCCCAAGTGGACCGATGACTCGCGCCCGAGCCAAACTCCTTCAAGCTAAGGTGAACTCGCTCCTCTCCTTGTGTGACTTCGATACGCCTTTGGATGGCTTGCTACTTCATACCCATACCTTGTGCATCATCAGGTACGAAGAGACGAACCCACAGGACGGAGGAGCACCAGCCGAAGAGACCAAACGCTCTCTGTCGCCAGTACTACGGGACTGGCGACGGTACTACCGCTTAGTCAGACATCGCCCAATGCTACCGCCAATGTAAGGCCTCGGAGCTGCAAAATGCTCTCTGTCATCGGCGGTACTACTCCCGGATCCGGTACTACCGGTCCCAGTACTACCGCCTCTTTCAACAGAGGACCCCGGTAAGTCCCAGACAAGCGGTACTACCGGCCAGAACCAGATTACCGCATGACCGGTCCACCGGCGGTACTACCGCCAAAGCAGACGCTCAGTAATATTTCGCCCAATAGCCTTGTAACCCTATCCATATTTCGCTATTCGTTCCCAAACTACCCCTGTTTATGTGGCTGGACTATATATAGCCCCCCACCCTCTATTGTAAACCCTAGACTTGGATAATAATAGATATTAAGGAAACCCTTTGAGGACTTATATCTATTGGTCTCATGCTCCTACCAAGGAGCACCGGATTATCCACCCACCTCTTGGATCTTGCTTAAGTTCGTTCAAGTTGTACAAGGCCTTGGGTTCTCGGTTTCTCGCCCCCAAGTCGTCAAGATCTCACCAAGCACCTCATCCCCCGTTGTTGGCGTGGAGAGCGAGCTTCGCCCAACACCGATCCTAGGGATTATGTTGGACCGGTTGCCACCGGCGTGAGGAGTAGGCGTGTATCGTGTTTTGGTGTGTGTGTGTGTTCGTGGTTTTCATCGCCTTCATCGATTTCATCCCCCGACCACCTCGTTCCCCTCGTTTCTCGTGGGATTCGTGAAAGATCGGGCCAACCCCAGGGTCACCCCCTAACAGTTGAGTAGTTGAAAAGGAAAACTTCTCTCTCTGGGAGGAAGATTGGTACTCATTCATTCGGTACTAAGTAATATGATACTGTATATGGTATCATTTTTCCAACTTTCAAAAGGAGTCTTACATAGATTAAATTATTTCTGATCAAGATTCTTTTGGCAGAGACAGTAAGAAAAAACATATTGACCGAATAAATGGTGTATACTTTGTTGACCTAAAGAACATGGTGGGTTGGATATTCATGATCTCAAGATCAAGAATACATCTCTACTTAGTAAGCGGCTTTTCAAATTATTAACTGAAGACTAGGTTTGGCAAACTCTCCTTAAAAGAAAGTATATTGGCTCGAAAGCACTGTCCCAAGTGGTTTGGAAACCTGGTGACTCTCACTTTTGGGTTGGTCTAATGGTGACAAAAAAAATTATTTCACTTTGGATCCTTTACTCTTCGGGATGGGTCAGAGATTCGTTTCTAAAGGATAAATGTCTTGGTAATTCTACACTCCATGAACAATATCCTGCATTGTATTCCATTGTTTGTCACAAGGATGAAACGATTTCCACCGTGTTGGAAACATGTAACATCCCAGCATTAGAGCTTAAAAATAAGCTGAACACAGGTGTGTGCATTGCATTCATGCATAGAAAATCTGAATAATTTCCACGCTTTTAAATAAAAACTTGTCAAAGTGATTGAAGCTTCTCTTAACTTGATGGAATTGAAGTAGATCATCAAGTTGACAGCGATAAGTTTCAATATGACCTTTGCTAAAACCTTATTTTGGGTAACATGCTTTGATCTAAGGGTAGATCAAATGCAATAGAAGTTAAAACCCTAATACATGATGATTTATATTTGATCCTTAGGTGATCATATTATAGCATTCATTCTAATTACACATGAATACCAACTTATAAATATAACTTAAGTAATAAGAATGAAACAACTATATCTTAATCTCATCTACTTATACCATGAGTATCATGGAAATACTTAACTTTAACTCTCTAGTAAGATTGAGTAGGAAAGAAACCAAAGTTAAGATCATTCAACATATATCTTTCTTTCCATATCAATCCTTATGGAATCCTATCTCAATATCTATTGTTCATCAATGTTGAGTAATCAACTATTGATTCACCAATTCTTAACCTATCAACTCTTGTCCTTATTATAGCATTCACTTAAGGCTTATAAAGAAAGAAGTCAGAAGAGGTAAGTACTGATGCTAGTTCTAGGTCATCTATAGGATGGGAGTGATTTGAGTAAATCAAATCAATATGGTAACAAAGAAGATTACAAGACTGAAGTCTACAGATAGTTACCAGGAGTAGTTCTATTGGATCAAGTAGGTATAGTCAATGAATTATATCTCTTAATCCAATAGATCTAAACAGAAGATAATTAGAATACAACTGTAGTGTTGTATTGGTGAAGCCTTGTTTAGTCAACTGGAAACCTAAACCATAAAGGATTCAAGGATCATAATGATCATGCCTTACTCACCAAGATTGAATGCTTATATCATGTATAAGTAGCATTGGTGGATAAAACATGATGGAACCATAATATAGATATAGTATCCTAGATTTGTCATTACAAGTCACATTAATATAATGTGAGGTTGGAATGTTAGATATTGGAGTCAAGCGGAGACAAGATAGTATGATTAAAATAATGTTGGAGCAACATTGGATTAAAGAAGTAGTATTTTCCTCTTTGGAAATACTAAGCACTTGAAGTGAAGTAAGATTTGATGCATACATCTATTGAAGTGATAATAGTAAAGAATGATTAAGGAAGAATATAAGAAGATTATGAAAGCTTTACTGTTAAGCTCATTGGAATTACAAATGGATTTAGAAGGATAAAAAGTGGATAAGAATATTTTATGAAGTAAAGTTTATCATGTTAACACATGATGATGGATAGGAAGAAGTAGTATATCTAGGAAAGGAATTCCTTCATCAGAAGACCAGAATTATGAAGTATGGAATATAGGAATCCTTCATGAACACTAAACCCTAAATCTAAGACCAAACCTAATATTCACTTTCTATGGTTGATCTACCATCTTGTTTCCACAATGCTTCATAGGAATATTTTCCTATAACAAATCCCTTGAGCACATCTTTGTCATATTCAACCATCATTATCATAGGTGTTTATGGAACTATCTTTATCATACTTATAAGTTATCCTAGAAAACAATTCCATTATTTTACTTTGAAAGGTGATGTTATTAAAGATCACAAACATAAAGACAATGTGATTAACCATTAATCTTTACACACATCAATAAAATAAACTTGTGAAGATTAAATCTTCTAAGAACTTATGGTAAAGCATTTTCAATTCAAACTTTAACTCATTAGTTAGTAGTACTACATTCTATAATAAGTTTATGAGTTTATTCCCAATTAAATTCATATTAAAGGCTCTCACAAATAATAAGAGAAAAAGGATCTATTAAAAGAAAATAAAAAATTATAACCTTAGATAATAAAAGATCATTGTATGATTCTAAATACACCACATTACTGCTGCAAACACTTAGCAAATAATTTCTATAAAGAAACCTTTAACCAATTGTGCAAAATTCAAATCTAAAAATGAAACAGAAAATAGAAAATCAAAACAGAAAGAAAAAATAAAGGAACTAGCATCTGGCCTGCGGCCCATCTGTAACACCCTCAGAATCAGACCTATGCAAGTTTTAGCGAAACCCGCCAAACCCGCATAGAAACGATTCAAAGGTGCCCACCAGGCACTTTCGTGCGGGTGGAAAACGAAGTAATAACATTACACAACAGTCCTCGATGGGACCCATGAGTAATGATATATATACAACAATGACTCAAAGAGTCAAGAATACAGATATAATATACAAAGATCCAAATCACCTTGAAAATGATAGAGTCCGACTACGGACAATATGCAAATGGGGCTAAGAGCCTGAAGAATAACCAATGGCGCCCATAACCCCGCCTGTGCCAAGGAAGGGTAACCTCGCTAACGACGCCGATCTCAAACCTGCTTAAACAAAAGGTGCCGACAAAGGGCAAAGGAAAAGAGGAGCGTCAAGATCGAGGCCAAGACACGCGAGACTAGAATTCGGCGGTCCTCGCCTACAAAGGTATGGTGGACTGAGCGGCAGCGCACCATGCACTAAACAACCTATAGAGACTCGATACAACTGGCGGCTATCAGAGAGGGGTAAGAAAGGCCTATTCGGAACCAACCTAATACTACCATCAAGCAAACCCATCCTGGCGTTTCCCCCTCGAGACCAAACGAGGAAGTCAACCGAGGAACTCACACAGTTGGCAGTTTTACTTATTCAGTTTTCGTTGCAGCAATTACTAGCCAGATCTAAATAATCATCCTGATAAAGAAGGCAGTGGGCAGTTTTAGTTAACCATTCCGTTATAGTTACAACACTTACTAATCAGATAAAGATAGCATGAGATAACTCAAAACCCAGCAGTTGTTGGTACTTCTATTTAGCCATTCCGTTGTAATTGCAATACTTACTAGTCAGGTACAATGGTCGCAAGCGACACTCCAAACAAGCAATTGTGGGCAGTATTATTTAGCCATTCCATTATAGTGAAGCTGATTACTAGTCATTATAAAGTCAAATTTATAGCACTACTTTAGTTATGCTTGTCTATGGTCGAGATACTGTGCTCCAAGTCGTCCATAACGGCGGACACGGCTTTCAGAAAGTTTTAACCCGGCCGGGGTGCACAAATAACAACACACACTCGATCAACCTCGGAAAAACCAAATCAAAACCCAACGAGGCTTTCACGACAAATCAATCACAGGATTCAGAAATATTTCAGGGGGCACCCCATTGAGTAGACCCGCAACGAAGCCAGCTGACTCCGAGATGGACTCAAGGTTTGCGACAATGGTTGTAAACGACTGGGAACCCGAAAGTGTGACTGGGCTTGTCGATACCGCGAAAACACTCCGCTTACCTAAATAAAGCAGTAGCATGGCATAAGTACAGGATCGTAAATAAAACCTCAAACTAGTTTGTGGCCCCAAGAAATAAGAATGAATCAAGCTCTGGCTCAGGGGGGTCCCATAATCCTCCCGGATGTGGATAGCGCGATAAAACAAGGAACAGGTATCAAGTACTCGGGGTCCTACGGGACACAAGTGGGCGTTCAGAAACCAAATATTATCTATCACCCACCGATGCCTCTGCTTACTTCAATTTTAGTTGTTAAACAGGAATTAAAGTGAACGATAAGTAAAACTATGATCATCTCCAACATCCACATGCGGCAATACATCAACAACTGTGGCACCGGACGACACGCATAAAGACTTGAGCAAGCGATCACGACGCCAAGTCCAACTATCTACCAAACAACAGGTAATAGGATGTGTCCAAGGCAATATACGGCTGCAAGGGATATCACGGGTACGAAAACTAGAGCATCGCAACACAGATAGCAATAGATCAACAGGAGGGAATAAATACTATAAAAGTAAGATAGGTAGAAAGGGGGAGATGCTCGCCTAAAAACATTGTCGAAGGTTCATCCGAAGATCGGGTCGACACTCGCATCAACTCAACGGCCTTATCCGCGAAGAAGCAAAACACTAGAAGGAACACCGGATGCGCTATTTAACACAACAGCAGAAGATCGGGCATGAGGCATGCATGATGTATGACATGGCAAAGGTGCGATGCAATTAGGTCATATTAAGTGGAACCGGGGTCCCGACAATTAATTAGGTGGTTCATGTTGTTTAGCTACCCCGCATTTTAAATGTTGTTTAACAAGGCAGAATATATCACCGGTTCGCTACACAAGTTTAAATGAGGCCAATATGAGACTAGATTTGCCCGCATATGGGCCCCATATTTAATTATATGGTGAATCGACATAAGGCCCCCAAACCACATGACGATATGCATGCATGAACAATTAATATGCGACAAGTTATATTATGTTATAAAATAGGGTTTCGGGAAGGGGTTCACACATTGGGGTCTCGACGAACTTGGGGTTCCGGGGTTCGGGGTCGGTCTCAGGGTTCGACGGAAACGGCGGGAGCTGATACAAGACGGAGAACTTGTCGGGCCCGCGTGTCGGGTCGGTTCTGGCATTCGGGGTGAAGTTCTTGGCGTCCTACGGTTCCATGTCGACGACCTTGGTTTCCTCGAAGGAGAACTCGGAGCATCCGTGTCGTGGTTCTTGTCGGGGTTCTCGGCTTCGGCGCCGGGGTCGGTCTTCGGGATCGGATCCGGGAAGAAGACCTTGGGGTATCACGGTTCCGTTGTCGGCGGTCTTGGCGTTCGGCGGGATGGGTTTTCGGGTTCTCGACGTCCGAGAACAGGTCTTCAGGGATCAGTCTTCGCGTTCCGGCACCAGGGCCTTCGAGTCCGTGAACGGGGTCTTCGGTTTCCATGACGGTGTCCTCCATGATCCGTGTCGAGGCCTCGGGGTTTTGGGTCGTTGTCGATCTGCAAGCTGCTTTGCATTGCACAAACGAAGGCTGGCCTAGGACAAAACTTGGTACAAAACGGCAGCAAAAGTGCACGTGCACACCAAGTTGCCAACCCGCAGAGAAAAGGCGGCAGAGCACGAGTGGCCGAGGCGACCTCGCAGGCGCGACGCTCGCCGGGAAAAATGCAGCGCTTGGGGAGATCGAGACGCAGGCCGGCGGCCGGGAGCCACCGGCGGGCGAGAGAGGGCCGAGGCGGCGGAGCGGGACCACGCGGGGAGGAGGTGCGGAGGAGGCCACGAGGACGGCTGGCGAGGCGAGGGTGCCCGGCCGACGGCGGGCGCGGTGGCTCGCCGCCATGAGACGCAACAGACGCTGGAAGGAGGGTTCACCGGGAGGCCGGGCGGGCGGAGGCGCTGGGACACGCGGGTCATGAGGAGTCCGAGAGGAAGGGAGAGGCGGGCGCGGCCATGAAGGAGAGGCCGGCAGCTGGACCGCAGGGAGGAAGGGGAGCACTGGGCTGCGGCCGTCGGCGGAAGGGCGCGAGACCCGGAGGGGCGAGGAGCTGCGCCGAGGAGGGACGGCTGAGCCTGCGGAGGGCGAGGAGCAAGCGGCCGGGAGGCGTGGGAGGCGAGAAGTGACTGGGGCCAGATGAGAGAGAGAAACGGGGGAGGCAGAGAGGGTCGCGTGGGGAGTCTGCGTCGGGTGGGGGGCGGGGTAGGGCCACGGGGAGAGCGAGTCTGGCGGGTGGGCCGCGCGGGGTCGGTGGTTGGGAGTGGGACGCGCTAGGTGGGGGCGGGATCCCAAGGTGGGCGCCAAGGGAAAGGCAGTGGGACGGCAGTGCTGGGTGTGAGTGCATGTGAGGGAGGGGAGAGGGAGTGGGGGTAGGTGGCGGCATAGGATTGGGTAGAGGGGAGGGTGAGGGTGAGGTGGCAGCCAGGGATTGGGTGGGTGAGGTGGAGGAGGGGTGGGTAGAATAGGACTGGTAGGAAAAAGTTTTGGTGTGGGGTCTAGGCTGGACCGATTTTTATTCTGGGGGTGGTCGTTCAGGTCGATTCGGCCCGTTCGACTGCCCCACTAAAATAATTAAATATTTTATTCATTTTAAACGGACCGTTTGCAAACCGTGGTTAGTCAAGACAAAATATTCCGGAGACCCGGTTTTGGTTTTGAATTAAAGACGGGGCGTTTAGAAAAGAAAATAGGTTTTGCGAAAATAGTTTTGGACAAACAACGCATGATGATGACGATGCAATGCACAATTCAACGCGATTTTCTAGTAGTGGTTTTGCGGGATGCCACACCATCTTTCCTCTTCCCTATATGCTGCTCACACGCACCACACCGCGGCCCAACTCGCCCAGCACCAGCCTGCCAGTAGCCCATACCCCTTCAGGCTCTAACCTTCGTCGTCTTCCTCGCCGGCGAAGCTGCTGCATGGCGTTCCGACCGCCGTCGATCCCCACCGCATCAAGATGCACGCCGTCGTCGTCAGGGGAGGATAAGGAGGCCACGACGACGTTTCCCTTCGGTCTCATCCTCATTTCCCCCTTCTCAGCAACCCTCCTCTTTGATTTCTCTCAGTAACCGAAACCCCAACCGCCATGTCTCAAGCTAGAGCTCGCTCCCGGTCTCCCTTTGCCATTCTGAAGCCACCACGATGATCGCGGTGCTCGACTTCGTCATCTGCCCCGAAGAACGCTGGTCAGGGAGGTCTCTAACTATGGGATTTGATCCATCTTCTCCGACCCCGATGTCGTTCGTCAATGTCAATCGCCGCCGTCTCCAACTGCACCTTGCCTCCTCGACCACTTATCTGCATTCCCGGTGAGCTGATGGTCCTCTAGGACCCTTCCTTTCTTCCCATACCTCTCTGGATCGTGCTGGCCTCGAGTGCCGCCGTGCTGTCTCCGCTTCGGTCACCGCCGGTGAGGCTCCCGGCCACCCCTAGACACTACGCCACCCCAGTTAGGTTTCCCAGGCTCATGCGCTTCTGATCCACTAATATTCGCATCCACTCCCGCATTGTAGCGCCGCCGCTAGATGGTCGCTGGCGCCAGCCACCATTCACCGTGTCGACCAGACCAAGTCAAACCTGGTGTGGGTCTCGTTGCTGATGTGGCTTGCCAACGTGGCCACGGACCCACAAATTCATCTATGTGGCTAGGATCGTTCTGAGTGTAAAAAGGATTAAGGGTTTATGCCAACGTGGCACATCAACGTGGCCCTAAGCCCCACATGTCAGTGACTTGGGTATATCCAGTCTGGGTGTAAAAAGATTAGTGTATGTTTAGGAAATAATTAAAACAATACAAATTCAAATAACAATATTCCAGAAATGAAATTAAATGATTAAATCTTGTAAAATTGATATCTTTAGTTTTATAAATTAGAAAAATACATATAATATATGGAAATGTTTAGAAAAATAAAATATACAATTTAAACTATTATTAAATATTATTATGATAATTATTTAAATAAATATTATTTAATAAATACTTTATAAAGTTTGAATACTTTGATAATTAATATTTTAATAATGGTAAATGTTAAAATCTAAATTAAATACCAAATCTTAGAAAAAAAGAATTATACTCTAGCATTATAATTATACATTATTACTTCACTTAATTAAATATTTATTATTTATTAAGTATCTTTTAAAGTAATAAACCTTATTAAAATCATATCTTATTATTTATAAATCACAAAAAGAAATGTAATATACCAAAGTGATCACAAAAATAATACCTACAAGTTAAAAATGTGATATTCCACTTTTGAGTTAAATAAAAAGTTAAACACCTTCATAACTTGAATTTAAACCTGTTTCTTCAGTTAATAGTTCCTAAAATGATAAATAAAAACTTGTTAATATTTCATAAATTAACCAAATAAATATAATAAATAGTATTAATCTTAAATACTAATATTATAAAGTCAAAATGATCTAACACTATTTAAATACAAATTTATTAAATTATCTTTTAACCGTAAGTATAAATTATTTTATAAGAGAATCCTTATCTAATATAAAATATCCAAGAATAATTATAATAAGATAAAACCATTCTTTATATTAACCACAAGTTTATAAACAAATCAAAACACTATAAGTGAGTTCATAAATAGTGAATAATATTATTTACTTATTCATAAACTTCAACCACACCCTTATAAGGAGATAAATTCCTTTATACCATTATAATGTAAAGAAACCATTACCAACTAAAAATAATATCATTCTTAAATAACTTTAAAGAAAAATTATAAAGTGAACAAGGTATAAGTATAACAAGCATTTCACCTAAAGTCCATCTATGTCTTTAAAGTTAACTTTAGTCTACAATACTTTAAATATAATACTAAAGACTTTCTTATATGCTTTATAGTTAACTTTGGTCTATTATAATTAAATTATAAAGTATCCTAATACCCAACCAACCAAGTTAAAAACCAAGATAGATAAATCCCAAATACAAATGTTGTCATTATTCAAATGGAGTAATTCATTCTTACTTAAAAACTATAACTAGAAAGAACACCTCATAAGGTTAACTTAAAAGCTTAAATGCTTCTGCTTAGTTAAGTAAGATTTTCTTCCAATGTTATTCCTTTTGCCACTTCAGAAAACAGATGACAACTAATCACAACCACCTTACTTCATACTTTACTTGTATAATAAGATTGTTAATACTTAAACTCTTTATAAGTGACATTGGTTGTAAAGTAAAACTTGAAGATAAACAATTAAGATGTAAGCAACCTTGAATAGCATTCCATATGTGTGTATTTTATTGTTGTATAAATACATGTTTCACACACACTCACAAGCCTTGATAAGAAGCACATGTGTGAAACTTAATCTAAAAGGGCAACACATTCCAAGGAAACCCTTTCTAGTACCCAAACCCTAGAACAACGTTATTCTCGGGATTCACGTTTATCAACTTGCATTACATTACTTATGCATAAAAGAATCTTGCTTCTTTAAACATTAGTCCTTACCGGACCAATGATGCAGATTTCAGTTATTGGATCTTTTACATTGTCTCGAATACCATGAGCGCATAATCTTGCAATCACAAAAGGCAAGTTCACACTTGCTCATGTCCTTTGATTATTTTCTGTAAAGTATTTTACAAATCCAGTGTTGTCATCACCTGCATTTGAAAAAGGTCAGAAAACACTATTTTCATAGTAATGTGATTATAGGTTATTTACCATGAGGTAATAACCTACTATAGGAGTTCCGGTGGTAAAGGAACATATTACCTAGGACTTAAAAACCAATGTCGCCAGTGATTCTTGCGTCGTATATTACGCGTTGACCATGAGATTTGGAATGGGACAGAGAAGTCAGCTGTATCTTTTCCCTCTCGCATGGAGCTGGATGTGCGGGTCATGGTTGTTATCTCTCGTAGCGTGCATATTATTTATGGTAATTCTTAGAGGATATGCATCATATGGGTGGGAGCCCTCAACATCCCACGATAGTTCCGTCATCTGAATTGATAGGGCAAAGGTGTCCGATCTTTCGATGAGATGGCGATAATTGATTTGGTGGAGTTCGGGCTTGACGATCCGACTACACGTGCGAGCACGAGCGCCAATGCAATCGCTAGGCCAATCTCCTGGAGGTTACCAATCCTGCGGAAACACGATCAGCCTGACCAGCGAGGGTATTAATTCCTACTTGAAATCGAGAACAAGTAAGAACCAATATTGCAATCAAGATATTGCGGATTAAGAGGAAAGCTCTATTGAAAAGGTGGGATCCTGTATAGGTGCGAAGTACAAGAGGCCTCTGCGACGCTCGATTCTTGGCGAAGTTGCTATGATGGCTAACTTAATGTCTAAACAAAATCCGAGTCTAGGGTGACGGCTATGGGGAGTATTTAAGGAGGAAAAGGTGGGGTTTCGGCCAGCCATGGAAGTGGTGGCCGAATCCAACCCTAGAAGTCCTTTTCCCCTCAAATACGGACTCTAAAAAGTGGCTATTTAAAATCCTGCAAAAATTACATGGGCCTGGCATAAAATAAAGGTGTCGCGGCACCATATTAAGCTATGGACGAATTCGTGAAGTATTAATCTTGAATATTTCGTCCAAGCCTTCTTTATTCATTATGGAGGCCTCAAAGTTCTGAAATCTTCATCCGTGGCCTTCTCTTGGATCATCACATGCTCGTTGCCATCTCCATGCATGGCCATGCTCCAATGGTTGTCCCTCTCATCCATGCTTGGTCCATTATTCCTAAGAGTAAGAAATACATCTGATTTAGGCAACATCATATTCTCATGTATATGAGGAATAGTTCCAAGAAATGAAAGTACCTGATAGTTAAGTTGTTTGGCACGAGATCTTGTGATGGGTCCTTGTATGTGTGTAGCTGTAGGTACAACGGTTGTATCAATAGAAGGGATGTCCACATCATGCTCCCCTTCTTGAATTGAAGTCGTCCTCGACGCAATCTCATCTTCCTCACCAAAGTAAGGCTTCAAATCTGCAATGTTAAACGTAGGACTAACAGTACCAAAGTCTGCAGGCAACTCAAGTTTATATGCATTATCATTTATTTTCTCTAACACCTTAAAGGGACCAACAGCACGTGCAATTAACTTAGACTTGCGTAAATCAGGAAAATGATCTTTACGCAAATGTAACCAAACAAGATCTCCAACATCAAACACAACATGCTTTCTCCCTTTATCCCCAGCAAGTTTATACTTAGCATTCATGTGTTCAATGTTATCTTTAGTAGTCTTATGCAAGTTTAATATCATTTCAGCGCGTTGTGTAGCATCCAAATTATTTTGCACCGAAGAAGGTAAAGGCAATAAATCAATAGGTGCACGAGGAACAAAACCATACACAATCTCAAATGGGCACATTTTTGTGGTAGAATGCAGAGAACGATTATAAGCAAATTCTATATGAGGTAAACACTCTTCCCACAATTTTAAGTTCTTCTTTAAAACAGCCCGCAACATAGTAGACAAAGTTCTATTTACTACTTCAGTTTGTCCATCAGTTTGGGGATGACATGTAGTACTAAACAGCAATTTAGTCCCCAACTTAGCCCATAAACATCTCCAAAAGTGACTAAGAAATTTAGTATCACGATCAAAAACAATGGTATTTGGCACACCATGTAAACGAACAATTTCACGAAAGAACAAATCAGCAATATGCGTAGCATCATCCGTTTTATGACACGGAATAAAGTGTGCCATCTTTGAAAACCGATCCACAATAACAAAAATACTATCCCTCCCCTTCTGTGTTCGTGGCAATCCCAAAACAAAGTCCATAGAAATATCCTCCCAAGGAACACTAGGAACATCAAGAGGCATATATAAACCATGTGGATTAAGGCGAGACTTAGCTTTTTGACAAGTAGTGCAGCGTGCCACAAATATCTCAACATCTCGACGCATACGTGGCCAAAAGAAGTGTGCAGCAAGAACATCCTCCGTCTTCTTGACACCAAAGTGTCCCATCAATCGTCCTCCATGCGCCTCCTGTAACAACAAAAGACGAACAGAACTATTTGGAATGCATAGATTGTTAGCGCGGAACACAAATCCATCATTGAAGACGAACTTGTTCTATGGTCTACCATCTCTACAATTCTGCAACACATCTTTAAATTCAGCATCATGCACATATTGTTCCTTAATAGTTTCCAATCCAAATATTTTGAAGTCAAGTTGAGATAACAAAGCATAACGGCGCGACAAAGCATTAGCAGTAATATTATCTTTACCCTTTTTGTGTTTGATAACATAAGGAAAAGACTCAATAAATTCAACCCACTTTGCATGACGACGATTCAACTTCGCTTGACGACGAATATGCTTCAAAGATTCATGATCAGAATGTATAACAAATTCTTTAGGCCATAGATAATGTTCCCAAGTTTCTAATGTCCGAACTAACGCATATAATTCTTTATCATAAGTAGAATAGTTCAGATTAGCCCCACTCAATTTCTCACTAAAATATGCAACAGGTTTTCTGTTGCAGCCCAACACATGGCATTCACCATTGGTCCACACCATGCTACATCAACCACACCCTCAAAGGTGAACTCATTCCATACCCCACCCTCCTTTGGCTATCATGTGAATGGAATCCTACTTGAGACACGTGCCAATGCTATGACCAGGACCATGACCATGACACCAAGAGGAGATGACAAGAGGACCCCAGAGATCAAGACCCCCAAGCAAGAGGCCTGGAAGCGAAGACGCAAGAAGCTGCTGAAGCTAGACCGGAGTCTCCGGTCCAGACCGGAGTCTCTGGTCCACCACACCGGAGTCTCTGGTCCACCTCCGGTCCGACCCCCAACCCAGATGCCGGGGGAAGGCCCCTCCGAGACGACACGAGATCGACCGGAGTCTCGGTCGACCGAGTCTCCGCCAAGACACCGGAGTCTCCGGACCAACCGTATCGGGCCTGCGTGCCTCGGGTTGGGCCTGGCCCATGTAACGCCCAGAACTTCCTATTTATGTCTGTTTTACCCCTAGCTCATGGCTGGCCTATATAAGCCCCCACCCCCTCCTTGAAACCCTAGAGTTGATGATGAATGAAGGCTTGTGCCTAACCCTAGATGGGACCCCTCTCTATAGTTAATCTATGAGTTGTACAAGGCCTTGGAGTTCGGTTGTTCGTCTCCAAGTCGTCAAGACCCTCCTCAAGTGTTTGGTCTCTCCTCATCAAGGATTCTAGTAGTGCTAGGTCTCTCCCCTTTGGGATTCTACTTGGTTGCTACTCTCTCCTTTGATTTGGATTCTATCATCCGCTTGCCGATCTCTCCTTTGGTGATTCTACCTCACGGTCTCTCGCCGAGGATTCTATTGGATTGGTTGTTCGAGACAACGGGAGCAAATCGAATCGGGTTGTGTTTGTGTGTGTTTGTATCTTTACCTTGCATTTGTGTTGCGTTCATCGTGTTCATCGGGTATCCCCTCACTCCCCGCCTCAAATCCGTGAAGATCGGGCCACCCTAGGGTCAATCCCACAAAGGATCCCATATCAACTGGTATCAGCAGCTTTTGGTTGCCACGAATTTGACTTCGTTCCCCCATATCCACCATAAATTCGAAAATACCAAAAATTTTAGCCCCAATTTGCTTTTGGATCGATCTCTTGATTTGGTGAGTTGATTGTGGTTTTGATCCATTAGAAACTTGTCCTTGGATTTGGTCTACCTTTGCCCTGCGTTTCCTAGCCCAATTTGGTCAAAATTTTCTGGATTTGAGGGTTAAAGGGCCAAATTTCCGCTCACGAACTCAAGCTGTTCGTCGTGCTGGAACCAGACCAGAGTCTCAGGTCATCACACCGGAGTCTCCGTACCACACCGCAATCTCCGGCCCCAACACACCGGAGTCTCCGGCCCTGAGCAAAAATTTTTTGACCCCTTTTCCTTTTTTCGACTAATTTCCTTTGTGTGTTTGTGTTTCGCGTGAGTGTCTATCAACTAACAAGCTTCCGCAACGCCAACAACACCTCGTGCTCGACATCGACACCGCGAAACTCGAACCATCCCTTCACCAACGATTGCAAGTTCAACATCACCAAAAAGGTATAACTTGCACAACCATTGTTAACCCCCTTCTTCCTGTGTGTGTTACCTAACCTATCGAGAGTAGCCCTCCTATGTTTGCCGAAGCATTGTGCGCTTGCTCTTTCATAGTCATGATATAGAGGCAATAACAAAATTGACTCCATAGTACAAAAAAAAGCTTCTAAGCAAAAGAAACAAAGAAAAAGATACCAATAGCAAAAGAGAGTCCAAAGCTTCTAAGCAAGAGTGCGAGCAAGAGCAAGGCAAGCGTACAAATCCGTTGCTTCTCAACCTTGTGCGAACGGGCTACGGTCTCTCCTAGCGTTTGCACGACACCGAGCATTAGTCCTTGTTAGGTCCAATTTTGTTCTTTGCTCATTTTCCATAGTCGTGCTAGCCACATTAATCTCCACCGTGTGTGTATAGTCGTAGGTTCTCGTCACCCTTTTTGACCTTTTCCTTTGACTTTGTTTTTGTTGGATTTTACCCACTTTTGACAATATCCTTTTCTTTTGGTTGTTCCATTTGCTATCCACCTTTCTAACCTACCACCATAGGCCTTTGTGTGTGTGTCTTGTGTACCCGCTTTTCGCTTTGCTCTCGGCAACAACAATCTTTCCAATCGTTGACTCCGGTGAGGCAAGGTAGCAATTACCATTCCACCAATATCACCATATCTATCAAGTGTGTTTGTGCACCATGTCTAGGGCAAGTGGAGCTAGTGGATATAGCAATTTCAACAACCAAGATGGCTTTGCCACGCGCCACAACTTATGGGCGCAACGCCAAGAATTCAACAATCAATTTGAGCGACTTGAGCACCGTCTTGATGATAGTTTTCGAGAATTTGAGTACCGTGAGCGGCAACGTCAAGAGGAGCACCATGCTCAATTCCAAGCTCTTCACCAAGCTATTGCCAACCTTGGCAACCGACACGGTCATCGCTCAAGCTCGTCAAGTTACTCCCGCACGCGCTCCTCAAGTCGACATGGCGAGTCTTCAAGGTCACACTCATGGCCGGGAGAACCCCACCACCATAATGGGAACCCACAAGCTCGTCATCGCCTCAAGAGGTGGACCCAAATGCTCCCCAACCTCAACAACAACGACAAGAGCATGGTCCACCACCACACCAAGCAATCATCGACGTGCAACAACCTCAAGAACGCCAAGATGAAGCTAACCATAATGATCGGCGTCGTCATCCTCCTCATGACCACCACGAGCAACGTCAACAAAATCAAGAACCGGTATGGGACACAAGTGATGATGATGAGGATGCACGCCAAGCTCGACGCAATAACCGACATGCACAACACCACCACCGACACCGTCAAGCTATGAACGTCAATGATGCCGACCAACGGCGAAGAAGAGACTTCGAGCATCATCAAGCTCACCCTCCACAACAACCTCAAGGCAATCAAGAGCCTCCTCCTCCGCCTCCACGCCCTCCAAGTGACGCAAGTATGCACCAAGAACGTCGCAACAACCACCATGAGCGTGATGATGGCAAGTTTGGGAAGCTCAAGTTCGTTATGCCCAAGTTCAAAGGAGAAGAAAATGCCGATGCATACCTTGAATGGGAGCTCAAAGTCGACAAGATCTTCCGAGTCCACAACTTTTCCGAAGAGAAGAAAGTGGCAATGGCATCCCTTGAGTTTGAGGACTATGCCAATGTTTGGTGGGAAGACTACCAAAGCAATCGTGAGAAGCAAGAAGAGCCACCGGTCACCACTTGGACCGAGATGAAGAATGTGATGTATGCAAGATTTGTCCCCGAGCACTATCGCCAAGACCTCTTCGACAAGCTACAAAACTTGAAGCAAGGCACAAAGACAATTGAAGAGTTCTATAAGGAGATGGAGATGACTATAATGAGAGCCGATGTGAAGGAACTCGAAGAGCAAACAATAGCACGGTTCCTCAACGGTTTGAGCCGCCCAATACGCAAGATAGTCGATTTCCAACCTTACAAGACTCTCGTGAACCTTCTTCACCAAGCAACCAAGGCCGAGCGCCACTTGCAAAAGGAACATGCTTATGAGAAGCAAAGGGCGTACTACGCTTCACTCAACTCGAGTAGCCCCTCCAAGCCAACAAACCAAACAACAAGCTCCTCCAAGCAATCCAAGACACCTATGGCATCCACCTCCAACACAACAACGGAAAGTCAAGTAGTTTGCTACAAGTGTGGAGGAAAGGTCCACAAGTCTTATGAGTGCATCAACACAAGAGTCATGCTAACGGATGAGAACGGCGCTACATATTCCGTGAGCGAAGACGAATTTGAAGCTATGAACCAAGCAGCTATAGCAAAAGATGCCGCAATGCAAGATGAGGACACCCTTCTTTGTGAACATGATCCAAGTCCCTCACTTGTCATTGCCCAAGTTTTGACGACCAACTCCCTCCCTAGAGAGGATCAACGCCTCAACATCTTCCAAACCCGAGCCGGAATTGATGGCAAGTCCATAAAAGTTATCATTGATGGCGGAAGTTGTCACAACCTTGCGAGCATCGACCTTTGTGAAAAACTCAAGTTACCATACATGGAGCACCCTCAGCCCTATCATGTCAAGTGGCTTGATGACAATAGCACCATTCAAATCAAACACAAGGTCAACGTCTGCTTCACGATTGGTCCATATCAAGACACCGTCGAGTGTAATGTCGTGCCTATGACCGTGTGTCACATGCTCCTTGGAAGACCATGGCAATACGACAAGGGTGCACTACATGATGGTACCTCCAACCAATACTCCTTTAAGTGGAAAGACAAGACATTGGTGCTACAACCTATGACACCAAGCCAAATTATCACTTCCAACATGGCGTCGCTGCCCAAGATAAAGCAAGCTAAGGACCCTTGTGAGATGAGTGGTGAGAAAGTGATCCACCAACACGTGAGTGAGAGCTACAAGCCCCAAATGAGTGGAAAATCATGAGTGCCACGTCGCAAGCCACCACACGTGAGAAGAGTGATTTGAGGGTGCCCAATACTAACAATCCATCATACAACTCTTTCTCCTTGTTGTCGGTTTTGCAGGATACCCAACCTCACCTCCAACCTACAAGGAACACGCTACAAGATCTCCAACCACACCTTGATGACAAGCTCAACTTCAAGATCTTCGACCAATTTGAGCAAGGCTACGACACCGGAGATCCCACAACATACAAGCTCAAGACCTTGCGCACACCTTCCTCCCTATATGATGATGGAACTTCGTCGAGGACGACTCATTTTGAAGCGGGGGGAGATGTTGCAGCCCAACACATGGCATTCACCATTGGTCCAAACCATGCTACATCAACCACACCCTCAAAGGTGAACTCATTCCATACCCCACCCTCCTTTGGCTATCATGTGAATGGAATCCTACTTGAGACACGTGCCAATGCTATGACCAGGACCATGACCATGACACCAAGAGGAGATGACATGAGGACCCCAGAGATCAAGACCCCCAAGCAAGAGGCCTGGAAGCAAAGACGCAAGAAGCTGCTGAATCTAGACCGGAGTCTCCGGTCCAGACCGGAGTCTCCGGTCCACCACACCGGAGTCTCCGGTCCACCTCCGGTCCGACCCCCAACCCAGCGCCCAGGACAGTCAGAAGGCCCCTCCGGAGACGACACCGGAGACTGACCGGAGTCTCCGGTCCAGACCGGAGTCTCCGGCCAGCACACCGGAATCTCCGGACTAAGCGTATCGGGCCTGCGTGCCTCGGGTTGGGCCTGGCCCATGTAACACCCAGAACTTCCTATTTATGCCTGTTTTACCCCTAGCTCGTGGCTGGCCTATATATAAGCCCCCACCCCCTCCTTGAAACCCTAGAGTTGATGATGAATGAAGGCTTGTGCCTAACCCTAGATGGGACCCCTCTCTATAGTTAATCTATGAGTTGTACAAGGCCTTGGAGTTCGGTTGTTCGTCTCCAAGTCGTCAAGACCCTCCTCAAGTGTTTGGTCTCTCCTCATCAAGGATTCTAGTAGTGCTAGGTCTCTCCCCTTTGGGATTCTACTTGGTTGCTACTCTCTCCTTTGATTTGGATTCTATCATCCGCTTGCCGATCTCTCCTTTGGAGATTCTACCTCACGGTCTCTCGCTGAGGTTTCTATTGGATTGGTTGTTCGAGCCAACGGGAGCAAATCGAATCGGGTTGTGTTTGCGTGTGTTTGTATCTTTACCTTGCATTTGTGTTGCGTTCATCGTGTTCATCGGGTATCCCCTCACTCCCCGCCTCAAATCCGTGAAGATCGGGCCACCCTAGGGTCAATCCCACAAGGGATCCCATATCATTTTCCCTCTTGTAATAACACCCCTCCCAAACCAATCCCACTAGCATCACATTCAAGCTCATAATTCTTATTAAAATCAGGAAGTTGGAGTAAGGGAGCATGTGTTAGCTTATCTTTCAACATGACGAAGGCCTGTTGTTGTGCATCGCCCCAAACAAAGGGCACATCCTTCTTGGTAAGTTCATTCAGTGGCGCGGCAATTGATCCAAAGTCTTTGACAAAGCGCCTATAAAAACCAGCGAGGCCAAGAAAACTCCTCACTTGTGTGACCGTCTTGGGTCATGCCAATTCTCAATAGCTTCAATCTTGGCTGGATCCACTTCAATACCCTGTGATGTAACAACATAGCCAAGAAACGCAACTCGATTGATGCAAAAGGTGCACTTCTCAAGGTTACCAAACAAACGTGCATCACGTAAAGCATTGAAAACAGCACGTAAATGGTCCAAATGATCCTCTAAAGATTTGCTATAAATCAGAATATCATCAAAGTAGACTACCACAAAACGTCCAATGAAAGCACGTAAAACTTCATTCATTAATCTCATGAAAGTGCTGGGTGCATTAGTTAAACCAAACGGCATTACTAACCACTCATATAAACCGAACTTAGTTTTAAATGCTGTTTTCCATTCATCTCCTAATTTCATACGAATCTGGTGGTAACCACTACGCAAATCAACTTTAGAAAACATGGTAGAGCCACTCAATTCATCAAGCATGTCATATAAACGTGGAATAGGATTACGATTTCGAATAGTAATATTATTGATAGCTCTACAATCAGTACACATGCGCGAAGAACCATCTTTCTTAGGTACCAAAATAATAGGAACAGCACAGGGGCTAAGGGACTCACGGATATGATCTCTATCGAGTAGTTCCTGAATTTGGCGTTGTATCTACTTTGTCTCCTCTGGATTGGTTCTATATGGCGCGCGGTTGGGCAACGTAGCACCAGGAATTAGATCAATTTGGTGCTCAATTCCTCTAATAGGAGGTAGTCCTGGTGGCAGCTCAGCGGGAAAGACGTCCTCATATTCTTGCAAAAGGTTAGCAATAGCGGGTGGCAAAGAAGGAGGCATATCCTCAAATGAAAACAAAACTTCTTTGCAAATAATTGCATAACATTGAGTATTGTTTACATCTAGTTCAGCAATATCAATTTTATTTGCAAGCATACATGGACTCTTTAAACGAATTTCAGTAGCATGGGTAGAATCAGATTTAGTGTTCTTTAGTGGTACAAAATCTGCAGCAACAATCTGATTCTCACTTTTATGTTTCTCCTCAGTTTTAGCTCTATTAGCTCTAGCAAGATCATCTTTTAAAATCTGTTCGGGAGTCATAGGTTTTCGATCAATTTTATTTCCATCATGCATAAGAGAATAGTGATTAGTTTTGCCATTATGAACAGATTCTCTATCGAATTGCCATGGTCTACCAAGTAACAAAGAACAAGCTTGCATAGGTACAACATCACAATCAACAAAATCAGAATATGTACCAATAGCAAAATGCACGCGTACCGTTCTTGTTACCTTGATTTTGCGAGAACTCTCAAACCATTGGATGTAATATGAATGTGTGCGTTGTCTTGTTGGAAGTGCAAGCTTCTCTACCATGTCAACACTAGCCAGGTTATTACAAATCCCTCCATCAATGATGATCTGTATAGCTCTTTCCTTGACAACACCACGTGTTTGGAACAGGTTGTGGCGTTGATCTTGCTCAGATTTGCTCAATTGCACACACAACACACGTTGTGTAATTAAGCTCTTGTATTGATCAGCGACTTCCCATTACCTCCGTCTCTTCATCAACATCATCAATTGTCTCCATCTCGGCGAAATAAGGGCTAGTTTATCTTCATCAAAGTCACTCGCTGAATCGTATTGACCATCTTCACACCATCATCACACGTTGTGTTGTGCACTTTCTCTCAATATGACCAAAACCCGGCACTTGCGGCATTGTATATCATTTGTCTTACCCGTGGAAGCCATAGAAGATGCACTGACGGCGGGAGCATTGGATGACGGTGGAGGAACAACGGAAATCTTGTGGTGGCCTTGGATGTGGTAGTAGGTGGCGAATCACGAGGCGATTGTCGGGATGTCCAAGTGGATGTCGCCTGCGAATTATTAGTCCTCCTCCATGGTGGTTGGCGATCCTGCACTTCACGTGACTTTGCAAGCAAGATGAAACAAAGCAGTGATAGAATTATATTCCTTATAATCTAATATGTGTTGAATGTCCTTGTTTAATCCACCAAAGAAACATGCAAGCATTTGTTCAGTAGATTCAACAAGACCACACCGAACCATCCCCGTTTGCAATTCCTGATAATACTCTTCTCGAAATTTTCCTTGCTCTAAGCGTGTCGATTCTTTAGTAAATCACGTTGATAAGTGGGAGGTACAAAGCGAACACGCATAGCAGTTTTTAAAGCGGTCCAAGTACTAGGAATAGTAGGATTTAAACGACAATACTCGGACCACCAAAGGGAAGCAAATTTAGTAAATTCACATGTAGCAAGACTAACACGCATATTCTCGGATATTTTAAGCATGCAAATGTTGTTCTACTTCCATCTCCCATGTAAGATATGCATCGATTATATTTACCCTCAAAAGATGGAATATTTAATTTAAGCTTTGCAACATGATCATCATGACGTCGTGGGCGGCGTTGCGGTAGTAATGTCGGGGCGTCAGCAGTACTGTGGAGGTTGTTCAACCTCCTCGTCGAACAGATCGTCGTCGTCGGTCGTAGTAGTACGCCCCCAATGTCGCCGCAGCCGCCGGGCGGAAGTCCGAGGTGCGTCGATGCAGGTAGCCAGTGGGCGGCGGCAATGATCCAGGACCCGTGATTGGAATGCGCCGCGCCATGCGCGGGTCTGCAATCTGTTCAAAATCTCCTTGAACCGCGTCAAGCTTGGCGTTGAAGGATTTCGAGTCCATCGATCTTGTCCACGCGTTGGTGAGCTTGGTGTCAAACTCCCTAGGCGTGTATCCACGTCTTGTTGCAATGTGACCAAGAGCTCGGAGAAGTGGGCATGTAGTTCTTCGTTCTTCATTGTGGCAGGGTTCCGCGAAGTATCTGTCATGGTTAGTCCTTTAAAAAGCACAGGTATATACTACGGAAAGATGGTGGAAGTCACGAGTAATCCGTCAAACAATATACAAAGCTCTTACAAGTTCTTATCAAACAGGAGGAAAAGACGATGTGCAACCGCGAGGGTCAGTGGTCCAGAGATTGAACCAAGCGATTACCAGGAGTCGAGACACCGTACGTGGAGAATATCTGTGGAACTCTGGGAAGGCTTAGCAAAGGGGGTTAGCAATTATCAAAACAACAATGCAAAAGTTGAAAGAATGCTCAACGACGGTACTGTGCTGGTCCTAGGCTAGGCCGTACTAGAGACGCGAGCCTAGATCACCAACGATGTCACGACGCGACACAACAAGCAATGTATGATGATATGGCACCCTGAAAAGCGATCCGAGAGGTGGAAAATCACTATGATGGCGAGTGTCCAGAACTGATCTACGGGGTCTAAAAATAGGTTAGCCCCAAAAAAGTTTGAATTTTTTTATTTTGCTCTGGAAAGCGCGCAGGCGCCAAAAAAATATAGCCAGAATTTTTTTCGGAAACTAGTATAGCCAGAGTCGAAAACTAGTATAGCCAGAAAAAAATTTCGGAGGCGGTTCCAGACTCTGAGCGTTGGATTCAAGGAGGAAACGGTGGGGTCAGAAAAAAATACGAGTCTAGGGTGACGGCTATGGGGAGTATTTAAGGAGGAAACGGTGGGGTTTCGGCCATCCATGGAAGTGGTGGCTGAATCCAACTCTAGAAGTCCTTTTCCCCTCAAATACAGACTCCGAAATTTTTTTCTGGCTATACTAGTTTTCGACTCTGGCTATACTAGTTTCCGAAAAAAATTCTGGCTATATTTTTTTGGCGCCTGCGCGCTTTCCAGAGCAAAATAAAAAAATTCAAACTTTTTTGGGGCTAACCTATTTTTAGACCCCCTAGATCAGTTCTAGACACTCGCCATCATAGTGATTTTTCACCTCTCGGTTCGCTTTTTAGGGTGCCATATCATCATACATTGCTTGTTGTGTTGCGTCGTGACATCGTTGGTGATCTAGGCTCGCGTCTCTAGTACGGTCTAGCCTAGGGCCAGCACAGTACCGTCGTTGAGCATTCTTTCAAATTTTGCATTGCTATTTTGATAATTGCTAACCCCTTTGCTAAGCCTTCCCAGAGCTCCACAGATATCCTCCACGTGCGGTGTCTCGACTCGTGTCGCTTGGTTCAATCTCCGAACCGATCCTCGCGGTTGCACATCGCCTTTTCCTGTTGTTTGGTAAGAACTTGTAAGAGCTTCGTATATTTCTTGACGGATTACACGTGCCTTCCACCATATTTCCGTAGTATATACCTGTGCTTTTTAAAGGACTAACCATGACAGATACTTCATGAACCCCGCCACAATGACGAAGAACTACATGCCCACTTCTCCGAGCTCTTGGTGGTCACCGTTGAAGACGTGGATACACGCCTAGGGAGTTTGACACCAAGCTCACCAACGCCAGGTACAAGATCGATGGACTCGAAATCCTTCAATGCCAAGCTTGACGCTCGGTTCAAGGAGATTTTGAACAGATTGCTCGCACCTGCACCCGCACCCACACATGGCGCACGGTGCATCCTGATCACGGGGCGGACTGCTGGTTCCGCCGCACCTGAGCGGCATCGCTGCGGCCGACTCAGACTTCGCCATGCTGCAATGCGACATTGGGGAGACGACGGGTACTACTACGACCCGGACGACGATCTGCTTGACGAGGAGGTTGAACAGCCTCCATAGGTACTGGCCGTCCCGACATTACTACGCAACGCCGACCACCCATGATGATGATCATGTTGCAAAGCTTAAATTAAATATTCCATCTTTTGAGGGTAAATATAATCCGATGCATATCTTACATGGGAGATGGAAGTAGAACAATGTTTTGCATGTTTAAAATATCCGAGAATATGCGTGTTAGTGCCGCTACATGTGAATTTACTAAATTTGATTCCTTTGGTGGTCTCAATATTGTCGCTTAAATCCTACTACTATTCCTAGTACTTGACCGCTTTAAAACTGCTATGCGTGTTCGCTTTGTACCTCCCACTTATCAACGTGATTTACTAAAGAATCACACGCTTAGTGCAAGGGAAAAATTCAGAAGAGTATTATCGGAATTGCAAACGGGATGGTTCGGTGTGGTCTTGTTGAATCTAATGAACAAATGCTTGCACGCTTTTGGTGGATTAAACAAGGACATTCAGCACATATTAGATTATAAGGAATATAATTCTATCACTCGTTTGTTTCACCTTGCTTGCAAAGCCGAACGTGAAGTGCAGGATCGCCAAACACCAAGGAGGAGGACTAATAATTCTGCAGGTCGCACATCCACTGGGACATCCCGACAATCAGCGCCTCCTTCTCGTGATTCACCACCAGCTACTACCACATCCAAGGCCACCACAAGATTTCCAGCTGCTCCTCCACCGTCATCCAATACTCCTGCTCGTAGTGCATCTTCTATGGCTTCCACGGGTAAGACAAAGGATATACAATGCCGCAAGTGCTGGGGTTTTGGTCATATTGAGAGAAAGTGCACAACACAACGTGTGATGATGGTGCGGGATGATGGTCAATACGATTCAGCGAGTGACTTTGGTGAAGATACATTAGCCCTTATTTCTGCTCGAGATGGAGACAATTCTTATGCTGATGAAGAGACAAAGGTAATGGGAGCTGAAGCTGTTGATCAATACAAAGCTTAATTACACAACGTGTGTTGTGTGTGCAATTGAGCAAATTTGAGCAAGATCAACGCCACAACCTGTTCCAAACACGTGGTGTTGTCAAGGAAAGAGCTATACAGATCATCATTGATGGAGGGATTTGTAATAACCTGGCTAGTGTTGACATGGTAGAGAAGCTTGCACTTCCAACAAGACAACGCACACATTCATATTACATCCAATGGTTTGAGAGTTCTCGCAAAATCAAGGTAACAAGAACGGTCCGCGTGCATTTTACTATTGGTACATATTCTGATTTTGTTGATTGTGATGTTGTACCTATGCAAGCTTGTTCTTTGTTACTTGGTAGACCATGGCAATTTGATAGAGAATCTGTTCATAATGGCAAAACTAATCACTATTCTCCTATGCATGATGGAAAGAAAATTGGTCTAAAACCTATGACTCCCGAACAGATTTTAAAAGATGATCTTGCTAGAGCTAGTAGAGCTAAAACTGAGGAGAAACATAAAAGTGAGAATCAGATTGTTGCTGCAGATTTTGTACCACTAAAGAACACTAAATCTGATTCTACACATGCTAACAAATTGCTTAAAGAGTCCATGTATGCTTGCAAATAAAATTGATATTGCTGAACTAGATGTAAACAATACTCAATGTTATGCAATTGTCTGCAAAGAGGTTTTGTTTTCATCTGAGGATATGCCTCCTTCTTTGCCACCTGCAATTGCTAACCTTTTGCAGGAATATGAGGACGTCTTTCCCGCTGAGCTGCCACCAGGACTACCTCCTATTAGAGGAATTGAGCACCAAATTGATCTAATTCCTGCTGCCACGTTGCCCAACCGCGCGCCATATAGAACCAATCCAGAGGAGAGAAAGGAGATACAACGCCAAATTCAGGAACTACTCGACAGAGATCATATTCGTGAGTCCCTTAGCCCTTGTGATGTTCCTATTATTTTGGTACCTAAGAAAGATGGTTCTTCAAGTGATTGTAGAGCTATCAATAATCTTACTATTCGATATCGTCATCCTATTCCATGTTTAGATGACATGCTTGATGAATTGAGTGGCTCTACCATGTTTTCTAAAGTTGATTTGCGTAGTGGTTACCACCAGATTCGTATGAAATTAGGAGATTGATGCAGCCCGTCCTACGACCGCTACTACATCTACTCCCACAAGCTCCCCAAGTGGACCGATGACTCGTGCCCGAGCCAAACTCCTTCAAGCTAAGGTGAACTCGCTCCTCTCCTTGTGTGACTTCGATACGCCTTTGGATGGCTTGCTACTTCATACCCATACCTTGTGCATCATCAGGTACGAAGAGACGAACCCACAGGACGGAGGAGCACCAAATTAAGAGACCAACGCTCTGTCGCCAGAGTACTACCGGACTGGCGGCAGTACTACCTTGGCGGTACTACCGCCCAATGCTACCGCCAACGATAGAAGGCCCCGAGTCTGCCAAATGCTCTCATCACTTGGCGGTACTATCGCCCCGGATCCGGTACTAGGGCCCAGATTACCGCCCACATACAGAAGACCCCAATAAGAAGTCCCAGACGACAAGCGGTACTACTGGTCCAGGAACCGGTACTACCGCATGACCGGTAGTACCGGTCCTTGAGCTTACTACCGCCAGCAGACGCCGTAATATTTCTCGCCCAGTTTGTAACCCTATCCATATTTCGCTATTTGTTCCCAACTACTGTTTATGTGGCTGGACTATATAGCCCCCACCCTCTATTGTAACCCCTAGACTTGGATAATAATAGATATTAAGGAAACCCTTGGAGGACTTATATCTATTGGTCTCATGCTCCTACCAAGGAGCACCGGATTATCCACCCCCCTCTTGGATCTTGCTTAAGTGCGTTCAAGTTGTACAAGGCCTTGGGTTCTCGGTGTCTCGCCCCCAAGTCGTCAAGATCTCACCAAGCACCTCATCCCCCGTTGTTGGCGTGGAGAGCGAGCTTCGCCCAACACCGATCCTAGGGATTATGTTGGACCGGTTGCCACCGGCGTGAGGAGTAGGCATGTATCGTGTTTTGGTGTGTGTGTGTTCGTGGTTTCATCGCCTTCATCGATTTCATCCCCCGACCACCTCGTTCCCCTCGTTTCGTGGAATTCGTGAAAGATCGGCCAACCCAGGTTACCCCCTAACATATTGGTATCAAGAGCACGGTTGATCACGAATTTCCCCCAATTTTCTTTTATCCGCTTAAAATCGAAAAATCCCACCAAAAGAGCCCCAAGTTGCCTTGGATCGATCTCTGGATTTGGTGAGTTTTTGTGGTTTTGGTCCATAGATCTTGCTTTGGGAGTCGATCTATAGCCCCTTGTTTCTAGCCCTTTTCGTCCGCTTTTCCCACGGATCGAGGTTTGTGTCAAGTGGATCTCGTTGTCAGTTCTTGTCACCATGCATTGCTCAAGCGGTACTTCAAGCAGACTACCGCTTAGCGGTATTATCATTATGCTACCGCCAACGTGACGAAGGCCCGAGTCGCAAAATGCTCTCATCGGCGGTACTTGTTGGAATTATGCCCTAGAGGCAATAATAAAGATGTTATTATTATAATTCTTGTTCATGATAAAGTTTATATTCCATGCTAGAATTGTATTAAGCGGAAACGTTAATACTTGTGTGGTTTGTGAACAACACCGTGTCCTCGGTACGCCTTTAAGGACTAGCTCATTGATCAATGATGGTTAAGGTTTCCTAACCATAGACATGAGTTGTCAATTGATAATGAGATCATATCATTGGGAGAATGATATGATGGATGCACCCAAACTAAGCGAAGCAATTAGATCGTATCATCGTGTTCATCTTTGCGAAGCTTTTCCTATGTCAAATATTGTATTCCTTAGACCATGAGATAATACAACTCCCGGTATCGGAAGAAAGCTTTGAGGTCATCAAACGTCATCCTATGAGAGGGTGATCATAAAGGTGTCTCTCGGTGATCGGAAAGTATCATTGGGTTGTATGTATCGAGATGGGATTTGTCCTCCCAAGTCGGAGAGATATACTTCGGCCCCACGGTAATAGATATCAACACCGCTTGCAAGCATGTGGTTAAGGAGTTAATCACAAAGTGATATCGGATTACGGAACGAGTAAAGTACTTGCTGTGAACGAGATTGAACTAGGTATGACGATACCGACGATCGAATCTCGGGCAAGTAAAATATCGCGAGACGAGGGAATATATATATGGGATTGATTGAATCCTGGCATCGTGGTTCATCCGATATGATCATCGATGAATGTGGGAGTCAATATGGGTGCCTGCACTCACCGTTGATTATTGATAGAAGATCATGTCGCATATTCTCGAACCCGCGGTCACACACTTAACGTGTCTTGACGCTAGGATAGATTGGATAATTGGTTTATGAATTTTGTTCGAGTCTCGGATGGGATCCGGATATCACAAGAGGTTCGGAATGGTCCGGAGAATAAGATTCATATAAGGCGGTGCAGTTTTGGAGTTCGAATTGTTCCAAGTTAATCGGTATTGTACCGAAGCTTCTAGAACCTTCCGGAAGGGGACCAACGTGGCCCCACCTTCCGGGAGGGGCATGGGCCTATGAGGGAGTGTCTGGCCGCATTGGGCACAAGGCCCCATAGGGCCCAGCCGATTCTAGAGAGATTTGACTTTAAATCTCGGATAGAATTTCTAGATAAGGAGAGTTTAAATCGTTTAAACTAGAGATTGGATTTCTAGATAAGGGAGAGTTTAAATTGTTTAAACTAGAGATAGGCTTGGAGGAGGGGCAGGGCTGGCGCCCCTCTATATAGAGGGGTGGTGCGCCTCCCCCACACACCTTCCTCCAAGCCCTAGCAGCCTTGCTACCTTCCTCTCTCCCTCCCGACTGTTTGTAGGCGAAGCCCTGCAGCAGAAATTCTCCACCATATACACCACGCCGTCGTGTTGTAGATCCAATCTATCTCTCCACCATACTTGCTGGTCCGAGGAAGGAGGAGACTTCGAGGTGCTGCACGTGTGCATCTCACGGAGGCACCGCCACTTGTGGTGCTAGATCGGATCGGATCGGATCGCGAGGAGGAGAAGCGAGTATGACTACATCACCCACGTTCCGACGAAAGTTCCGCTGTGCGAATCTTCAAGGGTATGAAGATCTAATCCAATCTCTCTCGTTGATTGCATCTCCTAGATTATATCTTGGCTTTCCCTCTGTTCGCATCCGTAGAAAATTTTGATTTACTATGTCGCGAAACCCTTCAGTGGTATCAGAGCTAGATCTATGCGTAGATGTGATTCACGAGTAGAACGCAACATGGTTGTTGCGGGCGTTGATTTTTTCTGTTGCAAGCCTCTTGTTTGTGTTCTTCTTATGACGCGGGATAGTGAGATTGAAGCGGTCCAGGCCAACCTTACGCGACGTCGTCATGAGACCGCTCCGCACTTGACGTGTGGCTTGTACCACACATGCGGCCGGTGGATGTCGTTCTCTCACTATAGTTGTCATGGGATTAACACCGGAGTTTGGCCACCATAATATCACCGTTGTGGCTTTCCGTAGGTAAGAATCGTTCTTAGCATCTACTCCCATAAGCCACGTAAAACATGCAACAACAAAGTAGAGGCGTCTAACTTGTTTTTGCAGGAGTGTTTTCGTGATGTGGTATGGCCCAAGATGTGATGTGTATATTGTGCGATGATCATGTTTTGTAATGTTTCACGACTTGCATGTCGATGAGTACACAACCGCGTGAGCCATATGGTTGTCTTTATAATTGTGTATGACCTGCGAGTCAACTTCTTATACGCCATGTAATAGCTTTACTTTATCGCTAAGTAGTTTGCAATAGTTGTAGTTGCTATTCGTGGTGGAGGCAATCATGGTGGAGTGATGGAGATCATGCCGAAAGCACAAGATGGAGATCATTGCGAAGATTGGCTATACCATGTCACATAAAGTTATATGCATGTGATGTTTATCCTTTATGTATCTTATCATGCTTAGATCGACGGTAGCATTATAAGATGATTCCTCACTTAAAGATCAAGATAAAACTGTGTTCTCCCCAAGTATGCACTGCTAAAGTTCATCGTGTCCAAGCATCACGTGATGATCGGGTGCTATAGACTCTCGCTCACATACAGGTGCAACGGGTGCAGCCTGCGTGCGTGAAATACTTGGGTCTAACTTGACGAGCCTAGCATGTACGCACATGGCCTCGAACACAAGAACCGAAAGGTTAAGCATGAGTCATATGAATGATATGATCGACACTTCGTTGTCCACCATTGAAACCACATCTCTTCTCGTGATGATCGGATTAGGTGTGGTGAATTTGGATCGTATTCACTAAACAACTTGAGGGATGTTGAATTTAGTGGAGTTCATCTAGTAATTTGATTGTTGAACTATTTATCATGAACATAGTCTAAATTGTACTTGCAAACATCAGATCCAATGGCCAAGTCCAACTTCATCTTCAACGCTTTTGCCGAGATAGAAAAGCTTAGAAACAATGGGTCTAACTTCACCAAATGGTTCGCATTATTCGAGAATCATTCTCATTTGGCGGACAAAAGGACTATGTCCTTGAGAAAGCGCTAGGTGACGCCTACGTGTAGATGCGCGGATGAAAAGCAGTTTATCGATACCGCATGATTGATTATGATTTGATTACGATCGCCATGTTGTATGCTATGGAATCGGATCTTCAAAATCGCTTTGAGGAGTTCGGGCCCTTTGAGATTCTCGAGGAGCTGAAAAACATGTTTGAGACTCAAGCCCGCTCGAGAGATATGAGATCTCTAAGAAATTCTTTCACTACAAGATGGAGGAAGGAGGTCCGTTAGTGAGCACGCCATTAAGATGTCGGGATACACTCAACGCCTTGAGCAATCGGATCGCAAGATTCGGAGGAACTCAAGATTGACACTCCTAGTCGCAAAAGTTTTGTAGTTGATCACAATCAGTTGGTACCACCGATATGATCACCGAGCTCTTTGCTAAGATGAAAGTAGCGGAGTTGAACATCAAAAGAATAATCATGTGTTGATGGTCAAGAATCCCCACCTTTAAGAAAGGTAAGTGCAAGGAAGCCCTTCAAGAAAGGCGGCGGCAAGGCGTTTCCCCTGGAGAAGAAGCTCAGTCGTCCCAAGCCGGACCGAGTGCTTCTATTGCAAGGACAAGGGTGGAAGAATCGTCAAGTACTTAGCGGACAAGAAGGCTGGCACCATCAAAGGTATATTTGATATACATGTTATTGATGTTTTCCTTACTAGCCCTCGTTGTAGTGCACGGGTATTTGATACGGTTCGGTTGCTAATATTTGTAACTCGAAACAGAGCTACGGAATAGACGGCAATGACTTGAGGGATGAGGTGACGATGCGCGTTGGCAACGAATCAAGAGTTGATGTGATGGCCGTCGGCACGCTCTCCTTAGTTTTACCTTCGGGATTAGTTTTAAACCTTAATAAATGTTATTATGTGCCTGTGTTGAGCATGAACATTATTTCTGGATCGTGTTTATTGCAAGACGGTTATTCATTTAAATTGGAGAATAATGGTTGTTCTATTTATATGAGTAACATATTTTATGGTCATGCACCTCTAGTGAATGGTTTATTTCTTCTAAATCTCGAAAGGGATGAAACACACATCCATAACATTGAGGCTAAGAGATGCAAAGTAGATAGTGATAATACTACTTATTTGTGGCACTGTCGTCTAGGTCATATTGGTGTAAAGCGCATGAAGAAACTCCATTCTGATGGACTTTTGGAGTCTCTTGATTTTGAATCATTTGACACATGTGAACCATGCCTCATGGGCAAGATGATCAAACCCGTTCTCCCAGTATGATGGAGCGAGCAACGGACTTGTTGGAAATCATACATCGATGTATGCGGACCGATGAGTGTTTTCGACGCGGTGGATATCGCTATTTCCTCACTTTTACCGATGACTTAAGTAGATATGGGTATATCTATTTAATGAAACATAAATCTGAAACATTTGAAAAGTTCAAGGAATTTCGAATGAAGTGGAGAACCATCGTAATGTAAAGATTAAGTTTCTACGATCCGATCGTGGGGCGAATATTTGAGTTATGATTTTCTCACGCATCTTAAAGCAAGTGGAATCGTTTCACAACTCACGCCACGGAACACCACAACAAGAATGGTGTGTCTCAATCGAGCAAATCGAACGCTATTAGATATGGTCCGATCAATGATGTCTCTTCTTGATTTGCCGTTATCATTTTGGGGTTATGCATTAGAAACCGCTGCATTCACTTTAAATAGGGCTCCATCTAAATCCGTTGAGACGACACCGTATGAACTGTGGTTTGGTGCTAAACCTAAGTTGTCGTTCTTAAAGTTTGGGGATGCGGCTTACGCCAAGAAGTTGATGCCGACAAGCTCGAACCCAAAGCGAGAAATGCGTCTTCATAGGATACCCTAAGGAAACCATTGGGTATACCTTCTATCACGTAAGAAGGCAAAGTGTTTGTCGCGAAGAACGGTTCCTTTCTTGAGAAGGAGTTTCTCGAAAGAAGTGAGTGGGAGGAAAGTAGAGCTTCGAGGTTATTGAACCTTCTCTTGAATTGGAGAGTAGCGCACTGAAATTGTTCCAAAGGTCACCTGACCAACAATAGAGGAAGCTAATGACAAGGATCATGAAGCTTGGACGATGTCGCTCGAACGTCAGCAGTCGACAAGGTCGCGTGCCTCCCGAGTGGTACGGCAACCCCTGTCTTGACTGTCTTGTTGGTAGAAGACGGTGAACCTCGAACTATGAGGAAGCGATGATGAGGCCTACCGAGAAATGGCTAGAAGCCATGAAATCCAATTGGGATCCATGAGCGAAAACCAAGTATGGACTTTGGTGGACCCTCCTAGCGACCGAAAGGTCGTTGAGTGCAAATGGATATTCAAGAAGAAAACGGACGCGATGGTATTGTTACCGTTTATAAAGCATGGCTTGTCGCAAAAAGATTTTCAAAAGTTCAAGGTGTTGACTACGATGAGACTTTCTCTCCGTAGCGATGTTTAAGTCCATTCGGATTTTATTAGCAATTGCTGCGTTTCATGATTATGAAATATGGCGGATGGATGTCAAGATGCGTTCCTCAATGGCAACATTGATGAAGAGTTGTATATGATGCAACCCGAAGGTTTTGTCGATCCTAAGGATGCTAGTAAAGTATGCAAACTTCAGCGTTCCATTTATGGATGAAGCAAGCATCTCGGAGTTGGAACCTTCGTTTTGATCAAGTGATCAAGAGCTTTGGATTTGTTCCAAATTGTTACTGAGCTTGTATCTACAAGAAAGTGAGTGGGAGCTCGGTGGCGTTTACGGTACTATATGTGGATGACATATTGATTATCGGAAATGACATCAACATGCTTAACGATGTGAAGAGTTATTTGAACAAGTGTTTTCAATGAAAGACCTAGGTGAAGCTGCTTATATATTGGGCATCAAAATCTATAGAGATAGACAAAGACGCCGATAGCTTTAAGCGAGTACATACCTAGACAAAGTTCAAAAGGTTTAGAATGGATAAGGCAAAGAAAGGTTCAAAGGCCTATGTTGTCGTAAGATATTGAGCAAGGCTCGGTGTCCAACACGGTAAATGATAGGCAAGCTATGAGCAAAGTGCCTTATGCCTCGGCCATAGGTTCCATCATGTATGCCATGCGTGTACTAGACGGATGTGTCCAATGCTCTTAGTTTGACGAGATATCAAAGTGATCCGAGTGGAACATCGACAGCCGTGAAGAACATCCTAAAGTACCTAAATAGAACTAAAGAAATGTTCTTAGTCTATGGGGTGATGAACAGCTTGTCGTAAAGGTTACGTCGATGCTAGTTTCGACACCGACAAGGATGATTCCAAATCTCGAACGTGATACGTTTATATTTTGAATGGAGGAGCTGAGTGGAGAAGTGCAAGCAAAGCGTGATCGCGGGATCTCAAAAGGAAGCGGAATACATGGCTGCTGCAAGCGTCAAGTGAAGGAGTTTGGATCGAAACTTCATCGAGCTTGGTGGTTCCAAGTGCATTGGACCCATGGAGATATTGTGTGACAACATCGCGCCATAGCACTCGCTAAGGAGCCAAGATATCATCCAAAGACCAAGCATATCAACGCAAGTTTCATATAATCCGGATTATATAGCGGATGGAGATCGAAGATTAGCAAAGTACATACGGATCGAATGTCGCAGATCCATTGACTAAACCTCTTCCATGTAAAACATGATCAACACCTCGAGGCCATGGGTGTGAGATTGTTGCGGATGTAAACTAGATTATTGACTCTAGTGCAAGTGGGAGACTGTTGGAATTATGCCCTAGAGGCAATAATAAAGATATTATTATTAAAATTCTTGTTCATGATAAAGTTTATATTCCATGCTAGAATTGTATTAAGCGGAAACATTAATACTTGTGTGGTTTGTGAACAACACCGTGTCCCTGGTACGCCTCTAAGGACTAGCTCATTGATCAATGATGGTTAAGGTTTCCTAACCATAGACATGAGTTGTCAATTGATAATGAGATCATATCATTGGGAGAATGATATGATGGACAGACACAAACTAAGCGAAGCAATTAGATCGTATCATTGTGTTCATCTTTGCGAAGCTTTTCCTATGTCAAATATTGTATTCCTTAGACCATGAGATAATACAACTCCCTGGTATCGGAAGAAAGCTTTGAGGTCATCAAACGTCATCCTATGAGAGGGTGATCATAAAGGTGTCTCTCAGGTGATCGGAAAGTATCTGTTGGGTTGTATGTATCGAGATGGGATTTGTCCCTCCCAAGTCGGAGAGATATACTTCGGTCCCACTCGGTAATCGATATCAACACCGCTTGCAAGCATGTGGTTAAGGAGTTAATCACAAAGTGATATCGGATTACGGAACGAGTAAAGTACTTCGTGAACGAGATTGAACTAGGTATGACGATACCGACGATCGAATCTCGCAAGTAAAATATCGCGAGACGGAAGGAATATATATATGGGATTGATTGAATCCGGCATCGTGGTTCATCCGATATGATCATCGATGAATGTGTCGGAGTCAATATGGGTGCCTGCACCCGCTGTTGATTATTGATAGAAGATCATGTCGCATATTCTCGAACCGGGGTCACGGACTTAACGTGTCTTGACGCTAGGATAGATTGGATAATTGGTTTATGAATTTTTGTTCGAGTCTCGGATGGGATCCGGATATCACGAGAGGTTCGAAATGGTCCGAGAATAAGATTCATATAAAGGCGGTTTTGGAGTTCTAATTGTTCCGGTTAATCGGTATTGCATCTAAGCTTCTAGAACCTTCCGGAAGGGACCAACGTGGCCCCACCTTCCGGGAGGGCATGGGCCTATGAGGGAGTGTCTCGGCGCATTGGGCCAGGCACAAGGCCCCATAGGGCCCAGCCGATTCTAGAGAGATTTGACTCGTTTAAATCTCGGATAGAATTTCTAGATAAGGAGAGTTTAAATCGTTTAAACTAGAGATAGGATTTCTAGATAAGGGAGAGTTTAAATTGTTTAAACTAGAGATAGGCTTGGAGGAGGGGCAGGGCCGCCCCTCTATATATAGAGGGTGGTGCGCCTCCCCCCACACCTTCCTCCAAGCCCTAGCAGCCTTGATACCTTCCTCTCTCCCTCCCGATTGTTTGTGGCGAAGCCTGCAGCAGTAAATTCTCCACCATATACACCACGCCGTGTTGTAGATCCAATCTATCTCTCCACCATACTTGCTGGTCCGAGGAAGGAGGAGACTTGAGGTGCTTTGCACGTGCATCTCACGGAGGCACCGCCACTTGTGGTGCTAGATCGGATCGGATCGCGAGGAGGAGAAGTGAGTACGACTACATCACCCACGTTCGACGAACGTTCATTGCTTGTAATCTACAAGGGTATGAAGATCTAATCCAATCTCTCTTGTTGATTGCATCTCCTAGATTAGATCTTGGCTTTCCTCCGCTCGCATCCGTAGAAAATTTTGATTTACTATGTCGCTAAACCCTTCAAGATTACCGCCCGGATCCCAGATTACCGGCCCCCATTACCGCCCCTTACCACCCCAACAGAAGACCCCAAAGAAGTCCCAGACGATAAGCGGTACTACTGGCAGAATCGGTACTACCGCATGACCGGTACTACACACTGGCGGGTTACCGCCAACAGCAGACCTTCAGAATATTTATTTCGCCTTGTAACCCTATCCATATTTCGCTATTTGTTCCCAAACTACCCCTGTTTATGTGGCTGGACTATATAGCCCCCACCTCTATTGTAAACCCTAGACTTGGATAATAATAGATATTAAGGAAACCCTTTGAGGACTTATATCTATTGGTCTCATGCTCCTACCAAGGAGCACCGGATTATCCACCCCTCTCTTGGATCTTGCTTAAGTGCATTCAAGTTGTACAAGGCCTTGGGTTCTCGGTGTCTCGCCCCCAAGTCGTCAAGATCTCACCAAGCACCTCATCCCCCGTTGTTGGCGTGGAGAGCGAGCTTCGCCCAACACCGATCCTAGGGATTATGTTGGACCGGTTGCCACCGGCGTGAGGAGTAGGCGTGTATCGTGTTTTGGTGTGTGTGTGTTCGTGGTTTTCATCGCCTTCATCGATTTCATCCCCCGACCACCTCGTTCCCCTCTTTCTCGTGGAATTCGTGAAAGATCGGGCCAACCCCAGGGTTACCCCCTAACAGAGATGAATGGAAAACAGCATTTAAAACTAAGTTCGGTTTATATGAGTGGTTAGTAATGCCGTTTGGTTTAACTAATGCACCTAGCACTTTCATGAGATTAATGAACGAAGTTTTACGTGCTTTCATTGGACATTTTGTGGTAGTCTACTTTGATGATATTCTGATTTATAGCAAATCTTTAGAGGATCATTTGGACCATTTACGTGCTGTTTTCAATGCTTTACGTGATGAACGTTTGTTTGGTAACCTTGAGAAGTGCACCTTTTGCACCAATCAAGTTGCTTTTCTTGGCTATGTTGTTACATCACAGGGTATTGAAGTGGATCCAGCCAAGATTGAAGCTATTGAGAATTGGCCGCAGCCCAAGACGGTCACACAAATGAGGAGTTTTCTTGGCCTCGCTGGTTTTTATAGGCGCTTTGTCAAAGACTTTGGATCAATTGTCGCGCCGCTGAATGAGCTTACCAAGAAGGATGTGCCCTTTGTTTGGGGCGATGCACAACAACAGGCCTTTGTCATATTGAAAGATAAGCTAACACATGCTCCCTTACTCCAACTTCCTGATTTTACTAAGACTTTTGAGCTTGAATGTGATGCTAGTGGAATTGGTTTAGGAGGGGTGTTATTACAAGAGGGAAAACCTGTTGCATATTTTAGTGAGAAATTGAGTGGGGCTAGTCTGAACTATTCTACTTATGATAAAGAATTATATGCATTGGTTCGGACATTAGAAACTTGGCAACATTATCTATGGCCTAAAGAATTTGTTATACATTCTGATCATGAATCTTTGAAGCATATTCGTAGTCAAGCTAAGTTGAATCGTCGTCATGCAAAGTGGGTTGAATTTATGAGTCTTTTCCTTATGTTATCAAACACAAAAAGGGTAAAGATAATATTATTGTTGATGCTTTGTCGCGTCGTTATACTTTGTTATCTCAACTTGACTTCAAAATATTTGGATTAGAAACTATTAAGGAACAATATGTGCATGATGCTGAATTTAAAGATGTGTTGCAGAATTGTAGAGATGGTAGAACATGGAACAAGTTCGTCTTCAATGATGGATTTGTGTTCTGTGCTAACAAACTATGCATTCCGGATAGTTCTGTTCGTCTTTTGTTGTTACAGGAGGCGCATGGTGGAGGATTGATGGGACACTTTGGTGTCAAGAAGACGAAGGATGTTCTTGCTGCACACTTATTTTGGCCACGTATGCGTCGAGATGTTGAGCGATTTGTGGCACGCTGCACTACTTGTCAAAAAGCTAAGTCTCGCCTTAATTCAAATGGTTTATGTATGCCTCTTCCTGTTCCTAGTGTTCCTTGGGAGGATATTTCTATGGACTTTGTTTTGGGATTGCCACGGCCACAGAAGGGGAGGGATAGTATTTTTGTTGTTGTGGATCGGTTTTCTAACATGGCACACTTTATTCCTTGTCATAAAACGGATGATGCTGCGCATATTGCTGATTTATTCTTTTGTGAAATTGTTCGTTTGCATGGTGTGCCAAATACTATTGTTTCTAATCGTGATACTAAATTTCTTAGCCACTTTTGGAGATGTTTATGGGCTAAATTGGGGACTAAATTGCTGTTTATTACTACATGTCATCCCCAAACTGATGGACAAACTGAAGTAGTAAATAGAACTTTGTCTACTATGTTGCGGGTTGTTTTATAGAAGAACTTAAAATTGTGGGAGAGTGTTTACCTCATATAGAATTTGCTTATAATCGTTCGCTGCATTCTACCACAAAGATGTGCCCGTTTGAGATCGTCTATGGTTTTGTTCCTCGTGCACCTATTGATTTATTGCCTTTACCTACTTCGATGCAACATAATTTGGATGCTACACAACGCGCTGAAATGAAATTAAACTTGCATAAGACTACTAAAGATAACATCGAACATATGAATGCTAAGTATAAACTTGCTGGGGATAAAGGGAGAAAGCATGTTGTGTTTGATGTTGGAGATCTTGTTTGGTTACATTTGCGTAAGGATCGCTTTCCTGATTTACGCAAGTCTAAGTTAATGCCGCGTGCTGCTGGTCCCTTTAAGGTGTTAGAGAAAATAAATGATAATGCATATAAACTTGAGTTGCCAGCAGACTTTCGTACGGTTAGTCCTACGTTTAACATTGCAGATTTGAAGCCTTCCTTTGGTGAGGAAGATGAGATTGCGTCGAGGACTACTTCAATTCAAGAAGGGGAGCATGATGTGGACATCCCTTCTAGTGATACAACCGTTGGACCTACAGCTATACACATACAAGGACCCATCACAAGATCTCGTGCCAAACAACTTAACTATCAGGTACTTTCGTTTCTTGGAACTATTCCTCACATACATGAGAATATGATGCTGCCTAAATCAGATGTATTTCTTACTCTTAGGAATGATGGACCAAGCATGGATAAGAGGGATAAGCATTGGAGCATGGCCATGCATGGAGATGGCAGCAAGCGTGTGATGATCCAAGAGAAGGCCACGGATGAAGATTTCAGAACTTTGAGGCCACCATAGTGAAGAAAGAAGGCTTGGACGAAATATTCAAGATCAATACTTCACGAATTCGTCCATAGCTTAATACGGTGCTGCGACACCTTTTACTTTGGCCCAGGCCCATGTAATTTTCGCAGGATTTTAATTAGCCACTTTTTAGAGTCCGTATTTGAGGGGAAAAGGACTTCTAGGGTTGGATTCGGCCACCACTTCCATGGATGGCCGAAACCCCACCTTTTTGCCCTTAAATACTCCCATAGCCTACCCCCTAGACTCGTATTTTGTTTAGATATTAAGTTAGCCATAGTCGCAACTTCGCCAAGGCTCGAGCGTCGTAGAGGCCTCTTGTACTTCGCACCTATTCAGGATCCCACCTTTTCAATAAAGCTTTCCTCTTAATCCGCAATATCTTGATTGCAATATTAGTTCTTACTTGTTCTCGATTTCATGTAGGAATTAAGACCCTTGTTGGTCAGGCTGATCGTGTTCACGCAGGATCGGTAACCTCCAGGAGATTGGCCTAGCGATTGCATTGGCGCTCGTGCTCGCACATGTAGTCGGATCGTCAAGCCCGAATTCCACCAAATCGATTATCGCCATCTCATCGAAAGATCGGACACCTTTGCCCTATCACCTTTATAGCCACCCAGTTACGGTGTGGTGTTTGATGTCATCAAAGCATCCTTTCGGTGATGGTGATTAGCATGATCTCATGGTCGAAGGAATTAGGTTACTATGTATCAGAAAGCTTATAGCAATTGAACTATTAAAATGACTTGATCTTTATGCTACGCTTATCTATAGGAGTATGTGTAGGGGTTCATAGCATGGAAAACAAAAAAAAATCTATCGCATGAACACACACAAGCCAAGATCCATCTACTAGAATGCAGCAACGAGTCGATGGAGTACTAACCCTCGAAGATCCAAAGCGGTTAACGAGAGCAGATTCTCGTGGATGATGTAGTCGTACACTTCCGACCTCAAGATCGTGTAGACGATCCTTCCGGCGCTGCGTTCCGGCAGCGCTTCCGCAGTCGGCAACACGTTCGGTACTTGATGAAGACCTTCCTCTCCCTTGTTCCAGCAGGCAGCGGAGGTTGTGGCACTCTCCTCGTGATTCCGGCAGCACGACGGCGTGGTGTCGGAAGTAGAGGGGAGATCACGCAGGGCTTCGCCTGAAGTCGGAGCGAGTATGGTGGAGTATGAGAGAGGGCCTTGGCGATCTAGGGTTTATAAGAACCAAGGGTGGGCTTGGCCGGCGGATAGGGAAAGCTAGGGTTTGCCCCAAGTCGGCTAGAAAAGGAGACCTAGGCGGCAGCAACACTTGGAGGTGGTGGCGCCAAGGGCTAGGGTTTAGGTGTGAGGGGTAGAGGGGCGCCCTACCCCTCCTTATATAGGTGGGAGGGGCGGTTTGGGAGGAGGGAGTCCTCCTCCAACTCCTCCTCATGACCGGCGGGTGGAGGGAGTGGGACTTCCTCCCCAAGTAGGTTTCCTACTCTCCCTCCACCAAGCAAACTTCGGATTTGACTTTTCAAATTGGCGTTTGACTTTCAAACTTGGATTTGATTTCTCTCTCCATATTGCATAGCCAAGTGACCTAGTACATTATGCAACCATTCCACATTGTTATGACACATTCATGTACCCTTCCCCTCCGGAGTGCCAGACCATCCAGACCCTTCTAGAACATTCCCGGTGAAAGAACATGTTGGGCCCCCATGTGTGGTTTTGGTAATTAATGACAATCTTTATGGACTAATGTGTGTATTAAGTTATACGTGTAGGATTTGTGTTATGGGGTAACCCCTTGGGGTGGCCCGATCTTTCACGAATCTCCACGGGAATCGAGGGTAAAGCGGTGGAAGGAGATGAAATCCACGAACACACGCACACGAAGAACCCGACGAACTCACGCACACAAAACATGATACACGCCGATAACTCACGCCGGTGGCAACCGGTCCAACATAATCTCTAGGATCGGTGTTGGGCGAAGCTCTCTCTCCACGCCAACAACGGGGGACGAGGTGCTTGGTGAGATCTTGACGACTTGGGGGCGAGAAACCGAGAACCCAAGGCCTTGTACAACTTGAACGCACTAGGCAAGATCCAAGAGGAGGGTGGATAATAGGGTGCTCCTTGGTAGGAGCATGAGACCAATAGATGTAAGTTCCTCAAAGGGTTTCCTTAATCTATTATTATCCAAGTCTAGGGTTTACAATGGAGGGTGGGGGCTATTTATAGGCCAACCACGAAAACAGGGGTATTTTAGGAACAAATAGCGAAATATAGAGAGGGTTACAGGGCGCTGGCCCGACTTAACACGATCAGGTCCACCCAGGTCCGATAGTACTAGTTCAGCATGACCGGTAGTACCTGTCAGCCGGTAGTGCCGCTTGTCGTCCTGGGGCTTCCAAGGCGTCGTCACATGGTGGCGGGCAGTGAGGCGTAGTCTTGGGTCTGGTAGTACCGGGTCCAGGTCCGGTAGTACCGCCGGAGACAGAGAGTTTTTGGCTTCTATTGGGGTCGTCTGTTGGTGGTGGTAGCAGAGGGCGGTAGTACCGGTCGCCAGGTCCGGTAGTACCGCTGGCGACAGAGAGCATTTGGTCTCTTCCGCTGGTGCTCCTCCATTCTGTGGGTCTTTCCCTTCGTACCTGATGATGCACAAAGTATGCGTATGAAGTAGCAGGCCATCCAGGGGTGTATCGAAGTCACACAAGGAGAGGAGCGAGTTCACCTTAGCTTGAAGGAGTTTGGCTCGGGCGCGAGTCATGGGTCCACTTGGGGAGCTCGTGGGAGTAGATGTAGTAGCGGTCGTAGGACGGGCTGCATCAGCTCCCCCCCCTTGGGAAAGAGTCGTCCTCGACTCTTCAACCTTCTCAACTTCATCTTCTCCATGGTAGGGTGAGAGGTCCTTGACATTGAATGTCGAGCTCACAAGATACTTTGATGTTGGGATATCGATGATATAGGCGTTGTTGTTGATCCTCTTTAGCACATTGAATGGTCCATCACCTCTTGGCTTTAGCTTGGAGTCGTGTTCCTTAGGGAAGCGGTCTTTACTCAAGTGTATCCACACAAGGTCGCCCTCTTCGAAGATTATCTCTTTCTTGTTCTTGTTTAGCCTTGATGCTTGGCGAAGGACTTGTTGCTCGATAGTAGCTCGTGTATCTTCATGGAGTTTCTTCATTGTTTGGGCACGCTTGAAAACGTCCATATTTGCACGTTCATGAAGTGGAAGTGGGAGGATATCGAGCGCGGTGAGAGGTTCGAAGCCATAGACGATCATGAACGGGCTCCTCATGGTGGTGGAGTGCTTGGCGCGGTTGTAGGCGAACTCGGCGTGTGGAATACATTCCTCCCAGTCTTTAAGGTTCTTCTTTATCAACACCCGGAGGAGTGTGCCAAGACTTTGATTGACGACCTCGGTTTGTCCATCGATTTGAGGATGTGAGGCGGACGAGAAGAGGAGCTTGATGCCGAGCTTGTCCATGAGAGTCTTCCAGAAGTAGCTCATGAATTTTACATCGCGGTCGGAGACGATTGTTCTTGGTACACCGTGTAGCCTAATTATTTCCCTGAAAAACAAATTTGCTACATGTGAAGCATCATCGGTCTTATGGCACGGAATGAAATGTGCCATTTTTGAAAAGCGATCCACTACTACAAATATAGAATCATGTCCATGTTTAGATCTAGGCAAGCCTAACACAAAGTCTATGCTAATGTCCGACCAAGGTGCATGAGGAATAGGCAATGGCATATAAAGACCAAAGGGGTTGGACTTAGACTTAGCTTGGATACATGTAGTGCATCGTTGGACGTGGCGCTCCACGTCGCGCTTCATCTTTGGCCAAAAGTAGTGAGTGGAGAGCATGTCATATGTCTTGTCACGGCCAAAGTGACCCATAAGGCCTCCACCATGGGACTCTTGAAGAAGCAACAGTTGGAGAGACGATTTCGGAATGCAAAGCTTGTTTTGTTTGAAAAGAAAACCCTTATGCAAATAGAAATCATCAATCCCTTTGTCTATTGAACATTGTGCAAAAATTGGTCCAAAGAAAGGGTCGGACGCGTACAAAGATTTGATGTCATCAAGACCCAAGACATTTACTTCGGGTCGTGTAAGAAGGCTTGTGTTTTTGCGAGACAAGGCGTCCGCTACCACATTTTCTTTGCCCTTCTTGTATTTGACAATGTAAGGAAAAGACTCCATGAACTCAACCCATTTTGCGTGCCTTTTACTCAAATTGGCTTGGCCCTTAAGATACTTCAACGACTCATGGTCGGAATGGATGATAAATTCTTTGGGGCAAAGATAGTGTTTCCACACTTGAAGAACTCGAACTAAGGAAAAAAGTTATTTGTCATAAATGGGATAGTTTAGGCGTGCACCATCAAGTTTCTCACTATGGTAAGCAATAGGACGCCCATTTTGCATAAGGACGCCACCAATGCCAATACCACTAGCGTCACATTCAATCTCAAAGGTTTTTGTGAAATCCGGTAATGCAAGAAGTGGTGCTTCGGTGAGCCTCTTTTTCAGCTCATCAAAAGCCTTTTGCTGTGCTTTTCCCCAAACGAACGTGACATTTTTCTTGGTCAATTCGTTGAGGGGGCAAGCAATGGTAGAAAAGTCTTTCACACAACGACGGTAAAAGCCAGCCAACCCATGAAAACTACGAAGTTCACTAACATTTGTAGGGATGGGCCAATCTCGTATGTCCTTGACTTTTGAGACATCAACTTCAATGCCATTAGAAGACACAACAAAACCAAGGAAAATCAGCTTGTGTTTTGCAAAAGTGCACTTTGGGAGATTAGCATAAAGCTTTTCATGACGAAGGATTTGAAGGACCTCCTTAACATGAGTAACATGCTCCTCTAGTGACTTGCTATAGACAAGGATGTCATCAAAGTAAACAACTACACTCTTCCCAATGAGAGATCTCAAAATATGGTTCATGAGGCGCATGAAGGTAGATGGGGCATTAGATAAGCCAAAAGGCATAACCAACCATTCATAGAGACCAAGCTTGGTCTTGAAGGCGGTTTTACACTCATCACCTTCGGCCATGCGAATTTGATGGTAACCACTACGAAGATCAATTTTCTAAAATATAGTGGCTCCACATAACTCATCAAGCATGTCATCAAGACGCGGTATAGGATGTCGATAACGCACGGTGATAGCATTGATTGGACGGCAGTCCATGCATAACCGCAACGTATCATCCGTTTTTGGAACTAGAATCACGGGGACCGCGATTGGGCTAGTGCTTACTTGGATCAAACCTTTGGAGACGAGTTGGTTGATTTGACGTTCGATCTCCTTTGTCTCTTAGGGTTCAGGCGATACTGTGGCGGTTTGGGAGTGGGCGCGGGTATGAGGTCGATGCGGTGCTCGATTCCACGAGGAGGAAGGCCATGAGGAAGCTCTTCGGGAAATACATCTTGAAATTCCTGCAAAATAGCCATCAAAGGAGGAGGAACATTTGTCAAGTCGTTAGTTCCTTGCGCTAGTCCCTTGCATACAAGGACATAGTGCAAGATGGATGGGTTGTTCCGCACTTCTCTCATCTCACTTTTGGTGGCAAGAAGAACACTCTTAGTTTTTCCACTCGAGTTTGGCTTGTAGCTCTCACTCACTATGGTGTTGTTCTCTCGCTCACCACTCTTCTCACAAGGTGTTTTTGTGTATTGCGCCCTCGCTAAAGCCTTTGCATTGTCCGCAATTATTTGGCTAGGAGTCATTGGTTGCAACACACAAGTTTTATCAAGCCATTTGAAGGTATAAGTGTTTGAGTGACCATTATGCAAAGCACGCTTGTCATATTGCCACGCCCTTCCGAGCAACATATGGCAAACCGTCATTGGGACCACGTCACATTCCACCGTGTCCTTGTAGTGCCCAATTGAGAATGTTACCGAGACGGTGTGCTTGATCTTGACGGATCCTTGGTCACTTAGCCATTGGATATGGTAGGGGTGTTTATGCGGATGGAGGGTGAGGTTGAGTTTATCACACAATTCCGTGCTTGCAAGATTGTGGCAACTCCCTCCATCGATGACGACTTTGATGGACTTCCAATTGATGCCGGCCCGAGTTTGGAAGATGTTCGAGCGTTGGTCTTCATGCTCATTGACTTGGGTAGTTAAGACCCTTGTGACCACAAGCGATGGACTTGCGTCATGCTCACACACAAGGAGTTCTTGGTCCTCTTCCAAATGTTGCCTTGCCATGGCTTCCTTGACCCTTGCATCAAACTCTTCTTCACTCAAGTATTCTTCATCGGCGTTGTCATGGATGAACAAAACTTTCTTGTTTCCACATGCGGCCGACTTGTGTCCTTTGCCTCCACACTTGTAGCATTCACCATTGAATGGTTGATCATCCCTTGTGTTCTTGCCACTGGGGGGGCTGTTTTCCTTGAGGGAGAGTTGGCTTGAAGGGAAGCTTGGTGGTACTTGAGGAGCTTCCACTTGGTGTTGTTGGAGTAGTGGTTGGTGCTTGCTTGTAGGTGAAGTACGTCTTTGGCTTGTTGTACTTGATGTCCTCTTGCACTTGACGCTCGGCCTTTGATGCGATGTGCACAAGCTCAACCATGTTGTTGTACTTTTGGAACTCGGTGATGCGCTTGATGGGATGGTTCAAGCCATTGAGGAAACGTGCCATTGTTTGTTCATCTCGCTCTTCAATGTTGGCACGGATCATGTTGAGCTCCATTTGCTTGAAGTACTCTTCCACGTTCTTTGTCCCTTGACTAAGCGTTTGAATCTTGTTGAAGAGGTCACACGTGTAGTGCGAAGGAACAAAGCGGGATCTCATATGGGCCTTCATATCTTGCCAAGTTGATATTGGAGGCTCTTCTTTTGCTTCGCGAGCGAGTTGGACTTGTTCCCACCAAAGGTTGGCATACTCATCGAACTCGAGGGATGCCATGGCCATCATCTTCTCATTGTTATAGTTGTGCATGCGGAAGATCTTATCAACCTTGAGTTCCCACGAGAGATATTCTTCGGGTTCATTGGAACCGGTGAACTTGGGCATGGTGAATTTGAGCTTGCCGAAAGTTTCTTCTCCATTGTGGTTCCGGTTGCGGCGGTTGCCATGATTTTGGCGATCATCATAATCATTTGAGCTCTCATGTCGTTCTTGGTGATGGTTGCGTTGCTCTTGTGGTTGTTGAGGTGCCGCGTTTGGTGGTGGAACTTAGTTTTGACGACGATCTTGGGGAGCTTGCTCGTGTTGTTGGCGCGGTTGAGGACGAGGAGGAGGTTGTGCATCCTCATGACGAGCTTGGGGAGCTTGCTCTTGTTCTTGTCGCGGTTGATGCCGAGGAGCATTGTCTTGCGCCATGTGGCAAGGAGGACGTCGAGCCGCATGTGCAATGGGCTGCTCTCGTTCTTCTTGATGTGGACGAGGCTCGTCATGATGATCTTGATGTCGACGTTGACGTTCATGTCGGCGATGGCACCTTGGTGGATCTTCGAGTGCTTCACGTCGACGGTGATCTTGTTCGTCCTCTTCGGATGCTTCACTTGTTGTTGAAGGGACATGTCGACGGCGATGGGCTTGGTGGTCCATGTGAGGTTGCTCTTGTTGAATCACAAGTGCCCTTGGTTGTGGCCGGTTCGCTTCACGTCGTGGAGGTCTTGCGGAGAGGTCACCATCATAGCTTGACGTTGCGGCGTGTCGCGGAGATGGTACCGCTTGAGAAGAGCTCATGGATTGAAGAACGGGTCCATCCCGGTGCCTTGAAGCGTGATGGCGAGGTGCACTTGATTCACTTGAGGAGTGCCGAGATGAGCTTGATTCGCGCGAGCGTGGCCTTGCTAGTCCATCAATGAGTCGTTGAAGCTTCTCATCCGTTGAGGCGAGTGCACGACCAAGAGCTTCATTTTGATGACCGAGGTTGTGTTGCATGGCATGCATTTGGCCACGGACTTCTTCGAAGCGGTTGTCGATGTTCTTGAAATTTCACACGGGCCTCGCTAAATTGTTCATCTTGGCGCTGCTCAAGAGCTTCACAACGGTAGTTGAATTCTCCTCGGACCTTCCAATGGTCCCATCTTGTCATGAATTGTGTGTCATCCTCCGGAGGTTGTGGTGGTTGGGATGGCTCTCCATTCCTGTCCATGATGCAAAGCCAACAAGGGTTGTATATGGAGAATAAGGGTGCGTAGAGTTAGCCTTTTACCTCACCTTGGAGATTATATCAAACCAATTGCCACACAAATGAGCGAACAGCGTGCAAAGTGAAATGGGCAAGAAACTCACACACAAATATGCTACAACTCTCAAAAGCTTTTGGTGGAAGGTTAGGATTGTGGAAAACCAAACGAAACGATCCAAGCAAAAGGTTATTGTTCTACGTGGTAAAGAACCAAAGAGCAAAAGCAAAAGGATACGATCTACAAAAACACGGAAAACGCACACGTGGAGAAAAACTGGGTTAGCACGACTATGAAAATGAGCACAAAAGTCCTAACGAAGACTACGCTCGGTTGTCGTGCCAACTCAAGGAGAGACCACAACTCGTTTTCCAAAAGAGGATAAGCAATAGATTTGTGCACTTACCTTGGTGCGCTCTTTCTTCTCTCTTTCTTGGCTTACAAGCTTGGTATTCTCTTTGTATTGGGAGACTATGTATCTTTTTTTCTTTCTCTTTTTTTTATTCTTTTTCCTTTTTCTCCCTTTCTATGCTACTATGTTAACTTTTGTATTTGGCCTCACACTCTCACTTTCCGAAGGCAAGTGCACAATGCTTAGACAAACACAAAATGAGTTGCTCTCATAGGATAGGTACACACAAAGGAAGATATGGGGCTGTCAAAGGGGCGCAAGTTATACCTTTGGTATTGTTGACGACTTGCAACCGTTGGTGGGGATGATGTTCGAGTGTCGCGGTGTCGATGAGCGCGGGTGACTTTGATGCGGAAGCTTGTGTTAAATTGGTGACAAACACGCGAAACACGAACAAACTGAAGATGGAAAGTCAGCAAACAAAGTTGAGGTGTCAAGAGAAGAAGGAAAACCTTCTGTGGCGCGCGGTAGTACCGCTTGGTATGGGCGGTAGTACCGGACGGCGGTAGTACCGCCTGAGCCACCGGTAGTATCGCTGATCACAGAGCAGGAACGAGATCCACTTGACACAAATCTGAAATTCGTGGGAAATCTGACCTAAAGGCTGGGCTAGGAACAACAGGGGCTATAGATCGACTCCAAAAGCAACAGATCTATGGACCAAAACCACGAAAAACTCACCAAATCCAAAGATCGATCCGAAGGCAAATTGGGGCTCTTTTTGGTGGGATTTTCGATTTTAAGGTGGATAAAAGAAAAATTGGGGGGAAATTCGTGATCAACCTTGCTCTTGATACCAAGATGTTATGGGGTAACCCCTTGGGGTGGCCCGATCTTTCACGAATCTCCGCGGGAATCGAGGGTAAAGCGGTGGAAGGGGAAAAGGGGATGAAATCCACGAACACACGCACACGAAGAACCCGACGAACTCACGCACACAAAACACGATACACGCCAGTGGCAACCGGTCCAACATAATCTCTAGGATCGGTGTTGGGCGAAGCTCTCTCTCCATGCCAACAACGGGGGATGAGGTGCTTGGTGAGATCTTGACGACTTGGGGGCGAGAAACCGAGAACCCAAGGCCTTGTACAACTTGAACGCACTAGGCAAGATCCAAGAGGAGGGTGGATAATAGGGTGATCCTTGGTAGGAGCATGAGACCAATAGATGTAAGTTCCTCAAAGGGTTTCCTTAATCTATTATTATCCAAGTCTAGGGTTTACAATGGAGGGTGGGGGCTATTTATAGGCCAACCACGAAAACAGGGGTATTTTAGGAACAAATAGCGAAATATAGAGAGGGTTACAGGTGCCGCCCGACTTAACACGATCAGTCCACCTAGGTCCTGGTACGGTCCAAAGACGACCGGTAGTCGGTCACGGTAGTACCGCTTCCAGGCCCGGTAGTGCCGCTTGTCGTCCTGGGGCTTCCGCTGGCGTCGTTTGTTGGTGGCGGTAGCAGGAGGCGGTAGTCTTGGTCCCAGGTACAGTCCAGTCCGTGTACCGGAGACAAAGAGTTTTTGGCTTCTGTTGGGGTCGTCTGTTGGTGGTGGCAGCAGAGGGCGGTAGTGCCGCCGGGCGGTAGTACCGGTCGCTAGGTCCGGTAGTACCGCTGGCGACAGAGAGCATTTGGTCTCTTCCGCTGGTGCTCCTCCGTTCTGTGGGTCTTTCCCTTCGTACCTAATGGTGCACAAGGTATGCGTATGAAGTATGTCACATCCCAAGTTTTAGATTCGGTTCTGCATGTCACTCATGGCATTCTGCATTCATGAACCTTCGTCAATTTCAAAACCCCGCATTCAAATCCTAGACAAAGTGCCTCAGGTGTTCTTACAAAGAAGAATAGTTGGACCCTTGGAGTCACTGGTTTGTATTAGCCTTTTGGTTGCAAAAATGATCCTAGGATGATCCCTAGTATTTTAGAAAAATTTGAAAACAAAAATCAATTCATTTGGATTAACTAATAAAAACTTATGAAAGAAATAATAAAAGCAAAAGGAATAAAAGAAAGAACAAAAAAATACTAGCTAATCTAAACTACCGACCCGGCCCAGCCTCGCTACGCTTATCTCACGCCTTCCCATGAGAAGCGCTGGCGACAGTGATGAGCCACCGGCCAGCAGAGGGCCATGAGCCCACTCCGCCTCCTCCTCCCTGCGTGCCAGGCCGGACCCACCTTCCTCTTCCTCCGGATGAACTCGTGCTCGCCACAAAGACCGGCTACCGAACGAATCCCCGACGAAATCGGCGCTGGTTCTCTCCCCTCTGCACGCTATCCCCTAAATATTAACCCCCTTCTCCGCCTCATTCCGTTTCTCCCGCAAGCCTCGCAAACCCTAGCCGCCATGAGCCCCGCCGCCGCTGCCTCCATTGCCGAGCTTCGGAGCTCGAGGTGCTCATGCAGCAGCCCCAGCCCTCCTGTTCTCCTTCTCTTCCCTTGGTCTACCGCCTTGACTGGTTCCCCTTCATGATCGTCATGTCCCCTCCGATTACATGGGAGACCCGACGCCGCCCGCCTACTCCGGCCGCTCACAGACGGCTCCCCAGGAAGCAATCGACGACGCCGACCTCACCATCGAGCTCGCCGAGACGCCCCGCACCCCGTAGACACCGCGGCACTCGCCAGGGACCGCCGGAGCACGCGCCGCCACCATCGTCTGCGGCCACCACCGCCGACAGCCGCCGCTCGCCGCCTAGGTAAGGACCGAGCTCCCCCGGCCGTCCAATCGTTTTTCGACGCACGCGATTAGAACGCGGCCGAACCGGTATCGGCCGGTACCGACGCGCCGCGTGGAGCCCGCGTGGGCGCCGCATCAGCGCTGACGCGTCAGCCTCGTTGACCGCGCTGTAAAAGGATTTAATTTGGTTTAGAAAATTCAGAAAATAGCTGAAACTTGCAAAATTCGTAGAAATTAATCTATTGTGCCAAAAATTGCAAATAAAATATGTGTAGATTCAGTGAATCATTTATAATCTTGCTGCATCATTGCTTTACACTTTTGCAGCAAGATTTTGTCCAGATTAATTAAAAGAGTTAATGCTCTTTTTGGAGTATTTAATTCATAGAAAAAGTTCTATAACTCCAAAAATTGCATATAATATGTCCCTGGATTCAGTAGAACAAGGGGAATCTCAAAGTGAATTAAAAAGTTAGGCTTACAGTAAAAACTTCTGCAGAAACTATTTAGTGGCTTTCTGCAGTGTTTTAATTATTCAGGGAGTTTTATAATTCCTTTTTGAGTAATTCCAGTTGGTACTGTTCCTAAATAGCAATGACTATATAGTAGAATTTTCCCAAGATTTTACAAACAGTATACTACCAGTAGTGAATTATTTGGGTTCTGGCTCTAGTTTTGAGCACTATATTTTGCATAATAGTTTTCCTTGCGCTAAAACTATTTTCCACGCATGCAATCAGTAGCTTTACTGAATAGGATTATGTGGTGTTGCTGTAGCATCACTTCACTTGTCATGCATGTATTCATACATCATCTTTGTTGCATATGTATGTGGATTGCTTGTTTATGATTGCAATTGTATTGTGTAGATTGTGACGAGTGCAACGCTTGCTCGTGTGTGGATTTGATGGAGGGGTTAACCTCTTGGGTGGCCCGATCTTCACGGATCTCGTGGTCAAATCGATGGGAAAGCGAGGGGAAAGGGAGAAGGTAGCGGAAGCGAACACACACCTCGCGAAGAACATGATGAACACACGCAAAAGTCACACGATACAAGGCCGATTGCTCCCGAACGGCGGCCACCGGTCTGATAGAATCCTTGCAAGGAAAGATCGGTCAACGTGCTCCCTCAAATCCACATCGTAGAGGGAAGAACACCTTGGGGAGGGTCTTGACAACTTGGAGACGAGACATCAAACTCCAAGGCCTTGTTCAACGATGGATGCGTGATGCAAAGTCCAATCGAGGTTGGTGACGATAGTCGGTCCCCTTGGATAAGGGGATGAGGCAAAACTAGAGATTTCACAATGGGGTTTGTCTTGAATCTATCATCTATGCCTAAGGGATACATGAGGGGTGGGGGCTCTATTTATAGGCCAGCCACTTAACAAGGGTAGTTTGGGGATAAACTAGGCGAATAGGTAAGTAAAGGGGAATACATGGGCTGTGGCCCAACTGGTTCATGTAGCAGAACATGACCGGTAGTCTGGGACTTAGGACCGTAGTACGGTCATCACCCGTAGTACGCTCCGGGACCATGAGTACCGCTTGCGGTCTTGGAGCATCCGTTGGAGCCGTCGATGTGAGCGGTAGAAGAGGCGATAATCTGGGTTCGACAACCGTAGTACCACTTGGACCCGGCACTGCCGTCTTCTTTCGTCTCCTCTTCCAAGCCTCCGTCTTGTCGGGCTTGATGTTCCGGGCTTCCTCCCTCGCCTCTGTACTGGTCGGTGTGAACCTATCATGCATATGTGACGGAGTATGAAGTAGCATACCATTCCATAGGGTAGGAAGTGGGCTCGCATAGAGGAAAGGATTCACCTTTGGAGTCCATGACGACTTGGCGTAAGTTGGAGACCTTGATGAAGTAACGACCGTAGGTCGGGCTGCATCATCTCCCCTCCCTTCAAAAAGAGTCGTCCTCGACTCTACATGTTCATCACAAAGTAGAAGCGGTCGAGAGACCTTCTTGATCCTGGGGTTCACCATATAGTCATCCACGGGAAGATTGACTTGACAACACTTCAATGTTCCTTCACCTTCCTTGAAGCCTACAAAGCTCACAACAAAAGCAAAGCAACACCCAAAGCGTAGCCAATTCATGAAGATTATAGCATGAGTCCTCAAGTAGAAGGAAGTCACCTTAGCTTGTAGAGATAGCTCGATGAAGGGTAGCCATAGGTAACTCTCTTCGGTTCTTCTTGTCAACATATAGTCCATAGAGGTTGACGTGTATGCATTTGTACCTTCATACAACAAAGACCAAGCAACATATGTTTGTGTGTGATAGAGGAGCATGTCATTTGTGGCATGTCCATTCTTGTTCACAACACGATTAGCACAACTCGAGTATAGCAAACGGGATGCATATGCAAGGTCAATGTGCATGGAAATCGTTTGAACATCATCCAAATGTGGAAACTCAAAAACTCCATATAACATAGAAGTGGGGCATTCAAAGCATTGGATCCAAATTTCAAACAACATCTTTGATGCAAGAATAGGAGAATTTGGCAAAAACACACAAGGAAGCATATCCAAAACAAACGTATTATGTTTGCAAACAAACCAAATGAAAGAGCAAGTGGTCCTTATGTTTGTTGCAACAACAAGACGAGATTCTTGGAAGCTCTCATGACAATACATGCTCTTAATGGAATTGTGGTTGCAAGCAAAACATCGGAGAGAAATTGTTCACCAATTTTGTTACAACACACAAAACATCATTATCTAAAAGCGAAGAAACATGAATGTCACAAGGGGAGATAATACCATTAACATGCTTGCAATCAAACCATAGGAAAGAGAAATTTGCCAACATGAAAGATGCAAAGCATGCAAAAGGTATCAGAGCTGGGTTCGATCTTGAACTCACTTGTGGGATGCTCTCTAGAGCTCTTTTTGTCAACTCGTGCTCAACCGAGGTTGACATTCTCGTGCGGGTACCTACACACATCATATGCAAAAGGAAGAACGTGTGTGCATGGTAGAGATACACATCATCCATCATGACGTATCTCTTCTTGTGCACATCACCATTAATGTCAATTAAGTATGAAATAGATGCATGGTGAGTATGCAAGTGGGGAACATGCTTATCATGGCCATCATCAAAATCTCCAAAAATTGAGAAAGTTATGGGGGCCATCTCATTAGAACGCATATGATCAATATTGTTGCAAGCAAAACAAGTGAAATAGCAAGCATTCATCTTATCGCAAGCAACGGGAGAAATTGAATGACTAACATGACAAGGCAAGTCCAAAGCAATTGGAGGATACACACAAGATGCATATCATGGCATGTTTATGGAAATGATTTCGCAATCACACAATTCCACATGATCAATATTATGCAAAGGCAAAGCATCACATGGGAATATGAGTGAAGCATATGTAATGTCACAAGTATCATCCATAGCATGCATATCCTCACAATTCATCATGTCCACTAGTGGGATCATGGCATCATCAACACCCTTATTGTTACCTTGTTCATACCTCTCATATGAAGTGGGTGTTGTGGAAGTAGTGGCCTCCTTGTGGACGACTTCGTTTTCTTGATGTAGCCATGGCATAACATCATCTTCATGCACCATGTACATCTTCTCCAATTGAGGCATCCTTGCTTCATAGCTTGGAGCGTCTTCATCCATGGAACCTAGCACAACACAAGAGAACACACTAGAGGTAGAGGGTAAGTTGTTAGAATTCGAAATGGTCTCACTTGACCTATCAACTACCACTCTCAACTCACTAGGAGTATCGCTCATGCCCTCCAAGTGGAAGCACTCAATCTCACATAAGGTCGAGTCATTCATGTCACTCTTGTTCTCACTCAAGTGGGCTAAGTGGCTCTCATACTCACATGGGATTGGTACCACATCATCACTCAAGCATATGGGGGTGGGCTCGGTTTCCTCAACTCCTTGCGCCTCCTTTGGTGAAGGGAAATCCCATGCTCACCATTCTTGACCTTGTCGCCTTCAAGGTTGGATGCCATAAGGTGGGCATCATCGCTCTCCTCCATGGTCGAAGGGAAAATCCCATGCTCGACCATCTTGTGGACATCTCGTAGTAGTGGTGGAGGTAGGCTCATGCTATCCAACTTGGCGAAGTAGAGGTCTACATTTTCCTCGTTGGCGAGGTCGTGGAAGTCAAGCGTGGGCATTGAAGCTTGATGGCGAGGAGGAAGGCTTGCTCTTGGTGCCATTATGGTGGTGGCACGAGTAGTTGAAGGTGCCCTATGATGGTGTCGACGGAGGTCATTGGCGTGCCTTGCCGATGGTTGATGTAGGTGGCGCACTTGGTCGTCCACATGACACTCGCGACGATGATCATTTGCCTTGGCACTCTTCTTGTGCTTGTGGTGCCTTCTTGAGCTTGCTTGAGCATTATGGTTGGTGCTCATCATGAATTCTTCGTCTTCATGGAGAAGATGCCTTTGACGATGTCTTGTATCCTCTTTATGGTGGCGATGCTCATGAGAGGATGTTTCTCGATGAAGAGTCTTGTTTCTTGGCGCCTCTTGATGTATATGATGTTTGGACGCCACTCTTCTTTGGGTAGGAGGTGGATCTTGGCGCCTTGGAGGTGATGTAGCTTGGCGCCTTGGAGATGGTGTAGCTTGACGCCTTGGAGGTGATGGAGCTTGGCACCTTGGATATGGTGGCACTTGACGCCATCTAGGTGGTGGCACTTGTCGCCTTGGAGGTGGATCATCGAAGTAGGTGGTGCCCTTTGGTGTGGCACGCTTGGCCTTGAAGGTCATGGAATCTTGATGATGCGCCTCCTCTTGCTTGGCGTAGTAGGCTTCCATCTCCACGCGGTGGAGGAATTCTTCATGGCTCGTGGAGGAGCCATCAAACTCGATGAAGTTCTCCGTGTCCTCCATGCTTGGCGAGGCGTCGTCGATGTCGCACTCGAAGTCATCCATGCTTGGGGAGTAATTGTTGGTGTAGTACTCCATATCACCCAAGCATGTGGAGCCATTGTCGGTGTAGTGCTCCATAGGCTCCATGCATGAGGAGCCATTGTCGACGTAGAGCTCCATGTCTTCCATGCATGTGGAGTCGTCGTAGGTGTAGTGCTCCTTCATGTCCTCTATACTTGTGGAGTCGTAGTCATGGTGGCTCATCATGGATTCTTCATAGATATCATCCTCGGTTCCGGAGTCCCTAGACATGATGCACAAGACCAAGTGGTGTATATGGAAGTGGTAGTGGGAGTTAGGGATACAACGTCAAACCTTACTTTACCTTGGAAGATCGTATCGTGCAAGTGGCCACACTTGAGAGCAATAAACCAAGCAAAGTGAAGTTCACGCGGAACACCAAAACCAACTACTAACCAAAAAACACACACACAAGGCCTATGGTGGATAGGTATGGAAAGTGGCATGTCAAGAACCAATCCGAAATCAAGATGTTGTAATGGCAAGTAAAGAACCACAATGATCACAAAGCAAAACAAGTTAATCCACATGATAGGAAATATGTACAAGGAAACACACACGGTGGGATAAATGGGACTTGTGCGACGGAGAAAGTGAGCTAAGAACCAAATGATTACCTAGCGAAGACTATAAGCTCGTGTCACACAAGTACAAGGAGAGACGCTAGTTCGATTGCACAAAATTGGTGGGCTACAAGATATGCACAAAAGTACCACCTATATGATGTTCATCGAGCTTGCGCTTCCTATTCTATGAGGCACATGTATATTTCTTTCTTTTCTTTCTCTTTTCCTTTTTTCTATTTTTTTTTGTATGACTCTTTTTCTTTTTATTTCTTTTTCACTTGCCTCTTCCTTGTGCCAACAACTATACAAGATAACTATATAAATAGCGCTCACAAATGTTTGCTCGGAATCTACAAGGTATCAAATGTGCATAGCCCAAGCAATCATAAGAGGAACTAGTCTCAATAGGTGTTTGTTGCTCGCAAAGATAGTGGGGTTCACAAAGGAATGCAAGTGGGGAGAAGTCGTGGAATGTTTATACCTTTCGTCGACGATCTTCACCCTTTATTGTTGGATTCCGCCTTGATCACGGAATTTGGATGGAGTATATAGCATGAACCACGTGTATGATGATGTAGAGCTCCTTCTCCTCTTCGAAACGAGCTAAATAACACCAAAATCCGAGTTCGTATGCAAAAGTTATGCTCAAAACGGTGAGAGGCTGAAATCTGGAACTTGCTGTTTTTGATCTGTATGGGGCGGTAGTACCGGTCTTTTGGGCCCGGTAGTACCGGTTAAGTGCGGTAGTACCGGATTTTGGACCCGGTAGTACCGCTTGGACCTGGGACGCCCAGATTTGACGCGTTTTCGCGATTTCGGGGTGATTTGGGCAGAATATCTTCAAGAAAAGCAATAAATCGAAGGGGGAAATCAAGGAATTAGGCCATGGGAACGCAAAGGAAGGTAGATCAACTAGTTTAGCAAGCAATCCATGGATCAAAACCTACCAAAACGCACTCAAATCACAGATCGATCCAAAACACGAATTGGGGCTATTTTTGGTGGAATTTTCGAATTTATGGGGAAAAGACCAAATCGATGAGAAATCCGTGGCAACCAAAAGCTGCTGATACCAGATGATGGAGGGGTTAACCTCTTGGGTGGCCCGATCTTCACGGATCTCGTGGTCAAATCGATGGGAAAGCGAGGGGAAAGGGAGAAGGTAGCGGAAGCAAACACACACCTCGCGAAGAACACGATGAACACACGCAAAACTCACACGATACAAGGCCGATTGCTCCCGAACGGCGGCCACCGGTCCGATAGAATCCTTGCAAGGAAAGATCGGTCAACGTGCTCCCTCAAATCCACATCGGAGAGGGAAGAACACCTTGGGGAGGGTCTTGACAACTTGGAGACGAGACATCGAACTCCAAGGCCTTGTTCAACGATGGATGCGTGATGCAAAGTCCAATCGAGGTTGGTGACGATAGTCGGTCCCCTTGGATAAGGGGATGAGGCAAAACTAGAGATTCCACAATGGGGGTTGTCTTTAGTCTATCATCTATGCCTAAGGGATACATGAGGGGTGGGGGATCTATTTATAGGCCAGCCACTTAACAAGGGTAGTTTGGGGATAAACGAGGCGAATAGGTAAGTAAAGGGGAATACATGGGCTGTGGCCCAACTGGTGCACGCAGGGAGACATGACCGGTAGTACCGGACTTAGGACCGGTAGTACCGGTCATCACCGGTAGTACCGCTCCGGGACCAGTAGTACCGCTTGCGGTCTTGGAGCATCCGTTAGAGCCGTCAGTAGCGAGCGGTAGAAGGGGCGGTAGTACCGCTGACCGGTAGTACCGGTTCCGACAACCGGTAGTACCGCTTGGACCTGGCAGCTGCCGACCTGTCTTCTTTCGTCTCCTCTTCCAAGCCTCCGTCTTGTCGGGCTTGATGTTCCGGGCTTCCTCCCTCGCCTCTGTACTGGTCGGTGTGAACCTATCATGCATATGTGACGGAGTATGAAGTAACATACCATTCCATAGGGTAGGAAGTGGGCTCGCATAGAGAAACGGATTCACCTTTAGAGTCCATGACGACTTGGCGTAAGTTGGAGACCTTGATGTAGTAACGACCGTAGGTCGGGCTGCATCAGGATTGTTCTTCCGACCGCTACAACCAAGGCAAGTAGATGCTACCTTGTTCATGATATCGTCCTACTATTTTCAATGCATTGTCGTGTATTTTGTAGATGCATGTGTAGGATGATACTATCTCTATGCTATGTCCTATTATGTGGTAGGGCCTTCCTTGTAGATGAACCACCGTTGGTAGATGTGCCTAGCCATGCTATGATGTACGAGGGCTGGGTTACATCACTGAATCTTGTTTGTAAAAGTATTGGTTTGTGAAAACTAAAACAACTTAATCAATGAATCTCCTGGGTGTGATGGGATTGATAAATTTTGGTGGTTTCATTGCGGAAAGGCACCTAGGTATCAAGAGAAACTGATTGGCTTCTTTATTCTGTAGCTTACGTGTACAACCATGTGCCAATAATGAAATGGGCGGTTGGTTGGACTTAGTAGGTTGTGGTGACTCGAACCCGCGTATCCAGAGATGTAGAATTTTGGTAGGTTGGACCGGTGCGCGTCGGGATTGGGGAGCTACTTCCCGAACAGTCTCTTCTTGGACTTCTCCCTATCATCACCCAAAATGAGAGTGATGGTACGAGCTGGGCTGGCCAAGTCACATGGGTAAAGCGTACTAACCCCTGCAGGGTGTATAATCTAATCGATTAGCCGTGTCCCCGGTTATGGACAACTGAGTTGCTTGATATTGATTCCATGACATGTTTCTCGCTCATTCTAATTTCATAATTGCTTTAATATTGTTGGGTTGACTTAATTGGTATCTTTTCAAAGAAAATCAAAAACTGTTTAAGAAAGTAGGATAAAGGTATTTGCAAATGCAAGCCAGACACAGCTCCAATTGCCAAATATGCATGTAGATGTTAGCACTATTGTCTCCTTTACTAGCTCTACTTGCCATACATTCCATGTATTGACCCTTCGGGGCTGCTACGTTTCATGTTGCAGGATATTCCGATTCTGAGTAATCGATATAGGCCACGGTACTCCACTCGTCACTTGTTCACTTGTGGGCAATTTGAAGAATGGAGAATTTACTTTATTTATGTTGTTACCAGAATAATTTGAGCTAGCTTTGGGCTAAGCTTTTATTGTAATAATGGTACTCTGGATCTTCATTATTTATGATACACGGATATTTTTCTATGTTATTCATCTTATTCTATTGTGGGCCAATGAACCGATCCAGGGATTGGCATGTCACATAGAAGCTATGGTCTTTTCAGAACTGTGGTTTTACAAGATGGTATCAGAGCCCGTGTGTCGACTGTAGGATCGTGACCTAGGATTGGATTAGGAAGCCATAAAATTATTAAAGCTTATGTTAACTCTGTCTTTCGTCTTATGCCTTTCACTCTCGTAAATCCTTATCATATACTATTCTCACACTTTCCTCTTTTAATTGATAGATGGGAGAAGTCAGGACTGACTATGCAACCATGGAGTCACCAAGGCCCTTTGCAAGACAGTTAGCACAGCTCTCGCAGTCATTGGGATTGCCACTGCCCATGTTCAAGGGAAGAAGGCTGTACACCTATGGATATGGTGAGGATGCATGGGAGATCACCACCTTCATCTTCAGGGATGCCGCCTTGCCAAACCATGTGCATCTGATCTACACCAAGACATACTGCAACTGGGGACTTGGAATCAACTTGGCCATACATGAAGCCCTGTCTCGCCAGTGCCATCAAGTCCGACACCTACTGCCAGCAGATTCACCCTACCGTGACTATGGGAGGCGTGATGAGGATGGGCACATTGTGGTTACCCCGGGCGACAGGAACAACATGCCGCCCCGTCGGAGACACATAGAGGACATGGAAAGGGAGAATGGAGCTCTAGCTGAGAAAGTGATGGTGATAAAGGAGATTGCGGATTTTGCTAGCATGGTATGGTGGTCCAGGGACAGGAGATTGACACCTTGCATGAAGCTGTGGGAGTTCTGGAGAATGCCCTGATAGCCAGAGATGCAACCATATCTCATCTTCATGGTACTGTGCAGGAGAACACCCAGAACAAACAACAGTTGCAAGGGACCGTCCAGGAAAGGGATCAAACTATTGAAGCTATGACAGCCCAGATTGCCGCTCTCCAAGCACAGCTGAATCCACCCTCTGATGATGACAATGGAGATGATGGCAACAATGATGATGACAGTGGGAACGACGATGATGATGAGGACGAGGATGATGATGATGGAGACGATGATGGTGGAGGAGATGAAGCTGTTGCAGTTGCAGCTGAAAGTGAAGAAGAAGAGGAGGATCCAGAAGAGGTGGAGTTTGAGATCTCAAGTGATGACTCAGGAGAGGTGTACACTCCGCCGCCGTGGTTGAACCGAGGACAGAAGCGCCAACGCATGAGTGCAAGGACCTACTGCAACCTCTTCAAGAAGTAGATAGAAGTCCACCAATTAGTCCTCGTTAGGTAAAATCGTTAGGATTAGTCTCGATCGATGTGAAACTTAGTTGCTGTTAGTTTAAGAGTGTTTAGTTGCTTATTTGTGCACTCCAATGTCCCAGAAATTATTTGTGCGCATTTTATTAAAGAGTTGTGGCAAGTTTGGTTACTATCTGTGTTATATTCGCTGCAGTTTTCTGCTGATACAGCAGTACTGTATGATTTTTCATATTTTTCTGGTATCTGGGAAAAATCTGAAAAAAATAGGGCTGGTGCGAAACTCTATGTACTGTATGTGCAAAAATCAGCATAATTTCCTGACGAGTCTAAGTCGGGTAGAAAAATTCGTGAACGCTGCTGTATTGTTCTGGCAGATTGTTGTTTTTGTTGCTTAGTTGATCAACTGTTTAGTTAACCATTGCCAACTCTTGTAAAACTATTTCAGTAGGTATATACTGCTAGGATAACCCCTGGGATGTTGCTGGATCACTTGTTTATAGATGTGTTGCTTGCTTGAGATTGTCTGCTATTGTTTGTTGTTGTTTGAACATAATGCATGGGTAGAATCCTATTATCGTAGTTGATTCTTTCTAAGCTTACCTGTGCTGAACCGCAGATGCCACCCCGCCGTCAACCCACTGAGTTGGAGCAGCTCATGGCAGCTCAAGCACAGCTGACCCAAGTTATGACTCAGTTCATGGAAGCTCAGAACAACAACAACAACAACAACAACAACAACAACAACAACAACAACAACAACAACAACAACAACAACAACAACAACAACAACAACAATGGGAAAAACCAGCCTTAGGGAGATGCTCTCACCAGGTTTCTGAGGCTAAGGCCAGCTAAGTTCTCTACTGCGACGGAACCAATGGTTGCTCGATCGCTTATGCTCGATCAACAAGGATCTGGTAACTGTTGGATGCACTGATGCTGAGAAGGTGAGGTTTGCCGCTCACCTACTGGAGGGACCAGCCGTTTCTTGGTGGGACACTTTTCAGATCACCCACCCACTGGATACTATGACTTGGGCAATGTTTTAGGAAGGTTTCAGGACCAACCACGTGTCTTCAGGAGTTCTGAGCCTGAAGAGGAAGGAGTTCCGCAACTTGCGCCAAACCAACCGCACCGTGGCTGAGTACATTGAGGAGTTCAACAACCTGTCCCGTTATGCACCTGAGGATGTTGACACTGATGCAAAAAGGAGGGAGAGATTCCTGGATGGCCTCAGTGATGAGCTTTCAGTGCAGCTACTGGTGGTTTATTGCCCCACTTTCCAGGAGCTTATGGACAAGGCCAGGATCTTGGAAGGGAAGCACAAGCAGGTGGAAAGCCGCAAGAGGAAGAGCAACAATCACCACTCTGGTTCTCACCACAAGTCTCGCACTTCATATGATGGGTACTCCAAGCATGGAGGGAGTGACCATGGGAGCCATGATCGCCACCATCATGGAGGCGATGGACATCGCCATGACAACCACAAGAGCAGCCACCACAGCCACAAGGGAGGACACTCTCACCATTTTGGAGGACACGGTGGACATGACCGCAACCGTGATCGCAGCTTTGTGAAGAAGGATCTGAGTGAGGTGACGTGCTTCAAGTGTGGACAGAAGGGACACTATGCTGACAACTGTCCGGAGAGGAAGGGACTGAATCCAACCAACAACCAGAAGTCCATAGTGAACCACATGAATGTGGAGGAGATCCCAGATGAGCCTGATCTTGTGATTGGTAAGTTCCCAATCAACACTCACCCTGCATTTATACTTTTCGATACTGGTGCATCGCATTCATTCATATCAAGGGCATTTGTGGATAAGTATAAGCTACCTACCGAGTCTATGAAAGAGTCTATTAGAGTGAGCTCACCTGGAGGAGATATGATAGCTAGTGCGGGATGCCGCGGTTTAACTGTGAGGATTGGAACACACAACTTCATTGCACATCTGGTAGTGTTGGAATCACAAGGGTTAGATGTTATTCTGGGTATGGATTGGATGTCTATGCATGGGGGACACATAGATTGTGCACAGCGAGCTGTTTCACTCAAAACCCCGGATGGTAAGAGAATTAGGTTCAAGTCGGCAGTGCGACCGGGAAGGTGTAAGCTGAATTCTCTTAAGGGGGTTAGCATGGATACTGTGCCTATGATTGAGGATTACCCCGACGTGTTTCCGGAAGAGCTGCCAGGAATGCCACCTGACAGGGAAGTGGAGTTTCTCATCGACCTGATGCCGGGAACAGGACCTATAGCAAAAAGGCCATATACGATGGATGTGGATGAGCTGAAGGAATTGAAGAAGCAGCTGAAAGAGCAGTTGGACAAGGGATTTATTCAGCCCAGTTCGTCGTCATGGGGTGCACCTGTTCTGTTTGTGGAGAAGAAAGACAGCAGCAAGAGATTAGTGGTGGACTATCGCTCGCTGAACGAGGTGACTATCAAGAACAAATACCCCCTGCCGAACATAAATGATTTGTTTGATCAGCTGGAAGGAGCGAAGGTTTTCAGCAAGATTGATCTGCGATCAGGCTACTTCCAATTGAAGATCCGGGAGGAAGACATACCAAAGACCGCTTTCACCATTGGGTATGGGTTATATGAGTATACAGTTATGTATTTTGGACTAACGAATGCCCCGACATACTTCATGACCATGATGAACAAGGTATTTATGGAGTACTTGGACAAGTTCGTGGTGGTGTTTATTGACGACATACTTATATATTCCAAGGATGATGCCGAGCATGAGAAACATCTGCGACTAATTATGGAGAAGCTGAGGGAACACAAGCTGTATGCCAAATTCAGCAAGTGTGAATTCTGGCTTAACACTGTTGGGTTTCTTGGGCACGTGGTGTCAGGAGAAGGAGTCGCTGTTGATCCAAGCAAAGTGACTTGAATGGCGAGTGGAAGCGCCCAAGAATGCGGGGAGATTGAATCTTTTGGGACTTGTTGGATATTACAGAGATTCATTGAAAACTTCTCCAAGATTGCTAAGCCGATGGTGAACTTCAAGAAGGAGAGGAAGTTCGAGCAGACGGATGTGTGTGAAGCCGACTTTCAAGAACCAAGCGTCGACTAGTGACCGCACTGCTCAGGTTTACCAGACCTTCAGAAGGATTTCCAAGTGTACTGTGATGCTTCTCGACAGGGACTTGGGAGTGTGCTGATGCAAGATGGGAGAGTAGTGTCATATGCCTCGCGGCAACTCAAGCACCATGAGCGGAATTACCCCACACACGACCTGGAGTTAGCATCAGTGGTTCATGTGTTCAAGGTATGGAGGCATTACTTAATGGGAAAACACTGTGATGTGTACACCGACCACAAGAGCCTGAAGTACATATTTACACAGAAGGAACTGAACATGAGGCAAAGGAGATGGTTGGAACTTATCAAGGACTATGATATGAATCTGCAATACCACCCAGGAAAGGCCAATGTAGTAGCAGATGCTCTGAGCCGGAAGGTTTATGCCAATGGATTGACAATTGGAGTATTTCCCGAGGATTTGTGCAAGCAATTCAAGGACCTTAGACTGGAGGTAGTATCTGAAGGATACTTGACAACAATGGAAGTCCAACCAACGCTACAGGACAGAATCAGGAAGGCTCAAGTGGGAGACAAAGAGATTGATGAAGTAAAGGAGAATATGAAGGAGGATCGAGCAAGGGAATTCCGCGAGAATGAGCAAGGAACCTTGTGGTATGGAGATCGTTTGTGCGTTCCCAACGATCCGGAGATAAGGAAATTGATTCTGCAGGAAGCTCATGACTCGCCGTATTCCATACATCCGGGCAATACGAAGATGTATATGGACCTAAAGGACAGATTCTGGTGGAACAACATGAAGGGAGACATCGCGGAGAATATTGCCCTATGTGATGTACGTAGTCGGGTGAAGGCGGAACACCAGAAGCCAGCAGGACTGCTACAGCCATTGCCCGTGCCGGAATGGAAGTGGGATAGAGTGGGAATGGATTTTATCACAGGATTGCCCAGGACCAGGTCAGGATAGGACTCCATTTGGGTAGTGGTCGACCACTTGACCAAGGTAGCCCACTTTATACCGGTAAAGACGACCTATACGAGTGCAAAGTTGGCCAAGATTTACATGGACAGGATTGTGTGTCTACATGGAGTTCCCAAGAGTATAGTATCTGACAGAGGCACCCAATTTACCCCAGACTTCTGGCGCCAGCTGCACGAGTCACTTGGTACTAGATTGGAGTTTAGCACAGCGTTTCACCCGCAGACTGACGGACAGACCGAGAGGGTGAATCAGATTTTGGAGGACATGCTGAGAGCTTGCGCTTTGGCTCACGGTTCTAGTTGGGATGCGAATTTGCCGTATGCTGAGTTTTCCTACAACAACAGCTATCAAACCAGCATCAAGACGTCACCGTTTGATGTATCAGATGAAACGGTGCCGGACACCATTGCTATGGGATGGAGTAGGAGAGCGTCAGTTGTTTGGACCCGATTTGATCAAGGACGCTGAGGAGAAGGTCGCCTTGATTAGGGACAGGCTGAAGGTAGCACAATCAAGGCAGAAGAGCTACGCTGACGCCAAGCGCAAGGAAGTGGTGTATGAGATAGGTGATAGAGCATACCTCAGAGTGTCGCCACTTCGTGGAATCAAGAGATTTGGAACCAAGGGTAAGCTGGCACCTCGGTTTATTGGACCGTATCGGGTCCTAGCACGCAAAGGAGAAGTTTCTTATCAGTTGGAGTTGCCAGAGGCTCTGTCCGTTGTTCATAATGTGTTCCACGTGTCCCAGCTGAAGAAGTGCCATCCAGAGATGATGGATACACCATTGAGAGACACTGTGCCACTAGAGGAGGTTCAGCTTGAGAACGACTTGACCTATGAGGAGAAGCCGGTCAAGATTCTGGAGACAGCGGAGAGGATTACCCGTACCAAGACGATCAGGCTTTGCAAGGTGCAGTGGAGCCACCACACCAAAGAGGAAGCCACTTGGGAGCGTGAGGATGACATCCGAGAGGACTACCCGCACCTATTTGCTAGCCACGCAGAATCTCGGGGACGAGATTCATCTTAAGGGGGTTAGTATTGTCACATCCCAAGTTTTAGATTCGGTTCTGCATGTCACTCATGGCATTCTGCATTCATGAACCTTCGTCAATTTCAAAACCCTGCATTCAAATCCTAGACAAAGTGCCTTAGGTGTTCTTACAAAGAAGAATAGTTGGACCCTTGGAGTCACTGGTTTGTATTAGCCTTTTGGTTGCAAAAATGATCCTAGGATGATCCCTAGTATTTTAGAAAAATTTGAAAACAAAAATCAGTTCATTTGGATTAACTAATAACAAGTTATGAAAGAAATAAGAAAAGCAAAAGGAGTAAAAGAAAGAACAAAAAAAATACTAGCTAACCTAAACTACCCAGCCACCGCCCTCGCTTATCTGCAGGCCTTCCCCATGAAAGGCAAGAACGCTTGGCGACCAACAAGCAGTAGCCGGCCAGAGAGGGCCCCGCAGCAGCCCACTCCGCCTCCTCCTCCACAGCCGCCAAAGTGACCCACCGCCTTCTCTCCTCCGGACGAACTCGTGCTCGCCACGGAGACCGGCTACCGAACGAATCCCCGACAAAATCGGCGCTGGTTCTCTCCCCTCTGCACGCTATCCCCTAAATATTAACCCCCTTCTCCGCCTCGTTCCGTTTCTCCGCAAGCCTCGCAAACCCTAGCCGCCACGAGCCCCGCCGTCGTCGCCTCCATTACCGAGCTTCGGAGCTCGAGGTGCTCGGCACAGCAGCCGCCCCTGGCCCTCCTGTTCCCCTCCTTCTCTTCCCCTTGGTCTACCGCACGCGCTGACCTGGTTCCCCTTCCCGCAGATCGTCGTCGTCCCCTCCGATTGCTCGCCGGAGACCCGACGCCGCCCGCCTACTCCGGCCGCTCACAGACGGCTCCCCAGGAAGCAATCGACGACGCCGACCTCACCATCGAGCTCGCCGAGACGCCCCGCACCCCGTAGACACCGCGGCACTCGCCGAGACCCGCCGCCACCATCGTCTGCGCCACCGCCGATACCGCCGCCGCCTGTAAGGACCGAGCTCCCCCGGCCGTACGATCGTTTTTCGACGCACGCGATTAGAACGCAGCGGCGAACGGTATCGGCCGTACCCAGCCGCGTGGAGCCAGCGTGGTATACGTCGGCTGACAGCGTCGGCCAGCGTTGACCATTGTAAAAGGATTTAATTTGGTTTAGAAAATTCAGAAAATAGCTGAAACTTGCAAAATTCGTAGAAATTAATCTACTGGGCCAAAAATTGCAAATAAAATATGAGTAGATTCAGTGAATCATGTAGAATCTTGTTGCATCATTGCTTTACACTTTTGCACCAAGATTTTGTCCAGATTAGTTAAAAGAGTTAATGCTCTTTTTGGAGTATTTAATTCGTAGGAAAAGGTCTGTAACTCCAAAAATTGCATATAATATGTCCCTGGATTCAGTAGAACAAGGGGAATCTCAAAGTGAATTAAAAAGTTAGGCTTACAGCAAAAACTTCTGCAGAAACTATTTAGTGGCTTTCTGTAGTGTTTTAATTATTCAGGGAGTTTTATAATTCCTTTTTGAGTAATTCCAGTTGGTACTATTCCTAAATAGCAATGCCTATACAGTAGAATTTTCCCAAGATTTTACAAACAGTATACTACCAGTAGTGAATTATTTGGGTTCTGGCTCTAGTTTTGAGCACTATATTTTGCATAATAGTTTTCCTTGCACTAAAACTATTTTACACGCATGCAATCAGTAGCTTTACTGAATAGGATTATGTGGTGCTGCTGTAGCATCACTTCACTTGTCATGCATGCATTCATACATCATCTTTGTTGCATATGTATGTGGATTGCTTGTTTATGATTGCAATTGTATTGTGTAGATTGTGACGAGTGCAACCCTTGCTCGTGTGTGGATTGTTCTTCCGACCGCTACAACCAAGGCAAGTAGATGCTACCTTGTTCATGATATCGTCCTACTATTTTCAATGCATTGTCGTGTATTTTGTAGATGCATGTGTAGGATGATACTATCGCTATGCTATGTCCTATTATGTGGTAGGGCCTTCCTTGTAGATGAACCACCGTTGGTAGATGTGCCTAGCCATGCTACGATGTACGAGGGCTGGGTTACATCACTGAATCTTGTTTCTAAAAGTATTGGTTTGTGAAAACTAAAACAACTTAATCAATGAATCTCTTGGGTGTGATGGGATTGATAAATTTTGGTGGTTTCATTGCGGAAAGGCACCCAAGTATCAAGAGAAAATGATTGGCTTCTTTATTCTGTAGCTTACATGTACAACCATGTGCCAATAATGAAATGGGCGGTTGGTTGGACTTAGTAGGTTGTGGTGACTCGAACCCGCGTATCCAGGGATGTAGAATTTTGGTAGGTTGGACCGGTGCGCGTCGGGATTGGGGAGCTACTTCCCGAACAGTCTCTTCTTGGACTTCTCCCTATCATCACCCAAAATGAGAGTGATGGTATGAGCTGGGCTGGCCAAGTCACATGGGTAAAGCGTACTAACCCCTGCAGGGTGTATAATCTAATCGATTAGCCGTGTCCCCGGTTATGGACAACTAAGTTGCTTGATATTGATTCCATGACATGTTTGTCGCTCATTCTAATTTCATAATTGCTTTAATATTGTTGGGTTGACTTAATTGGTATCTTTTCAAAGAAAATCAAAAACTGTTTAAGAAAGTAGGATAAAGGTATTTGCAAATGCAAGCCAGACACAGCTCCAATTGCCAAATATGCATGTAGATGTTAGCACTATTGTCTCCTTTACTAGCTCTACTTGCCATACATTCCATGTATTGACCCTTCGGGGCTGCTACGTTTCATGTTGCAGGATATTCCGATTCTGAGTAATCGATATAGGCCACGGTACTCCACTCGGCACTTTTTCACTTGTGGGCAATTTGAAGAATGGAGAATTTACTTTATTTATGTTGCTACCTGAATAATTTGAGCTAGCTTTGGGCTAAGCTTTTATTGTAATAATGGTACTCTGGATCTTCGTTATTTATGATACACGGATATTTTGCTATGTTATTCATCTTATTCTATTGTGGGCCAATGAACCGATCCAGGGATTGGCATGTCACATAGAAGCTACGGTCTTTTCAGAACCATGGTGTTACAAAGTAGCAGGCCATCCAAGGGTGTATCGAAGTCACACAAGGAGAGGAGCGAGTTCACCTTAGCTTGAAGGAGTTTGGCTCGGACGCGAGTCATGGGTCCACTTGGGGAGCTCGTGGGAGTAGATGTAGTAGCGGTCGTAGGACGGGCTGCATCAATTTGTCCATTGGCATCGCTTGGAGCATGTGTTGGCTTCAAGGTCGATGAAATGCAAAGAAGATTTGTCGTGCAAGCTCAATATGCGAGGTCGATGATGAGGAATTAAGAAAGGCGTTCCATCTTGAGAAGGGAAAGACTGTCTACATCGAGCTCAAGTGGAATGCTCAAGGCAAAGGTATAATCTTGATAGGTTTTCCCTTTTGCTGGTCTCTTATTGTGTGTAGGAGACCTGGTTTAGGATAGATAGCCGTACTATCAAGAGGGGCTCTCGTATGAGTAATTCGGTCACATCGTTCGGAGAGAGCTCAAAACTTTGCATACTTGCATCATCGTATTTGGTTGTTATTTGGTCTTGTCCATGTGAGGATATAGAGCTTGTGGTAATCTCCATAACAAGCTCTTGTTCATCAAAATCGGATCTCCCATATATATCTTGTTGCGATTTTGATTTATGAGGATTTTCGGTTTCTCACCAAGTGAGATATCTCATATTATTCTACTTGATACTTTCTCACTTTATTGGGAAGCCCTTGTCATCCTCTATCCAACGCAATTTGAATCAGGTCAATCAGAGCTTCCAGTCAAAAGTTATTGTCGTTTAAATATTTGTCTGTCAATTTGTTTTCTGGGCCGAGCGGTAGTACCGCCCGAACGGGCCGGTACTACCGCCTAGGCCTAAAAGCGGCCCGTTTTCTTTCTGCCTCGCTAGGTACCTAAATCCGGTAGTACCGGCCGGCCCGGTAGTACCGATCGGCCCAGTTATTTTTCCCAGATTAGCCCAGATCCAGATCTAGATTTCCTAGCCTCGTGCGCGTTGACCCACATTGCCTTGCGCGCCCCGCTGGCCCCGCGAGTTGCTACTCTCCCACTCGCGCTGCCCGCTACGGCCTCGCAGCGTTAGGCCGCCGCGCTTCGCCCTCGCTTCATTGCTAACTGCCGCTAGTTGCCACCTTCTTGCATTGCGTTGCTTGTTGTTGTCGCACGCGCACGCCCGCATGGCCCAGCTGGCCCCACGCTACTGCTGCCACATGCACTGTGCAACTGCTTGCCTTCACACCGCCAAGGCGCATGCGATATCTTCTGCTCGCCTCATTGTCGCTTGTTTTTCCTGGCATTTGCAGTTTTGGTCCGGTAGTACCGGACCAAACCGGTACTACCGGACCGTCCAGAAAATACCCCAACGGCCATATTTTGCCTAGCCCTTTAAATAGCTTTGCCCCTTTGTCTTTTAGGGTTGCTTCTTGCTCCTCCTTTTGTCTAAGATTTGCCCCCATTTGCCTTACTCTTTGAGCTTGATTTCTACTCACCCCTCCATTGATTCTTGCATATATTTGAGGGGTAGTTGGAGGAGATCTAGATCTATGTTTTGACCAAACCAAAACATCTCTTTGTGAGTGTATCTTTGGGGATCTAGATTTTGGGGGATTTTGTGTTTCTCTTTGATTCCTCCTCTCTTGTTCCCCCAATAGCTTTAGTAGCTTTGTTGGAACTTGAGAGTGAGGGATTTGAGCATATTTATGGTGTTCTTGCCATTTGCATTTGGTGCATCGGTTTGAGTTCTCCTCGGAGGATTTGGTTTGAATTGCTCATTGGAGCTTGTCCCTCTTGGGTTCTTGGAACCCTAGACGGTTTTGTGGCCTTTTGTGGCATTTGTTGGGAGCCTCCAATCAAGTTGTGGAGAAGTGCCCCAACCTTGTGAGAGGTCCCGGTTGCCACCGAAAAGTGCACCGATAGTGGAAGCGTGGATCGATCCCATTGGGGTGAGATTCACCGGAGAATAAGGGAGGCCTTTTGTGGCGTTGGTGGTTTGATACCACCCCCTCTCCAAACGAGAAGTACTCCATGTTGGGAGGAACTCGGTAAAATATTGGTGTCCCCGCGTGCCTCGGTTATCTCTATACCCGAGCTCTTTACTTATGCACTCTACATTGTGATAGCCTTCGTGCTTGAAGTAATATATATCTTGCTATCACTTTGTTGCTTGTATTGCTTAGCATAAGTTGTTGGTGCACATAGGTGAACCTTAGTTGTTCTAGGTTGTGCTTAACAAAGTAAACACTAGTTTTATTCTGCCTTTGTTGAGCCACTCTAGGAAAAGTTTTAATCGCCTATTCACCCCCCCCCCCTCTAGGCGACATCTGTATCCTTTCACCCGGTGAAAACACCGGAATCATTTCCGAACTCCGAAACAGGACTTTCCTTATATGAATCTTATTCTCCGGACCATTCCGGATCTCCTCGTGATATCCTGGATCCCATCCGAGACTCCGAACAACATTCGATCTCTTACTCATCATTCCATAACTACTCAACAACATCGAATCCTTAAGTGTGTCTCCCTACGGTTTGTGAATTATGCGGACATGACCGAGACACTTCTCCGATCAATAACCAATAGAGGAATCTGGAAATTCATATGGCTCCCACATATTTCTACGATTACTTTGCGATCAAATGAACCACTTACATACGATACCAATTTCCCTTTGTCTCACGATAGTTTACTTATCCGAGGTTTTGATCGTCAGTATCTCTGCATACCTAGTTCAACCTCGTTACCGATAAGTACTCTTTTCTCGTTCCCGTGATATGTGATCCCTTGTGAGCCAGTCACATTCTTGCAAGCTAATTGGATGACATTCCACCGAGAGGGCCCAGAGTATATCTATCCGTCATATGGATGGACAAATCCCACTCTTGATCCATGTGCCTCAACCCATACTTTTCGAACACTCAATGCCACCTTTATAGCCACCTAGTTACGGTGTGGTGTTTGATGTCATCAAAGCATCCTTCCGATGATGGTGATTAACATGATCTCATGGTCGAAGGAATTAGGTTACTATGTATCAGAAAGCATATAGCAAATAAACTATATTAAATGACTTGATCTTTATGCTACGCTTAACTATAGGAGTATGTCCATCATATCATTCTCCTAATGATATGACCCTGTTGTTAATAACATCTCTATGTTCATGATCAGGAAACCATGATCATATATTAAGCAACAAGCTAGTTTAACAATAGGCTTTACTAGGGACTCTTCTATGTTTACAAATCACACAAGTATTAATGTTTCCGGTTAATACAATTTTAGCATGGTATGTAAACATTTATCATAAGCATGAAGATATGATAATAACCACTTTATTATTGCCTCTTGGGCATATCTCCAACAGTATGTCCATCATACCATTCTCCTAATGATATGACCTTGTTATTAACAACATCTCAAATGTTCATGATCAAGAAACCATGATCATATATTAATCAACAAGCTAGTATTATAAAGAGTCTTTACCAGGGACTCTAATTTAGTTTACAAATCACACAAGTATTAATGTTTCTGGTTAGTACTGTTATAGCATGAATGTAAACATTTATCATAAACACAAAGATTTAATAATAACTATATTTATTATTGCCTCTAGGGCATATCTCCAACAGTCTCCCACTTGCACTAGAGTCAACTAATCTAGATTACTTGGTAATATACCGAACACCCATGGCAGTTTGGTGTTGGTCATGTTTTGCCCTCGGGAGAGGTTTAGTCAACAGATCTGCCACATTCAGATATGTGAGTACTTAGCAAATCTTTATGTCACCATCTTGGACATGTTCTAGAATAGCATGAAAACGTAGCTTGATGTGCTTCAGCTTCTTGTGTGACCTTGGTTCTTGCGCATTGGCTATGGCGCCCATGTTATCACAGTAGATAGACATTGGTGAAGGGCTTCGCAGCATAGTAAATCAAAAAAATTCTACGGATGCGAATGGGAAAGCCAAGATCTAATCTAGGAGATGCAATCAACGAGAGGGATAGATGATATCTTCATACCCTTGAAGAAATCGCACAGCGGAAACGTTCAACAGAACGTGGTTGGTGTAGTCGTACTCGCTGTCTCCTCCTCGCGATCTGATCCGATCCTACGCCGCAAGTGGCGGCGCCTCCGAGAGATGCACACGTACGGTGCCGCGATGTCTCCTCCTTCCTTGGTCCATCAAGTGGGGTGGAGAGATAGATTGGATCTACAGCACGATGGCGTGGTGCAAAGGCGGAGAGTTTCTACAGCAGGGCTTCGCCTACACGCAGTCGGGAGAGAGAGAGGTAGGGCAGCAGCTGGCGGCTAGGGTTTTGGGGTGGGGGGTTTAGGAGGGTGCGCCCCTGTCACATCCCAAGATTTTCCAAATCTTGTAATGTGAAAATAAATGAATAAAATAAAACCTTGTTTGATTTTCAGAGCCAGAAGAAACTTTTTGAATGCAATTGGAACTTCAAACCCATTTGAAGTTAATAAAAACTAAAGGGATTTAAAAAGATAAACATTTAATAAAAGGAAAATAAAACATTTGGAAATACTACTTTGAAACAATTAAAATGAAAAGATTTCTTTTCAAATGAAATAGAAGTTTTAGAAATAAGGATTATTTTATAAAGCCAAATTAAACCTAGACCAAACTTTCGAAATTAAAACATTTAGTTTTGAATAAAAATAACAAAGGTTTATTTGAGATAAAATAATAAGGAATTAATATCCAATTTTATTCAAATAAAAGGTTTTACCATTTTAATTAGAACATCAAGACTTATTAAAATGTTTTAAATAGGTTTCCAAGTATTTTATATTCTTTAATAAAACCTACTAAAGTGTTTTGACTTTAATTTAGATTCAAAATAAATATCTCAAATAAACTAAATCTTATTTGAAATAATAATGAAAGTCTATTATATTTAATTAATAATGGACCCTAAAAATAAAATGTTATTTTGTTTTAAAACAAGTTTTCCAAATATTCTTTATTTCCAAATAAAACCTACTGATTGGGTTTTGAAAGCATTTGGAGTTCAAATGAAGATTTTATTAAATAAACTAAACCTTGTTTTATTAATAAAACCATGGACCAATTTATTTAATTAATGGAACCTAAAAAGATTTAAAATATTATTTTATTTTGGAGGTTGGTTTATACTACTAAACAGAACCAAAAACACAATGCAAAGTTTAAATGAATGTTTGAATTGTTTGAATGATTGAATAAGTTGATTGAAATTCAAAACAGAAATTCAAAATAGAAAAAGGAAAAGCTTTCAGTATAAAAAAATGAAACAAAGCAGACCAGTCGACAGGCCCAGCTCCAGCCCAGCTTCTTTTCTTCCCCGAACCGTTTTTATCACTCAGTATCGAACCCGCAAAACCCCTGACAAGTGGACCTCCTCTCGTTTCTTTTCCCCGCTGATCAGAGGACCCCACACCACACCCTTCTTCCCCACCCGCGAACCACGCCTCTTCCCCCTCGCTGTCGTTGCAGGCCTTGATTCCGCGCGTTCAATTCACCTTAAAGCCGCATTAATTCCTCGTCGCGGCCACGCCCATTTAACCGCCTGCTCCTCCTCCTCGTTTTCCCTCAGACCACTCCTCCCCTTTGCCCCTAGGCTGCCCCCAATTCTCTCTGTACCGCCGCCGCTCCGACGATGTTCCAGTGATGATTCCGACGAAACCTCACCGCCCCTTGCATCCCTAAGCACTCTAGCAGCTTCTCCACTCTCAAGCGCATCTGTTAGTGCATCCAACTCGACTGCGGGTACCCTGTAACCTCATCTTAGACAGCGACCACCGTCGCCACCGTATGCTTCAACTCCGACGACGCCCACAGGTAGATTCCGGTCACCCCTCTCCTCCCCGAGAAAATGATGATGATCTCCAAGCTCAGACGAACCTAACGGCACTTTCCGTTTGTCTTAGGGCGCCCCCAATCTTCGCCATCGTCAAGCTTGGCGCCGCCGCGCCTCACTCCGTGAGTACCCTGTAGTTTCGTCCGCCCTTTTCCTCGTTCACGCCGCATCCTCGCCAGATCGCGCATCTGACCTTGTTTTCCATTTTCCCTGGTACGCGCTGTAGCCTCGTCCTCAACGACGCCTGAGCAAGCCCGACACTGACGACGATTCCGACGAGCAATCGCCGCCGTTCCCGTGTGCCCCCTGCCCAACGACGAACACCTTGAGCTTCAGAGCGTCACCGCGATCACTGTAAGCACCCTCACCTCCTTCCTCGTTTCCTGTTTCGCCAGCGCCGCCACTATCTAACCGACGCCGCCGCGCCAAGGCGGCAAATGGTCGAGCACACTAGCACCCTAGGATGGATCTAACGGTTACGATAGATCACTTAACCCCGAAGTGCGAGTCTGCGCCGCACGATCTCATTTAGATCCAACGCTACGGGCGTGATCCGATGAAGCGGTACCGTCAATAGAATTCCGCCGTGTCACCTGTTGGTTTAAAAAGATTTGAAATCTGATTTAAATAGGATTTTCAAACCCTTATAACTTTTGATCCACGACCAAATTTGACAAATTTTATATCAATAAAATCAGGAGAACAAGCCCTAGCCAACCATGACCTTAGTTTTGAAAATAGTATCTGTTAACTTGTTTGAAATTACAGAAACATTTGTGTACTAGTTTAGAGTATAAAAATTGTTTAAAAATTGATTTTTAGGATTAAACCTTTTGCAAAATGGATTTTTGTGACCCTACTGACCTTAGGAACCAACCCATAGTGTTAAAAATGATTTTTGTGAAATTTAAGTTGAATTAATTAACTTAGTCATTTTCTAGCCAAATAAAACTCATTAAAATGTATTATGGAAAAGTTTTAGCAAGGAAAACTTTGGGAAAATGTTATGGACCAAACTTACTGACCCAAAACACCAAGCCTTGACAAGAGCAACTCACTTGGTGAAAAACATAAAGTCTTACTTTAAAAAAAGAATAATTTCATCACATAAAATGTTGAATGGATTTTAAAAAAATAGACTTTGAGCAAACCCTCTAACTAATGACTTTTCCATTTTGGTAAATGATTAATGTGGACCATACAAAGTTTATAAACCTAGTAGAGACCAACCATGCCACAGAACCCTTTTGTTGCAAGACCTAGGATCCATTGCTTTGTGTATGTAAAATATTGATTGAATGTTGGTTTGGAATGCTACTTGATACTATGCTTGTTTGATTGTAGCAAAATTAGCAAAGTGAGAGACTAGCAAGATCAATGAGTGACTATCATTCCCTAACAAAAAGGCAAGTGACACTATCATCTAAAGTCCTATTATTTTCATTATACTTAGTGGATTTTGAAAAACATGCATGAAGAGAATTTTTACTTATGCTATGCTAATCCTAGTAGGATTCCCTATACACTCCTTAGTAAAAATATTGAAGTTGTACATGCTTAGCCATGCTATGTGTTGAAAAAGAGATGCATGTTGAGATTTTACAAAGGTTGAGAGAAGACTTGTGTTTTATATAATAAAACAAGGACTCAATGAACCACCTAGGTGGTGGACACTTTATGTTTTTGGAGAAGGTGGCAACAAAAGGGAACCATGTCTATGGCAATCTCTTTGTGTTGTGCTCCAAAATGAAAACCACCTAGGAAACTTAGAGATTGAACATGTTTCTCCAACTGTGGCTTTCATGTACAACCACATGCTATTATGGCTCTGGCTTAGTCAACTACATTAGGAAGATCCATACATTGTCTTTAGTTACCGGACATGAGGATCTGGAATGCTTCGTGGGGGCTGAAGACAAGCTAGCAATGATGTATGGAAGGACCTTTTGGAAAGACTTCGTCACATTCTCAGTCTGCCAGTACTCCATCTTGGTGAGCACTAATCCAGTAGGCCACTGGTGGCAACAAGATGGGATTGTGTCATGTGGGTAAAGTGTACTCCTTCTGCAGAAGTTAATAAAATCTAAGTACTTAGCCGTGTCCCCGGTTATGGACAATACTGAGCAACTAAAGTTTGAACTATGGGAGATCTCGACATTCCAATTTCTAATATAAAAACTTGATGCACTTGGGGGTACCAAGGAATTCAAAGAGATTTTGTTAAGCTTGTAGCACTTGGGGTTACCAAGGTGTACAAGAGCATGATGTACTTGGGGTTACCAAGGAACTCATGAGTTTTGATAAAACTTGTAGCACTTGGGGTTACCAAGGTGCTCAAGGATTTTTGACAAGTACTTGAACACTTGAGTGTCTACCAAGGAGTTCAAGGATCTTGGAAATGAGATTTGACAAAAGACCAAAACCATTTTGAAAAGATAGGATAAAATATTGCTTTATGCAAATGAGCCTAAAACTCTACTTAGCCAAATTTGCATGTAATGATAGGATCCACTTATATTATACTTAGTAGTGAAACTTGCCAATACAATTCAAATGTATTGACCCTTGTGGCTGTAACTTGTAATGTTGCAGGTTTGATTGATTTTAGTGAAGATTGTTTGATTAGGATTACAAAGTATACAACCAACATCTGCCTGTGGCACTTTGAAGATGAAGGACCCCATGACTTTAGTTATTCCGCTGCAATGTAATGTAATAGCCAAATGAGCTATGTATGATGTAATAAAATTATGTTATTCCTGGTTATAAAGTTATGTTATGACCTTTGTATCTTGATATTACATCTTAACTGTGGATGCTAGCTATTGATCCGTGGACTAGCATTGTAAACAACACAGGGGCTCTATCTTATTAAAGATTGGGACCTCTATAGATGGTATCGAGCCTTGTGTTGCTGTAGGATTTGTAAACCTAGGATTGGACAAAACCCTTAGAAAAATAGGAATTACATTTTGTTCCAAAACTTATTTACAAAACACTTGTAACTCTTTCCTCAACCATTTTGGTTTCAACTCTACATCTTTCTCGCTTCAACTTGATGGAGAAACCTACCCTTGATCAAGGACTACACCGTGTGCAAAGGACTTCTTCAACTTCTTCAACTCTAATGACTCCAACATCTTGACAAAGATATTCCCCAAGGACTTCCAACTTGGATATCACTAAGGACCACAAGTGAAACAAGGAAAATCTTACTCAAGATTTAGAGACTGAGGGAATGCAAAATAGGAGGAAACCATCAACAACTTTGAAGTATTGTAACCAAGAGTTTATCTCAAGGAAACCAAGATATCATGCAAGAAGAATCAACCAAGAAGGAAGGAAATATCACAAATGAACCATATAGATGGACCACCAAATTTTAGCTAAGACAAAACACCAACTTATGTGGTGTAACAAAAATGTTTTGTTGCCTAAGTATGTGCTTGAACCTTGAATGAGTGAAAAGTTTGTTGTGATTGCATGCACATTGCTTGTGTGGATTGTGATGTGTGTAACTAGAAATATTTCCTTAGAAATATCTTGCCCATTCTAATCTTCCTTCAACCCAAACAGATGACTACTCCAAAGGACTCCAAGGTTGATGACACCAACACCAACCAAGCTGACAACCTGGGGGAGCTCATAGCAACCCAACATCAGTTGAACCAACTGACAGCTAAGTTTCTAGCCAATAATAGTAATGAAGATCCAGCACTGCAAAAGTTTTTGGAGGAACAATCTCAACTAATGCTTAAGGTGACTAATCAAATGATTAGCATGGAAGAAAATTTTCCTAGAAGAGAGTATGATAGCAAGGATGACAAGAATGTTGTTCTAGATGGAGCCCCAGCTTGCATTATTTGTGGAGACAAGGAACATACTTCCTGATTGGGCAAAGGTGTCCGATCTTTCGATGAGATGGCGATAATCGATTTGGTGGAGTTCGGGCTTGACGATCCGACTACACGTGCGAGCACGAGCGCCAATGCAATCGCTAGGCCAATCTCCTGGAGGTTACCGATCCTGCGTGAACACGATCAGCCTGACCAGCGAGGGTCTTAATTCCTACCTGAAATCGAGAACAAGTAAGAACCAATATTGCAATCAAGATATTGCGGATTAAGAGGAAAGCTTTATTGAAAAAGGTGGGATCCTGAATAGGTGCGAAGTACAAGAGGCCTCTGCGACGCTCGAGCCTTGGCGAAGTTGCGACTATGGCTAACTTAATGTCTAAACAAAATCCGAGTCTAAAGGTTCGGCTATGGGGCGTATTTAAGGGCGAAAAGGTGGGGTTTCGGCCAGCCATGGAAGTGGTGGCGAATCCAACCCTAAAAGTCCTTTTCCTCAAATACGGACTCTAAAAAGTGGCTAATTAAAAACCTGAAAATTACATGGGCCTGGCCCAAAATAAAGGTGTCATGACACCATATTATGCTATGGACGAATTGTAAAGTATTGATCTTGAATATTTCGTCCAAGCCTTCTTTCTTCATTATGGTGGCCTCAAAGTTCAAATCTTCATCCGTGGCCTTCTCTTGGATCATCACATGCTTGCTGCCATCTCCATGCATGGCCATGCTCCAATGCTTGTCCCTCTCATCCATGCTTGGTCCATCATTCCTAAGAGTAAGAAATGTATATCGACTTAGGCAGCATCATATTCTCATGTATGTAAGGAATAGTTCCAAGAAACGAAAGTACGATAGTTAAGTTGTTTGCACGAGATCTTGTGATGGGTCCTTGTATGTGTGTTCGTAGGTACAACGATTGTATCAATAGTAGGGATGTCCACATCATGCTCCCTTCTTGAATTGAAGTCGTCCTCGACGCAATCTCATCTTCCTCACCAAAGTAAGGCTTCAAATCTGCAATGTTAAATGTAGGACTAACTGCACCAAAGTCTGCAGCAACTCAAGTTTATATGCATTATCATTGATTCTCTCTAACACCTTAAAGGGACCAGCAGACGTGGCATTAACTTAGACTTGCGTAAATCAGAAAAGCGATCTTTACGCAAATGTAACCAAACAAGATCGCCAACATCAAACACAACATGCTTTCTCCCTTTATCCCCAAAGCAAGTTTATACTTAGCATTCATGTGTTCAATGTTATCTTTAGTAGTCTTATGCAAGTTTAATATCATTTCAGCGTTGTGTAGCATCCAAATTATGTTGCAATCAAGAAGGTAAAGGCAATAAATCAATAGGTGCACGAGGAACAAAACCATACACAATCTCAAATGGGCACATCTTTGTGGTAGAATGCAATGAACGATTATAAGCAAATTCTATATGAGGTAAACACTCTTCCCACAATTTTAAGTTCTTCTTTAAAACAGCCGTAACATAGTAGACAAAGTTCTATTTACTACTTCAGTTTGACCATCGGTTTGGGGATGACATGTAGTACTAAACAGCAATTTAGTCCCCAACTTAGCCCATAAACATCTCCAAAAGTGGCTAAGAAATTTAGTATCACGATCGGAGACAATAGTATTTGGCACCCCATGCAAACGAACAATTTCACGAAGAACAAATCAAATATCGCAGACATCATCCGTTTATGACAAGGAATAAAGTGTGCCATCTTAGAGAACCGATCCACAACAACAAAATACTATCCCTCCCTTACGTGTTCGTGGCAATCCCAAAACAAAGTCCATAGAAATATCCTCCCAAGGAACACTAGGAACAGAAGAGGCATATATAAACCATGTGGATTAAGGCGAGACTTAGCTTTTTGACAAGTAGTGCAGTGCCACAAATCTCTCAACATCTCGACGCACACGTGGCCAAAAGAAGTGTGCAGAAGAACATCCTCCGTCTTCTTGACACCAAAGTGTCCCATCAATCCTCCTCCATGCGCCTCCTGTAATAACAAAAGACGACAGAGCTATCTCCGGAATGCATAGTTTGTTAGCAGAACACAAATCCATCATTGAAGACGAACTTGTTCCAAGTTCTACCATCTCTACAATTCGCAACACATCTTTAAATTCAGCATCATGCACATATTGTTCTTTAATAGTTTCCAATCCAAATATTTTGAAGTCAAGTTGAGATAACAAAGCATAACAGTGACAAAGCATCAAGCAATAATATTATCTTTACCCTTTTGTGTTTGATAACATAAGGAAAAGACTCAATAAATTCAACCCACTTTGCATGACGACGATTCAACTTAGCTTGACTACGAATATGCTTCAAAGATTCATGATCGAATGAATAACAAATTCCTTAGGCCATAGATAATGTTGCCAAGTTTCTAATGTCCGAACCAACGCATATAATTCTTTATCATAAGTAGAATAGTTCGGACTAGCCCCACTCAATTTCTCACTAAAATATGCAACAGGTTTTCCTCTTGTAATAACACCCTCCCAAACCAATTCCACTAGCATCACATTCAAGCTCAAAAGTCTTAGTAAAATCGGGAAGTTGGAGTAAGGGAGCATGTGTTAGCTTATCTTTCAATATGACGAAGGCTGTTGTTGTGCATCGCCCCAAACAAAGGGCACATCCATCTTGGTAAGCTCATTCAAGGCGGCAATTGATCCAAAGTCTTTGACAAAGCGCCTATAAAAACCAGCGAGGCCAAGAAAACTCCTCACTTGTGTGACCGTCTTGGGTCAGGCCAATTCTCAATAGCTTCAATCTTGGTGGATCCACTTCAATACCTCGTGATGTAACAACATAGCCAAGAACGAACTCGATTGGTGCAAAGGTGCACTTCTCAAGGTTACCAAACAAACGTGCATCACGTAAAGCATTGAAAACAGACGTAAATGGTCCAAATGTTCCTCTAAAGATTTGCTATAAATCGAATATCATCAAAGTAGACTACCACAAACGTCCAATGAAAGCACGTAAAACTTCGTTCATTAATCTCATGAAAGTGCTAGGTGCATTAGTTAAACCAAACGGCATTACTAACCACTCATATAAACCGAACTTAGTTTTAAATGCTGTTTTCCATTCATCTCCTAATTTCATACGAATGGTGGTAACCACTCATAAATCAACTTTAGAAAACATGGTAGAGCCACTCAATTCATCAAGCATGTCATCTAAACGTGGAATAGGATGACGATATCGAATAGTAATATTATTGATAGCTCTACAATCAGACACATGCGAAGAACCATCTTTCTTAGGTACCAAAATAATAGGAACAACACAAGGGCTAAGGGACTCACGAATATGATCTCTGCGAGTAGTTCCGAATTTGGCGTTGTATCTCCTTTGTCTCCTCTGGATTGGTTCTATATGGCGCGCGGTTGGGCAACGTGGCACTAGGAATTAGGTCAATTTGATGCTCAATTCCTCTAATAGCGTGTAGTCCTGGTGGCAACTCAAGGGAAATACGTCCTCATATTCCCGCAAAAGTTAGCAACAATGGTGGCAAAGAAGGAGGCATATCCTCAAATGAAAACAAAACCTCTTTGCGAACAATTGCATAACATTGAGTATTGTTTACATCTAGTTCAAGAATATCAATTTTATTTGCAAGCATACATGGACTCTTCAAACGAATTTCAGTAGCATGTGTAGAATCGATTTAGTGTTTTTGGTGGTATAAAATCTGCGACAATCTGATTCTCACTTTTATTTTAGCTCTACTAGCTCTAGCAAGATCATCTTTTAAAATCTGTTCGGAGTCATAGGTTTTAGACCAATTTTCTTTCCATCATGCATAAGAGAATAGTGGTTAGTTTTGCCATTATGAATGATTCTCTATCAAATTGCCATGGTCTACCAAGTAACAAAGAACAAGCTTGCATAGGTACAACATCACAATCAACAAAATCAGAATATGTACCAATAGTAAAATGCTGCATCGCTCTTGTTACCTTGATATTGCGAGAACTCTCAAACCATTGGATGTAGTATGAATGTGGGCGTTGTCTTGTTGGAAGCAAGCTTCTCTACCATGTCAACACCGGCGATTATTACAACTCCCTCCATCAATGATGATCCGTATAGCTCTTTCCTTGACAACACCACGTGTTTGGAACAGGTTGTGGCATTGATCTTGCTCAGTTGCTCAATTGCACACTCAACACACGTTGTGTAATTAAACTCTTGTATTGATCGCAGCTTGCTCCCATTACCTCTGGCTCGTCATCATCATCGAATTGTCTCCATCTCGGCGAAATAAGGGCTAGTGTATCTTCATCAAGTCACTCATGAATCGTATTCACCATCTTCTCGCACCATCATCACACGTTGTGTTGTGCACTGTCTCTCAATATGACCAAAACCCCAGACTTGCGGCATTGTATATCCTTAGTCTTACCCGTGGAAGCCATAGAAGATGCACTACGACAGGAGCATTGGATGATGGTGGAGGAGCAATTGGAAATCTTGTGGTGGCCTTGGATGTGGTAGTAGGCGGAGGCGAATCACGAGGAGGCGCTGATTGTCGGGATGTCCAAGTGGATGTGCGACTGCGAATTATTAGTCCTCCTCCATGGTGTTTGGCGATCCTGCACTTCACGTTCAGCTTTGCAAGCAAGATGAAACAACGAGTGATAGAATTATATTCCTTATAATCTAATATGTCTGAATGTCCTTGTTTAATCCACCAAAGAAAGCGTGCAAGCATTTGTTCATTAGATTCTACAAGACCACACCTAACCATCCCCGTTTGCAATTCCCGATAATACTCTTCTCTGAATTTTTCCCTTGCTCTAAGCGTGTCGATTCTTTAGTAAATCACGTTGATAAGTGGGAGGTACAAACGAACACGCATAGCGATTTTAAAGCAGTCCAAGTACTAGGAATAGTAGTAGGATTTAACGACAATACTCGGACCACCAAAGGGAAGCAAATTTAGTAAATTCACATGTAGCGGACTAACACGCATATTCTCGTGGATATTTTAAGCATGCAAAACGTTGTTCTACTTCCATCTCCCATGTAAGATATGCATCGATTATATTTACCCTCAAAAGATGGAATATTTAATTTAAGCTTTGCAACATGATCATCATCATTACGCATCGGTGAAGGCGTTGCGGTAGTAATGTCGGGACGACCAGCAATGTGGAGGTTGTTCAACCTCCTCGTCAACAGATAAATCGTCGGGTCGTAGTAGTACCCGTCGTCTGTCCAATGTCGCAGCAGCGGCGGAAGTCGAGGAATGTCGACCGCAGCAGAGCCGCGAAGTGCGGCGGTACACCAGCGATGCGAGCCGTGATCGAATGCGTCGTGCACCATGTGGGTGCCGGTCTTGGTGCGGGCAATCGGTTGAGCTCCTTGAACCGAACGTCAAGCTTGGCGTTGAAGGATTTCGAGTCCATCGATCTTGTCCAGCGTTGGTGAGCTTGGTGTCAAACTCCCTAGGCGCGTGTCCACGTCTTCAGCGCGACTGACCAGGAGCGCGGAGAAGTGGGCATGTAGTTCTTCGTTCGTCATGGTGGCAGGGTTCCGCGAAGTATCTGTCATGGTTAGTCCTTAAAAAGCACAGGTATATACTCCATGCATATGGTGGAAGTAACGCGTAATCAAGCAATATCTGAAGCTCTTACAAGTTCTTAGCAAACAGCAGGAAAAGCGATGTGCAACCACGAGGATCGGTGGGTCCAGAGATTGAACCAAGCGATTACCGAGTCGAAACACGCCGCGTGGAGAGTATCTGTGGAGCTCGGGAAGGCTTAGCAAAGGGTCAAGAATTATCAAAACAAAGAATGCAAAAGTTGAAAGAATGCTCAACGACGATCTTGTCTTTGGTCCTAGGCTAGACCGTACTAGAGACGCGAGCCTAGATCACCAACGATGTCACGACGCGACACAACAAGCACTGTATGATGATATAGCACCCTGAAAAGCGATCCGAGATGCAGAAAATTACTAGGATGGCGAGTGTCTAGAACTGATCTACGGGGTCTAAAAAGAGGTTAGCCCCCAAAAATTTTTTTTGAAAATTTTTATTTTGCTCCGGAAAGCGCGCAGGCGCCAAAAAAATATCGCTATAACGGCCGATGGAGAAAAGTGATCCCCAAAGCCGAAAACCAGTATAGCCAGAAAATTTTTTCGGAGGCGGTTCCAGACTTTTTTTTTTTTTTGCTCTCCTTCTGGACTTACGACCGGACTCTTAGCTCGACACGGATTTTAGCTGAACACGGAAATAACAAAGAAGGAAAGTCAAAAGAAAAAACGAGGAAACAGTAACTCTACTCGGACTCGTACCACGGCAGAAAAACTGATCGGATCTGTGTCGCGGTAGGAAGGCGGTGGCGGAGTATTAGGGTTTTATGGTGGCAGGGTATATGGCGGCGGAATATGGTGGCAGGGTATATGGCGGCGGTGATCGGCGAGTGTGGCGGTGACTAGTATGATCAGAACTCGAAACTCTAAGGGACGAGACACTAAGACCAAGAACTCGACGACGATGTAGACACAAATTCAACAATGCAAAAACTGAATAGATAATGCGAGGCGTAGATTGGTTATGGGATGGATCTAAACTCTAACTGTGTTTTTGGCTTTTTCGTGGGTTATAGGTAAAAACAGATCTAATCTACGAAAACAGTAAAATCTCATCGAGCAACCTGAAATCTGATACCACTTGATTGGGCAAAGGTGTCCGATCTTTCGATGAGATGGTGATAATCGATTTGGTGGAGTTCGGGCTTGACGATCCGACTACACGTGCGAGCACGAGCGCCAATGCAATCGCTAGGCCAATCTCCTGGAGGTTACCGATCCCGCGGGAACACGATCGGCTGACCACGAGGGTCTTAATTCCTACGAAATCGAGAACAAGTAAGAACCAATATTGCAATCAAGATATTGCGGATTAAGAGGAAAGCTTTATTGAAAAAGGTGGGATCCTGAATAGGTGCAGTACAAGAGGCCTCTGCGACGCCGAGCCTTGGCGGTTGCGACTATGGCTAACTTAATGTCTAAACAAAATCCGAGTCTAAAGGTTCGCTATAGGGCGTGTTAAGGCGAAAAGGTGGGGTTTCGCCAGCCATGGAAGTGGTGGCCGAATCCAACCCTAAAAGTCCTTTTCCTCAAATACGGACTCTAAAAAGTGGCTAATTAAAACACTGAAAATTACATGGGCTGGCCCAAAATAAAGGTGTCATGACACCATATTATGCTATGGACGAATTCGTAAAGTATTGATCTTGAATATTTCGTCCAAGCCTTCTTTCTTCATTATGGTGGCCTCAAAGTTCTGAAATCTTCATCCGTGGCCTTCTCTTGGATCATCACATGCTTGCTGCCATCTCCATGCATGGCCATGCTCCAATGCTTGTCCCTCTCATCCATGCTTGGTCCATCATTCCTAAGAGTAAGAAATGTATCTGACTTAGGCAGCATCATATTCTCATGTATGTAAGGAATAGTTCCAAGAAACGAAAGTTCCTGATAGTTAAGTTGTTTGGCACGAGATCTTGTGATGGGTCCTTGTATGTGTGTTGCTGTAGGTACAACGGTTGTATCAATAGTAGGGATGTCCACATCACTTCCAAGGAGCATGAAGAACAATGCCCCAATTGTGATGAAGACCATTCTGTTGGAGAATGCCCTACCTCTCAAGCTACTTGCTAACTTTGTGAGGGAAGTGATCATACTCCTGGCCTATGTCCTATCTATGCCATGGTAGAACAAAGGAAACAAGAAGGATCCAAGTCTACCAAAGGAAAAGGACCACTTATACCTCCAAGCAAGACAACCCAATTCAAAGGATCAAGGAAAATCAAGAAGCCCAAGCAAGACATGAGCCTTGTACAATGTCGTAAATGTAAGGAAATGGGACACTACTCCAGTGGATGCCCAGAGAACATAAAGAATAAAGGAATTGACCAAGTGTGGTGTAACAAGCAGAACGAAGGTCACTTTGTAGCAACTTGCCCACAAGAGCCACGTAAAGAACTCAATGACATTCATTGCTTCAATCAAGAACCTGGACACTATGCAAGCAAATCGTCCGTAAAGGATGAAGAACAAGTTGAACAAGCCTATGGAGAAGCTCAATCTTGGCCCATGAGTCAAACATGGAAACCAAGGAAACCATACAAATATTGGCATTGAGAGATTTTCTCCAGGACCCAAGAAGGCCAATATGTAATTTTGTTTGAAAATTTTAAGGGTGGTAGTACCCTAGTTGCTTTGAACTTGTCAGAATCAGTAGCCTCCTCAAATCTCGGGACGAGATTTATTTTAAGGGTGGTAGCCTGTCACATCCCAAGATTTTCCAAATCTTGTAATGTGAAAATAAATGAATAAAATAAAACCTTGTTTGATTTTCAGAGCCAGAAGAAACTTTTTGAATGCAATTGGAACTTCAAACCCATTTGAAGTTAATAAAAACTAAAGGGATTTAAAAAGATAAACATTTAATAAAAGGAAAATAAAACATTTGGAAATACTACTTTGAAACAATTAAAATGAAAAGATTTCTTTTCAAATGAAATAGAAGTTTTACAAATAAGGATTATTTTATAAAGCCAAATTAAACCTAGACCAAACTTTGGAAATTAAAACATTTAGTTTTGAATAAAAATAACAAAGGTTTATTTGAGATAAAATAATAATGAATTAATATCCAATTTTATTCAAATAAAGGTTTTACCATTTTAATTAGAACATCAAGACTTATTAAAATGTTTTAAATAGGTTTTCCAAGTATTTTATATTCTCTAATAAAACCTACTAAAGTGTTTTGACTTTAATTTAGATTCAAAATAAATATCTCAAATAAACTAAATCTTATTTGAAATAATAATGAAAGTCTATTATATTTAATTAATAATGGACCCTAAAAATAAAATGTTATTTTGTTTTAAAACAAGTTTTCCAAATATTCTTTATTTCCAAATAAAACCTACTGATTGGGTTTTGAAAGCATTTGGAGTTCAAATGAAGATTTTATTAAATAAACTAAACCTTGTTTTATTAATAAAACCATGGACCAATTTATTTAATTAATGGAACCTAAAAAGATTTAAAATATTATTTTATTTCGGAGGTTGGTTTATACTACTAAACAGAACCAAAAACACAATGCAAAGTTTAAATGAATGTTTGAATTGTTTGAATGATTGAATAAGTTGATTGAAATTCAAAACAGAAATTCAAAATAGAAAAAGGAAAAGCTTTCAGTATAAAAAAAATGAAACAAAGCAGCCCAGTCGACAGGCCCAGCTCCAGCCCATCTAGCCCAGCTTCTTTTCTTCCCCGAACCGTTTTTATCACTCAGTATCGAACCCGCAAAACCCCTGACAAGTGGACCTCCTCTCGTTTCTTTTCCCCACTGATCAGAGGACCCCACACCACACCCTTCTTCCCCACCCGCGAACCACGCCTCTTCCCCCTCGCTGCCGTTGCAGGCCTTGATTCCGCGCGTTCAATTCACCTTAAAGCCGCGTTAATTCCTCGTCGTGGCCACGCCCATTTAACCGCCTGCTCCTCCTCGTTTTCCCTCAGACCACTCCTCCCCTTTGCCCCTAGGCTGCCCCCAATTCTCTCTGTACCGCCGCCGCTCCGATGATGTTCCAGTGATGATTCCGACGAAACCTCACCGCCCCTTGCATCCCTAAGCACTCTAGCAGCTTCTCCACTCTCAAGCGCATCTGTTAGTGCATCCAACTCGACTGCGGGTACCCTGTAACCTCATCTTCGACAGCGACCACCGTCGCCACCATATGCTTCAACTCCGACGACGCCCACAGGTAGATTCCGGTCACCCCTCTCCTCCCCGAGAAAATGATGATGATCTCCAGCTCAGACGAACCTAACGGCACTTTCTGTTTGTCTTAGGGCGCCCCCAATCTTCGCCATCGCTAAAGCGCCGCCTCGCCTTCACTCCGGCAGTACCCTGTAGTTTCGTCCGCCTTTTCCTCGTTCACGCACGCATCCTCGCCAGATCGCGCATCGACCTTGTTTTCCATTTGCTGATGCACGCTGTAGCCTCGTCCTCAACGACGCCGAAAGCAAGCCGACAACGGCAGCGATTCCGACGAGCATCGCCGCTTCCGTGCCCCGCCCAACGACGAACACCTTGAGCTTCGAGCGTCACCGCGATCACTTTAAGCACCCTCACCTCCTTCATCGTTTCTGTTTTCGGCGCCACTATCGACCGACGCCGCTAGCCACCGGCGCCGCAAATGGTCGAGCACACTAGCACCCTAGGATCCGGATCTAACGTTACGATAGATCACTTAACCCGAAGAGGTACGAGTCTGCGCCGCACGATCTCATTTAGATCCAACTACGGGCGTGATCCGCAGCGAAGCGTCCAATAGAATTCGCCGCGTGTCACCTGTTGGTTTAAAAGCAGTTGAAATCTGATTTAAATAGGATTTTCAAACCCTTATAACTTTTGATCCACGACCAAATTTGACAAATTTTATATCAATAAAATCAGGAGAACAAGCCCTAGCCAACCATGACCTTAGTTTTGAAAATAGTATCTGATTGCTTGTTTGAATTTGCAGAAACATTTGTGTACTTGTTTAGAGTATAAAAATTGTTTAAAATTGATTTTAGGATTAATTCTTTTACAAAATGGATTTGTGTGACCTTACTGACCCTAGGAACCAACCCATAGTATTAAAAATGATTTTTGTGAAATTTAAGTTGAATTAATTAACTTAGTCATTTTCTAGCCAAATAAAACTCATTAAATTGTATTATGGAAAAGTTTTTGCAAGGAAAACTTTGGGAAAATGTTATGGACCAAACTTACTGACCCAAAAACACCAAGCCTTGCCAAAGGCAACTTACTTGGTGAAAAACATAAAATTTTGCTTTGAAAAGAATAATTTCATCACATAAAATGTTGAATGGATTTTAAAAAAATAGACTTTGAGCAAACCCTCTAACTAATGACTTTTCCATTTTGGTAAATGATTAATGTGGACCATACAAAGTTTATAAACCTAGTAGAGACCAACCATGCCACAGAACCCTTTTGTTGCAAGACCTAGGATCCATTGCTTTGTGTATGTAAAATATTGATTGAATGTTGGTTTGGAATGCTACTTGATACTATGCTTGTTTGATTGTAGCAAAATTAGCAAAGTGAGAGACTAGCAAGATCAATGAGTGACTATCATTCCCTAACAAAAAGGCAAGTGACACTATCATCTAAAGTCCTATTATTTTCATTATACTTAGTGGATTTTGAAAAACATGCATGAAGAGAATTTTTACTTATGCTATGCTAATCCTAGTAGGATTCCCTATACACTCCTTAGTAAAAATATTGAAGTTGTACATGCTTAGCCATGCTATGTGTTGAAAAAGAGATGCATGTTGAGATTTTACAAAGGTTGAGAGAAGACTTGTGTTTTATATAATAAAACAAGGACTCAATGAACCACCTAGGTGGTGGACACTTTATGTTTTTGGAGAAGGTGGCAACAAAAGGGAACCATGTCTATGGCAATCTCTTTGTGTTGTGCTCCAAAATGAAAACCACCTAGGAAACTTAGAGATTGAACATGTTTCTCCAACTGTGGCTTTCATGTACAACCACATGCTATTATGGCTCGGTCTTAACTACATTAGGAAGATCCATACATTGTCTTTAGTTACCGGACATGAGGATCTGAATGCTTCGAAATGAAGACAAGCTAGCAATGATGTATGGAAGGACCTTTTGGAAAGACTTCGTCACATTCTCGGTCTGCCAAGACTCCATCTTGGTGAGCACTAATCCAGTAGGCCACTGGTGGCAACAAGATGGGATTGTGTCATGTGGGTAAAGTGTACTCCTTCTGCAGAAGTTAATAAAATCTAAGTACTTAGCCGTGTCCCCGGTTATGGACAATACTGAGCAACTAAAGTTTGAACTATGGGAGATCTCGACATTCCAATTTCTAATATAAAAACTTGATGCACTTGGGGGTACCAAGGAATTCAAAGAGATTTTGTTAAGCTTGTAGCACTTGGGGTTACCAAGGTGTATAAGAGCATGATGTACTTGGGGTTACCAAGGAACTCATGAGTTTTGATAAAACTTGTAGCACTTGGGGTTACCAAGGTGCTCAAGGATTTTTGACAAGTACTTGAACACTTGAGTGTCTACCAAGGAGTTCAAGGATCTTGGAAATGAGATTTGACAAAAGACCAAAACCATTTTGAAAAGATAGGATAAAATATTGCTTTATGCAAATGAGCCTAAAACTCTACTTAGCCAAATTTGCATGTAATGATAGGATCCACTTATATTATACTTAGTAGTGAAACTTGCCAATACAATTCAAATGTATTGACCCTTGTGGCTGTAACTTGTAATGTTGCAGGTTTGATTGATTTTAGTGAAGATTGTTTGATTAGGATTACAAAGTATACAACCAACATCTGCCTGTGGCACTTTGAAGATGAAGGACCCCATGACTTTAGTTATTCCGTTGCAATGTAATGTAATAGCCAAATGAGCTATGTATGATGTAATAAAATTATGTTATTCCTGGTTATAAAGTTATGTTATGACCTTTGTATCTTGATATTACATCTTAACTGTGGATGCTAGCTATTGATCCAGGGACTAGCATTGTAAACACAGGGGGCTCTATCTTATTAAAGATTGGGACCTCTATAGCCCCTGCCCTCTTTATATAGAGGGCTGGACGGCCCCATTGTCCCCTCCTCCAAGCCCTAGGGCGGCGGCCCCAAGGGTTGGAGTGGGGGGCAAGTCTCCCCCTCCCTTCTAGAAGGGTTCCTAGGGTTTCCCCTAGGGTTTTGGCCGGCTGGGCCTATGGGGCCTTGTGCCCCTGGCCCAATGCGGCCAGAGCACTCCCTCGTAGGCCCACGCACCCCTCCGACAAGTGGGGCCACGTTGGTCCCACTCCGGAAGCTTCTAGAACCTTTCGGTACATTACCGAACATTTTGAAATGATTCCGAAATCCAAAAATTGCTTTCCTTTATATGAATCTTATTCTCCGGACCATTCCGGAACCTCCCGTGATGTCCTGGATCTCATCCGAGACTCTGAACAAAAACTCACAAACCATTTATCCATTCTATCCTAGCGTCGAGACACGTTAAGTGTGTGACCCTATGGGTTCGAGAATATGCAGACATGATCTTCTATCAATAATCAACAGCGGGATCTGGAAACCCATATTGACTCCCACATATTCATCGATTATCATATCGGATGAACCACGATGCCAGGATTCAATTAATCCCATATATATTCCCTTTGTCATGCGATATTTTACTTGCCCGAGATTCGATCGTCGGTATCGGCATACCTAGTTCAATCTCGTTCACAGCAAGTACTTTACTCGTTCCGTAATCCGCTATCACTTTGTGATCAACTCCTTAACCACGTGCTTGCAAGCGGTGTTGATATCGATTACCGAGTGGGCCCGAAGTATATCTCTCCGACTTAGGAGGGACAAATCCCATCTCGATACATACAACCCAACAAGTACCTTCCGATCACTTGAGAGACACCTTTATGATCACCCTCACATAGGATGACGTTTGATGACCTCAAAGCTTTCTTCCGATACTAGGGAGTTGCATTATCTCATGGTCTAAGGAATACAATATTTGACATAGGAAAAAGCTTCGCAAAGATGAACACGATGAAACGATCTAATTGCTCTGCTTAATTTGGGTCTGTCCATCATATCATTCTCCTAATGACATGATCTCATTATTAATCGACAACTCATGTCTATGGGTAGGAAACCTTAACCATCATTAATCAATGAGCTAGTCCATAGAGGCGTACTAGGGACACGGTGTTGTTCATAAACCACGCAAGTATCAAAGTTTCCGCTTAATACAATTCTAGCATGGAATATAAACTTTATCATGAACAAGAATTATAACAATAACATCTTTATTATTGCCTCTAGGGCATAATTCCAACAGTTGGGTCCAGCGCACTTGGAACCACTACGAGCTCTGTAATGAACTCCTTCATCCATATCGCTTCTTGTGAAGCCTACGAAGAAGCTATGTATTCCGATTCAGTTAAAGATCTCGCCACAACGCTTTGCTTAGCACTCCTCCAGCTAACTGCTGCACCATTCAAAGTAAATACTTATACAGATTGAGATTTAGAATCATCCGGATCGGTGTTCCAACTAGCATCGGTGTAACCATTAACAACGAGCTGTTCATCACCTCCATAAGAAAGAACCATATCCTTAGTTCTTCTCAAGTACTTAAGAATGTTTTTGACCGTTGTCCAATGATCCACTCATGGATCACTTTGATATCTGCTAGTCAAACTAATAGCATATGCAATGTCGGGTCTAATACATAGCATGGCATACATTAGAGATCCTATGGCTGAGGCATAGGGAGTCTTACTCATCATTTCTCTATCTTCTGCCGTTGCAGGACTTTGAGTTTTACTCAAGGTCGTATTGGGCAACATGGGCAAGAACCCTTTCTTGCTATCTTCCATTCCAAACCTCTTTAGAACTTTGTCCAAATATGTACTTTGTAACAATGATATTAGGCGTCTCGATCTATCTCTATAAATCTTTATGCCTAATATGTAAGCTGCTTCGCCAAGATCCTTCATTGAAAAACTATTATTCAAATAATCCTTGACACTATTAAGAAGGTCTACCTCATTCCCAATCAACAATATGTCATATACATATAGTATTAAGAATGCTACAGAGCTCCCACTCACTTTCTTGTAAATAAAAGCTTCTCCATAAGTTTGTATAAAACCAAAGCTTTTGACTACCTTATCAAAACGTTGATTCCAACTTCGGGATGCTTGCTTCAATCCATATATGGATCGTTGAAGTTTGCATACCTTGTTAGCATCTTTAGGATCGACAAAACCTTTGGGTTGCATCATATACAACTCTTCATCAATGTCTCCATTGAGGAACGCCGTTTTGACATCCATCTGCCATATCTCATAATCATAATATGCAGCAATTGCTAACAAAATCCTCACAGACTTTAGCTTCGCTACTGGTGAGAAAGTCTCATCGTAGTCAACTCCTTGAATTTGTCGAAACCCCTTTGCGACAAGTCGAGCTTTATAGACAGTAACATTACCATCAACATCTGTTTTCTTCTTGAAAATCCATTTGTTCTCGACAGCCTTCCGGCCATCCGGTAAGTCCACCAAAGTCCATACTTGGTTTTCGTACATGGATCCAATCTCGGATTTCATGGCATCTTGCCATTTATTGGAATCTGGGCTCATCATCGCTTCCTCATATGTCGCAGGGTCATCGGTGTTGTCCACCAACATGACACTCATAACGGGATCATACCAATCAGGAGTGGTACGAGTTCTCGTTGACCTGCGAGGTTCTGTAGCAACTTCAACCGAAGTTTCATGATCATCATCATTAGCTTCCTCTCTTATTGGTGTAGGCGCCACAGGAACTACTTCCGGTGCTGCGCTACTCGCAAGTTCAAGAGAAGGTTCAACAACCTTGTCGAGTTCTACTTTCCTTCCAGTCACTTCTTTCGAGAGAAATTCTTTCTCTAGAAAGGATCCATTCTTAGCAACGAAGATTTTGCCCTTGGATCTATGATAGAAGGTATACCCAATAGTTTCCTTCGGGTATCCTATGAAGGCGCATTTTTCCGCTTTGGGTCCAAGCTTGTCCGGCTGTAACTTCTTTACATAAGCTTCGCAACCCCAAAGTTTAAGGAACGACAATTTAGGTTTTTTCCCAAACCATAATTCATAGGGTGTCGTTTCAACGGATTTAGATGGTGCCCTATTTAAAGTGAATGCGGCTGTTTCTAATGCATAACCCCAAAATGATAGCGGTAAATCTGTAAGTGACATCATAGAACGATCCATATCTAAGAGAGTTCGATTACGACGTTCGGACACACCATTACGCTATGGTGTTCCTGGCGGTGTCAATTGTGAAAGTATTCTGCATTTCTTTAAATGCTCGCCAAACTCGTAACTTGGATATTCACCTCCATGATCAGAATGTAGAAATTTGATCTTATTGTTACATTGATTCTCTACCTCACTTTGAAATTCCTTAAACTTCTCGAAAGTTTCGGACTTATGTTTCATGAAATAGATATACCCATATCTACTCAAGTCATCCGTGAAGGTAAGAACATAACGATAACCACCGCGCGATGCTACACTCATTGGGCCACACATCGGTATGTATGATTTCCAATAAGTCCGTAGCTCGCTCCATCATCCCAGAAAATGGAGTCTTAGTCATTTTACCCATCAGACATGCTTCACATCTTTCAAGTGATTCGAAATCAAGTGATTCAAGAAGTCCATCGGAATGGAGTTTCTTCATACGCTTCACTCCAATATGACCAAGACGATAGTGCCACATATAGGTTGAGTTATCGCTCAATTTCAAACGTTTAGCTTCAATGTTATTAATATGTGTATTTCCACAATCGAGATTCAATAAGAATAGACCATCTATCAAAGGTGCATGTGCATAAAACATATTACTCATATAAATCTAACAACCATTATTCTCGGACTTAAACAAGTAACCGTCTCGCAATAAACATGATCCAGATATAATGTTCATGCTCAACGCAGGCACCAAATAACAATTATTTAAGTACAAAACTAATCCCGATGATAGATGAAGAGGTAGCGTGCCGACCGCGATCACATCAACCTTTAATCCATTTCCAACGCGCATTGTCACCTCGTTCTTCGCTAGCTTCCGTTTATTCTGCAGCACCTGTTTCGAGTTACAAATATTAGCAACCGAACCAGTATCAAATACCCAGGCACTACTACGAGTACTAGTGAGATACACATCAATAACATGTATATCGGATATACCTTTCTTCTTGATATTGCCATTCTTCAAATCCGCCAAGTACTTTGGGCAATTCCGCTTATAGTGACCTTCTCCCTTGCAGTAAAAGCACTCAGTATCAGGCTTAGGTCCAGCCTTGGTCTTCTTCGTCAGTGCGGCAACTTTCTTACCGCCCTTCTTGAAGTTTCCCTTTTGCTTAGACTTGCCTTTCTTGAATTTGGTGGTCTTATTGACCAACAACACTTGGTGCTATTTCTTGATCTCCACTTCTGCAGATTTCAACATGGAGAAGAGTTCTGGCAACGTCTTGTTCATGTTTTGCATATTGTAGTTCATCACAAAGTTCTTGTAACTTGGTGGTAGTGATTGGAGGACACGGTATATCCCCAAAGAATTAGGAATCACTATACCCAAACTTTGGAGTTTGTTTGCGTGCCCAGACATCTTAAGCACATGCTCACTGACAGAGTTGCCCTCTTACATCTTGCAGTTAAAGAACTTTTCAGAAGCCTCATAACTCTCAACTGCCGCGTGAGCCTCAAATATCATTTTGAGTTCACAGACAATATCATGTGGGTCTTGGTTCTCAAACCTTTTCTGAAGCTCCGATTCCAAACCATACAAGATAGCACACTGAACTGTGGAGTACTGATTCTTCCAAGTGAGGTAAACATTCTCTACTTCATCGGTAGCAGTAGTTGCAGGCGGGTCACCCAGCGGTGCATCCAGCACATAGGTCAAATTACCAGCATTGAGTACAATCCTCAAATTGCGGAACCAATCCGCGAAGTTGCTTCCATTGTTTTTCAACTTTTCTTTCTCTAGGAACGCACTAAAATTGATGGTAGGGGCCGCCATTGATTTACAACATATTTACAATAGTTTAGACTAAGTTTATGACAAATTGAGTTCTAATTAATAGTTAAATTAATCTAGGTGATAGGGCAAAGGTGTCCGATCTTTCGATGAGATGGCGATAATCGATTTGGTGGAGTTCGGGCTTGACGATCCGACTACACGTGCGAGCACGAGCGCCAATGCAATCGCTAGGCCAATCTCCTGGAGGTTACCGATCCTGCGTGAACACGATCAGCCTGACCAGCGAGGGTCTTAATTCCTACCTGAAATCGAGAACAAGTAAGAACCAATATTGCAATCAAGATATTGCGGATTAAGAGGAAAGCTTTATTGAAAGAGGTGGGATCCTGAATAGGTGCGAAGTACAAGAGGCCTCTGCGACGCCGAGCCTTGGCGAAGTTGACTATGGCTAACTTAATGTCTAAACAAAATCCGAGTCTAAAGGTTCGGCTATGGGGCGTATTTAAGGCGAAAGGTGGGGTTTCGCCAGCCATGGAAGTGGTGGCGAATCCAACCCTAAAAGTCCTTTTCCCTCAAATACGGACTCTAAAAGTGGCTAATTAAAACTCGAAAATTACATGGGCCTGGCCCAAAATAAAGGTGTCATGACACCATATTATGCTATGGACGAATTCGTAAAGTATTGATCTTGAATATTTCGTCCAAGCCTTCTTTTCTTTATTATGGTGGCCTCAAAGTTCTGAAATCTTCATCCGTGGCCTTCTCTTGGATCATCACATGCTTGCGCCATCACCATGCATGGCCATGCTCCAACGCTTGTCCCTCTCATCCATGCTCGGTCCATCATTCCTAAGAGTAAGAAACGATCCGACTTAGGCAGATCATATTCTCATGTATGTAAGGAATAGTTCCAAGAAACGAAAGTACACGATAGTTTAGTTGTTTGGCACGAGATCTTGTGATGGGTCCTTGTATGTGTTGTCAGTAGGTACAACGGTTGTATCAATAGTAGGGATGTCCACATCATGCTCCCTTCTTGAATTGAAGTCGCCCTCGACGCAATCTCATCTTCCTCACCAAAGTAAGGCTTCAAATCTGCAATGTTAAATGTAGGACTAACTGTACCAAAGTCTGCAGCAACTCAAGTTTATATGCATTATCATTGATTCTCTCTAACACATTAAAGGGACCAGAAGCAAATGGCATTAACTTAGACTTGCGTAAATCAGGAACACGATATTTCCGCAAATGTAACCAAACAATATCGCCAACATCAAACACAACATGCTTTCTCCCTTTATCCCCAAAGAAGTTTATACTTAGCATTCATGTGTTCAATGTTATCTTTAGTAGTCTTATGCAAGTTTAATATCATTTCAGCGTTGTGTAGCATCCAAATTATGTTGCAATCAAGAAGGTAAAGGCAATAAATCAATAGGTGCACGAGGAACAAAACCATACACAATCTCAAATGGGCACATCTTTGTGGTAGAATGCAATGAACGATTATAAGCAAATTCTATATGAGGTAAACACTCTTCCCACAATTTTAAGTTCTTCTTTAAAACAGCCCGTAACATAGTAGACAAAGTTCTATTTACTACTTCATTTGACCATCGTTTGGGGATGACATGTAGTACTAAACAGCAATTTAGTCCCCAACTTAGCCCATAAACATCTCCAAAAGTGGCTAAGAAATTTAGTATCACGATCGAGACAATAGTATTTGGCACACCATGCAAACGAACAATTTCACGAAAGAACAAATCAGCAATATGCGCAGATCATCCGTTTATGACAAGGAATAAAGTGTGCCATCTTAGAAAACCGATCCACAACAACAAAATACTATCCTCCCTTCGTGTTCGTGGCAATCCCAAAACAAAGTCCATAGAAATATCCTCCCAAGGAACACTAGGAACAGGAAGAGGCATATACAAACCATGTGGATTAAGGCGAGACTTAGCTTTTGACAAGTATTGCAGTACACAAATCTCTCAACATCTCGACGACACGTGGCCAAAAGAAGTGTGTAGCAAGAACATCCTCCGCCTTCTTGACACCAAAGTGTCCCATCAATCCTCCTCCATGCGCCTCCTGTAACAACAAAAGACGAATGAGCTATCTCGAATGCATAGTTTGTTAGCACGAACACAAATCCATCATTGAAGACGAACTTGTTCCAAGTTCTACCATCTCTACGATTCTGCAACACATCTTTAAATTCAGCATCATGCACATATTGTTCCTTACTAGTTTCCAATCCAAATATTTTGAAGTCAAGTTGAGATAACAAAGCATAACGGCGTGACAAAGCATCAAGAATAATATTATCTTTACCCTTTTGTGTTTGATAACATAAGGAAAGACTCAATAAATTCAACCCACTTTGCATGACGATTCAACTTAGCTTGACTACGAATATGCTTCAAAGATTCATGATCGTAATGAATAACAAATTCCTTAGGCCATAGATAATGTTGCCAAGTTTCTAATGTCCAACCAACGATATAATTCTTTATCATAAGTAGAATAGTTCAGACTAGCCCCACTCAATTTCTCACTAAAATATGCAACAGGTTTTCCTCTTGTAATAACACCCTCCCAAACCAATTCCACTAGCATCACATTCAAGCTCAAAAGTCTTAGTAAAATCGGAAGTTGGAGTAAGGGAGCATGTGTTAGCTTATCTTTCAATATGACGAAGGCTGTTGTTGTGCATCGCCCAAACAAAGGGCACATCCTTCTTGGTAAGCTCATTCATGACAAGCAATTGATCCAAAGTCTTTGACAAAGCGCCTATAAAACCAATGAGGCCAAGAAAACTCCTCACTTGTGTGACCGTCTTGGTCATGCCAATTCTCAATAGCTTCAATCTTGGCTGGATCCACTTCAATACCTCGTGATATAACAACATAGCCAAGAACGCAACTCGATTGGTGCAAAAGGTGCACTTCTCAAGGTTACCAAACAAACGTGCATCACGTAAAGCATTGAAAACAGACGTAAATGGTCCAAATGTTCCTCTAAAGATTTGCTATAAATCGTAATATCATCAAAGTAGACTACCACAAACGTCCAATGAAAGCACGTAAAACTTCGCTCATTAATCTCATGAAAGTGCTAGGTGCATTAGTTAAACCAAACGGCATTACTAACCACTCATATAAACCGAACTTAGTTTTAAATGCTGTTTTCCATTCATCTCCTAATTTCATACGAACTGTGGTAACCACTACGCAAATCAACTTTAGAAAACATGGTAGAGCCACTCAATTCATCAAGCATGTCATCTAAACGTGGAATAGGATGACGATATCGAATAGTAATATTATTGATAGCTCTACAATCAAGACACATGCGCCAAGAACCATCTTTCTTAGGCACCAAAATAATAGGAAAAGACAAGGGCTAAGGGACTCACGAATATGATCTCTCCGAGTAGTTCCTGAATTTGGCGTTGTATCTCCTTTGTCTCCTCCGGATTGGTTCTATATGGCGCGGTTGGGCAACGTGGCACCAGGAATTAGATCAATTTGATGCTCAATTCCTCTAATAGGAGGTAGTCCCGTGGCAACTCAATGGAAATACGTCCTCATATTCCCCGCAAAAGGTTAGCAATAGCGGGTGGCAAAGAAGGAGGCATATCCTCAAATGAAAACAAAACCTCTTTGCATACAATTGCATAACATTGAGTATTGTTTACATCTAGTTCAAGAATATCAATTTTATTTGCAAGCATACATGGACTCTTCAAACGAATTTCAGTAGCATGTGTAGAATCGATTTAGTGTTCTTTGGTGGTATAAAATCTGCGGCAACAATCTGATTCTCACTTTTATTTTTCTCCTCGCTTTAGCTCTACTAGCTCTAGCAAGATCATCTTTTAAAATCTGTCGAGTCATAGGTTTTAGACCAATTTTCTTTCCATCATGCATAAGAGAATAGTGATTAGTTTTTCCATTATGAACAGATTCTCTATCAAATTGCCATGGTCTACCAAGTAACAAATAACAAGCTTGCATAGGTACAACATCACAATCAACAAAATCAGAATATGTACCAATAGTAAAATGCACGCGCACTCTTGTTACCTTGATCTTGCGAGAACTCTCAAACCACTGGATGTAATATGAATGTGGCCGTTGTCTTGTTGGAAGCGCAAGCTTCTCTACCATGTCAACACTGGCCAGATTATTACAACTCCCTCCATCAATGATGATCCGTATAGCTCTGTCCTTGACAACACCACGTGTTTGGAACAGGTTGTGGCGTTGATCTTGGTCAGATTTGCTCAATTGCACACTCAACACACGTTGTGTAATTAATCTCTTGTAGTGATCAGCAGCTTCAGCTCCCATTACCTCTGTCTCTTCATCAGCATCAGAATTGTCTCCATCTCGAGCAGAAATAAGGGCTAGTGTATCTTCATCAAAGTCACTCGCTGAATCGTATTGACCATCTTCTCGCACCATCATCACACACGTTGTGTTGTGCACTCTCTCAATATGACCAAAACCCCAAAGACTTGCGGCATTGTATATCCTTAGTCTTACCCGTGGAAGCCATAGAAGATGCACTACGAGCGGAGCATTGGATGATGGTGGAGGAGCATTGGAAATCTTGTGGTGGCCTTGGATGTGGTAGTAGGAGGCGAATCACGAGAGGCGCCGATTGTCGGGATGTCCAAGTGGATGTGCGACTGCAGAATTATTAGTCTTCCTCCATGGTGTTTGGCGATCCTGCACTTCACGTTCAGCTTTGCAAGCAAGATGAAACAAACGAGTGATAGAATTATATTCCTTATAATCTAATATGTCTGAATGTCCTTGTTTAATCCACCAAAGAAACGTGCAAGCATTTGTTCATTAGATTCTACAAGACCACACCTAACCATCCCGTTTGCAATTCGATAATACTCTTCTACGAATTTTTCCCTTGCTCTAAGCGTGTCGATTCTTTAGTAAATCACGTTGATAAGTGGGAGGTACAAAACGAACACGCATAGCAGTTTTAAAGCAGTCCAAGTACTAGGAATAGTAGTAGGATTTAAACGACAATACTCGGACCACCAAAGGGAAGCAAATTTAGTAAATTCACATGTAGCAAAGACTAACACGCATATTCTCGTGATATTTTAAGCATGCAAACGTTGTTCTACTTCCATCTCCCATGTAAGATATGCATCGGATTATATTTACCCTCAAAAGATGGAATATTTAATTTAAGCTTTGCAACATGATCATCATCATTACGCATCGGCATGCGTTGCGGTAGTAATGTCGGGACGACCAAAGTACCGTGGAGGTTGTTCAACCTCCTCGTCAAACAGATCGTCGCCGTCGGGTCGTAGTAGTACCCGCCGTCTGTCCCCAATGTCGCAAAGCAGCTACCACGGCGGAAGTCGAGGAACGCCGGGCAGCAGAGCCGCCGGGTGCGCGGCGGCGTACCAGCAACCGAGCCGTGATCGAATGCGTCAGGCACCATGTGTGGGTGCCGGGTGCGCAATCGGTTCGAAGCTCTTTGAACCGAACGTCAAGCTTGGCGTTGAAGGATTTCTCGAGCCCATCGATCTTGTCCACGGCGTTGGTGAGCTTGGTGTCAAACTCCCTAGGCGCGCGTGTCCACGTCTTCGCCGACCGGGAGCGCGGAGAAGTGGGCATGTAGTTCTTCGCTCGTCATGGTGGCCGGTTCCTGAAGTATCGCATGGTTAGTCCTTAAAAAGCACGGTATATACTACAGAATATGGTGGAAGTCACGCCAGAATCCGTCAAGCAATATCTGAAGCTCTTACAAGTTCTTACCAAACAGCGAGAAAAGGCGATGTGCAACCACGAGGATCGGTGGGTCCAGAGATTGAACCAAGCGATTACCGTGAGTCGAAACACCGCACGTGGAGAGTATCTGGAGCTCGGGAAGGCTTAGCAAAGGGTCGCAATTATCAAAACAAAGAATGCAAAAGTTGAAAGAATGCTCAACGATCGTGGCTGGTCCTAGGCTAGACCGTACTAGAGACGCGAGCCTAGATCACCAACGATGTCACGACGCCGACACAACAAGCAATCGTATGATGATATAGCACCGAAAAGCGATCCGAGATGCGTAAAATCACTATGATGGCGAGTGTCTAGAATCGATCTACGGGTCTAAAAGAGGTTAGCCCCAAAAATTTTTTGAAATTTTTATTTTGCTCGAAAGCGCCAAGCGCCAAAAATATCGCTATAACGGCCGATGGAGAAAAGTGATCCCGGGTCGAAAAATAGTATAGCCGTAAAATTTTTCTGAGGCGGTTCAGACTTTTTTTTTTTTTTGCTCTCCTTCGGACTTACGACGGACTCTTAGCTCGACACGGACTTTAGCTGAAAACGGAAAGCAAAGAAGGAAAGTCAAAAGAAATAACGAGGAAACAAGAACTCTCGGACTGCACTACGGCAGAAAACCGATCGGATCCGTGTCGCGAGGAAGGCGGTATGAGTATTAGGGTTTTATGGTGGCGGGGTATATGGCGGCGAATATGGTGGCAGGTATATGGCGGTGATCGGCGAGTGTGGTGGTGACTAGTATGATCGAACTCAAACTCTAAGGGACGAGACACTAAGACCAAAGAACTCGACGACGATGTAGACACAAATTCAACAATGCAAAACGAAAAGATAATGCGGCGAGATTGGTTATGGGATGGATCTAAACTCTAACTGTTTTTGGCTTTTTCGTGGGTTATAGGTAAAACAGATCTAATCTACGAAAACAGAAAATCTCACCGAGCAACGAAATCGATACCACTTGATAGGGCAAAGGTGTCCGATCTTTCGATGAGATGGCGATAATCGATTTGGTGGAGTTCGGGCTTGATCCGATCACACGCGGCAGCACGAGCGCCAATGCAATCGCTAGGCCAATCTCGGAGGTTACCGATCCCGTGAACACGATCACCGACCAATGAGGGTCTTAATTCCTACCAAATCGAGAACAAGTAAGAACCAATATTGCAATCAAGATATTGCGGATTAAGAGGAAAGCTTTATTGAAAGAGGTGGGATCCTGAATAGGTGCGAAGTACAAGAGGCCTCATGACGCCGAGCCTTGGCGGTTGCGACTATGGCTAACTTAATGTCTAAACAAAATCCGAGTCTAAAGGTTCGGCTATGGGCGTATTTAAGGGCGAAAAGGTGGGGTTTCGGCCAGCCATGGAAGTGGTGGCCGAATCCAACCCTAAAAGTCCTTTTCCCCTCAAATACGGACTCTAAAAAGTGGCTAATTAAAATCCTGCGAAAATTACATGGGCCTGGCCCAAAATAAAGGTGTCGCAGCACCATATTATGCTATGGACGAATTCGTAAAGTATTGATCTTGAATATTTCGTCCAAGCCTTCTTTCTTTATTATGGTGGCCTCAAAGTTCTGAAATCTTCATCCGTGGCCTTCTCTTGGATCATCACATGCTTGCTGCCATCACCATGCATGGCCATGCTCCAACGCTTGTCCCTCTCATCCATGCTCGGTCCATCATTCCTAAGAGTAAGAAACATTTCTGATTTAGGCAGCATCATATTCTCATGTATGTAAGGAATAGTTCCAAGAAACGAAAGTACCTGATAGTTTAGTTGTTTGGCACGAGATCTTGTGATGGGTCCTTGTATGTGTGTTGCTGTAGGTACAACGGTTGTATCAATAGTAGGGATGTCCACATCAAGACCGTACTAGAGACGCGAGCCTAGATCACCAACGATGTCACGACGCGACACAACAAGCACTGTATGATGATATAGCACCCTGAAAAGCGATCCGAGATGCAGAAAATTACTAGGATGGCGAGTGTCTAGAACTGATCTACGGGGTCTAAAAAGAGGTTAGCCCCCAAAATTTTTTTTGAAATTTTTTATTTTGCTCCGGAAAGCGCGCAGGCGCCAAAAAAATATCGCTATAACGGCCGATGGAGGAAAGTGATCCCCAAAGCCGAAAACCAGTATAGCCAGAAAATTTTTTCGGAGGCGGTTGCAGACTTTTTTTTTTTTTTTTTGCTCTCCTTCTGGACTTACGACCGGACTCTTAGCTCGACACGGACTTTAGCTGAACACGGAAATAACAAAGAAGGAAAGTCAAAAGAAATAACGAGGAAACAGTAACTCTACTCGGACTCGTACCACAGTAAAAACCGATCGGATCTGGTCGCGGTAGGAAGGCGTATGAGTATTAGGGTTTATGGTGGCGGTATATGGCGGAATATGGTGGCGGTGATCGCGAGTGTGGCGGTGACTAGTATGATCGAACTCGAAACTCTAAGGGACGAGACACTAAGACCAAAGAACTCGACGACGATGTAGACACAAATTCAACAATGCAAAAAGCGAAAAGATAATGCGAGGCGTAGATTGGTTATGGGATGGATCTAAACTCTAATCGTGTTTTTGGCTTTTCGTGGGTTATAGGGAAAACAGATCTAATCTAAAACAAGAAAATCTCACCGAGCAACCTGAAATCGATACCACTTGATAGGGCAAAGGTGTCCGATCTTTCGATGAGATGGCGATAATCGATTTGGTGGAGTTCGGCTTGACGATCCGACTACACGCGAAAGCACGAGCGCCAATGCAATCGCTAGGCCAATCTCCGGAGGTTACCGATCCTGCGTGAACACGATCACCGACCAATGAGGGTCTTAATTCCTACCAAATCGAGAACAAGTAAGAACCAATATTGCAATCAAGATATTGCGGATTAAGAGGAAAGCTTTATTGAAAGAGGTGGGATCCTGAATAGGTGCGGTACAAGAGGCCTCTGCGACGCCGAGCCTTGGCGGTTGCGACTATGGCTAACTTAATGTCTAAACAAAATCCGAGTCTAGGGTCGGCTATGGGAGTATTTAAGGCGAAGGTGGGGTTTCGGCCAGCCATGGAAGTGGTGGCCGAATCCAACCCTAAAAGTCCTTTTCCCCTCAAATACGGACTCTAAAAAGTGGCTAATTAAAATCCTGCGAAAATTACATGGGCCTGGCCCAAAATAAAGGTGTCGCAGCACCATATTAAGCTATGGACGAATTCGTAAAGTATTGATCTTGAATATTTCGTCCAAGCCTTCTTTCATCATTATGGTGGCCTCCAAGTTCTGAAATCTTCATCCGTGGCCTTCTCTTGGATCATCACATGCTTGCTGCCATCTCCATGTATGGCCATGCTCCAATGCTTGTCCCTCTCATCAATGCTTGGTCCATCATTCCTAAGAGTAAGAAATATATCTGATTTAGGCAGCATCATATTCTCATGTATGTGAGGAATAGTTTCAAGAAACGAAAGTACCTGATAGTTAAGTTGTTTGGCACGAGATCTTGTGATGGGTCCTTGTATGTGTGTTGCTGTAGGTACAACGGTTGTATCAATAGTAGGGATGTCCACATCACTAGGTGAACTCCCACTCAAAACAATATCCCTCACATTGTTTTAGTGATCACACGAACCAAATCCACCACATCAAAACCGATCATCACAAGAGTTGATGTAGCTTCAATGGCGAATAATCAACATGTTCATTATATCTACTATATGACTCATGCTTTACCTTTCGGTGATCCGTGCTCCGAGAACATGTCTGTACATGCTAGGCTCGTCAAGATCAAACCTTAGCATCCGCATGAGCAAATCTGGCTTGCTCACGTTGTATACACTTGCAGAATCTAACACACCCGATCATCACGTGGTGCTTCGAAACAACAAGCTTTAGCAACGGTGCTTACTAAGGATGAACACTTTAAAACTTGAAATTTGTGTGCTTGAGGGATCATCTTATAATGCTACCGTCGTTAACTAAGCAATACAAGATGCATAAAGGATTAACATCACATGCAATTCATAATATGTGATATGATATGGCCTTTCTTCTTGTGCTTCCGATCTCCATCTTCAAGCACGAACATGATCTCCATCATCACCGGTATAGCGTCAAGGTCAATGGCGCTGTTTCATGGTTGTCGTCCACCAGCTTCAACTATTACAACTACTTTGAATAGACACGCGGGTCTTAACAAAATTTAAAAGACAACCATATGGCTCCTGCCGGTTGCCAACTTACAATAAGGAACATTGCATACATCAAATATAATCACAATCATGGCCATATCACATCACAAAGACACCTCAGAAACAAAGTTAGACGCCTCTAATTTTCTTTGCATATTTTACGTGGTTTGGGGCTTTCAATAAGTGTCGTTCTAACTTACGAACAAGAACCACAACGTTGATGCTTGAACTATCAAGTGCCCGATGTAAATCGAATCTATACTATGATGGGAGAGACAGACACCCGCAAAGCCACTTATGCAATATAAGTTGCATGTTGAGCGTGGAGCAAGTCTCATGAACGATGTCATGTAAGGTTAGCCCGGGCCGCTTCATCCCATCATACCGCAAGATGCAAAGTACACAAAAAGAAATTGATAATAAAAGCACCACCACCCACAATGAACATTGTGTTCTACTTGTGCAACAGATCTACATATAGACACGGCTCTGATACCACTGTAGGGGTTCGTAGCATGGAAAACAAAAAAAATCTACCGCATGCAAACAAACAAGCCAAGATCTATCTACTAGATTGTAGGAGCGAGTCAATAGAGGAACTCACCCTCAAAGATTCCAAAGCGGTTAACGAGAGCAGATTCTCGTGGGTGATATAGTCGTACTCTTGTCGATCTCAAGATCGCGTAGACGATCCTTCCGGCGATGCGTTCCAGCAGCGCTTCCGCAGTAGGTCACACGTTCGGTACTCGATGAAGACCTTCCTCTCCTTGTTCAAGCAGGAAGCGGAGGTTGTAGCACTCTCCTCGCGATTCCGGCAGCATGACGCGTGGTGTCGAAAGTAGAGGGGAGATCCCGCAGGGCTTCGCCTTAAGCCGGTGCGAGTATGGTGGAGCAAGAGAGGTGCCTTGGCGATCTAGGGTTTAGAAGCACCAAGGGGAGAGGTGTAGCCGACGGCTAGGGTTTGGGGAAACCCTAGTCGGCGACTTGGAGGAGGCCGGCGGCTTGGGGCTAGGGTTTTTGGTGTGAGGGGTAGGGGCGCCCTACCCCTCCTTATATAGGTGGAGGGTGGCCGGTTGGGAGGAGGGAGTCCTCCCCCAACTCGGCCTCCTTGGCCGGCGGGTGGAGGGAGGAGACTTCCTCCCCAAGTAGGTTTCCTACTCTCCCTCCACCAAGCAAACTTGCCGTTTTACTTTCAAACTAGGATTTGATTTCTCTCTTTATTTTGCCCAGCCAAGTGACCTAGTACATGATGCAATCATTCCATATTGTCATGACACATTCATGTACCCTTCTCCTCCGGCGTGCCGGACCTTCCGGACCCTTCTAGAACATTCCTGGTGAAAACACCGGAATCATTCCCCAACTCCGAAACAGGACTTTCCTTATATGAATCTTATTCTCCAGACCATTCCGGATCTCCTCGTGATATCCCGGATCCCATCCGAGACTCCGAACAACATTCAGTCTCTTACTCATCATTTCATAACTACTCAACAACATCGAATCCTTAAGTGTGTCTCCCTACGGTTCGTGAATTATGCGGACATGACCGAGACACTTCTCCGATCAATAACCAATAAAGGAATCTGGAAATTTATATGGCTCCCACATATTTCTACAATTACTTTGCGATCGGATGAACCACTTACATACGATACCAATTTCCCTTTGTCTCACGATAGTTTACTTATCCGAGGTTTTGATCGTCGGTATCTCTGCATACCTAGTTCAACCTCGCATCGATAAGTACTCTTTTCTCGTTCGTGGTATGTGATCCTGTGATCCAAATACATGCTTGCAAGCCAATTGGATGACATTCCACCGAGAGGGCCTGAGTATATCTATCCGTCATATGGATGGACAAATCCTCTTGATCCATGTGCCTCAACCCATACTTTCCTAACACTCAATGCCATCTTTATAGCCACCCGATCACGGGTGGTGTTTGATGTCATCAAAACATCCTTTCGGTGATGGTGATTAGCATGATCTCATGGTCGAAGGAATTAGGTTACTATGTATCAGAAAGCTTATAGCAATTGAACTATTAAAATGACTTGATCTTTATGCTACGCTTATCTATAAGAGTATGTCCATCATACCATTCTCCTAATGATATGACCTTGTTATTAACAACATCTCAAATATTCATGATCAAGAAACCATGATCATCTATTAATCAACAAGCTAGTATTATAAGAGGCTTTACCAGAGACTCTAATTTAGTTTACAAATCACACAAGTATTAATGTTTCTGGTTAATATTGTTATAGCATGAATGTAAACATTTATCATAAACACAAAGATATAATAATAACTACATTTATTATTGCCTCTAGGGCATATCTCCAACACTTTTCTAGTGAACTTGCTGAGTACGCTCGTACTTAAAGTATCTTCTTAACCCTTGCTAGGTTCTTAAACCAGTACAGACGACGTTTACATCAAGTTGTGCTCCAGGAATCATCATCAAAAGCTAACGCTCTTCAATGAAGTCAAGAAAGTCAACATATACATCAACTCAAGTGAAGACGAAGTTGCTGATTAGATAAGAATAGAATTCTAACCATAGAACCTACTTCTATAGAGTATTGCAATAGCATCAATGCAAGCCTAGTAGTTCAGCTATTAGTTTTATAAGTATGGTAGCTATAAGTTATTTATTCCTGATTCTTCTTTATAGAAGTTTTTTTCTCTCTCTTTAACCTAGAGTGTTATCTGGATCTTATGTAAAGAGTTAAGTTGTAACCTATAGTCATGTCTTGGACTTGCTATGTTTCTGTTGTACTACTCTGGGGGATGTAATACTAGTGAACGATATTTCATTGGTGTTATGTCAACGATTATAGTGTACTACATCATGCAGTGGTATGCTGGGTCACCGCAAAACATTCCCTCCAAATGTTACGTTCATGCGAGATTTGATTGGATCCAGACTTGACTTTTGGATTGCATTGTTAGACCGATTAATAGATGTCCAATTGTCGCCTAGATAGTGAATTTCTTTAGAACTTAACCGAGAGGTACTTTCTCAGTTAGCTTCTTGAATGTGCTAATCCAACCGGTCATACTTGTTTGAGACAATAGGATGATCTAAAAGATGAAGATGTCCCTCAAAAACAAAATATTTGCCTATTAACTTCGTCAGGGGTTATCCGAATGAAAGATAATTTAGTTAAGCAAAATTGGCATAGAAATTCTACATGTGTGGTCTGTCATCACAATGAGATACTTGTTTTTCCAACGTAACTTCGCTAGGTCTATACGGCCAGTAACCCAAACAGCTTCAAACTTGTATCCACCATGTAGTATTGCCAATATATTTGATAATTGGTTATATTGTATAGACCACAAGTCAAGACTCTATTACGGGTTAGGGCGATTGCCATTATATAGTTTCTACGGTTGTGTATAATGATAAAGTCTTTAATGATAAGAATTGTTCTCTTTTACAGGTTTTATACCGATGTACCAACACATTCATGGTCATCCCTACATCGTGCAAAGTATTTGAGACCTTTTTACAAGTGTATATGCGACTCCAGGATATAGCTCGAGATTTATTTATTTGCCATGGGTGGCAACATAATCTTTCGATCAGTCCTCCGTCATCATCTTAGACATTTTCTGTTTGGAACTTTGGACTACCATCGTTGTGTGTATCCCAAATATGCAGAGGTCAGGTGTAATGCTTAACTTTAAGTAAGTCCTTTATTGAAACAAAAATCACGGCGATGCTATGAGCCACACATTTGATTCTAGAAGTGATACTACTTCACATTAATGTCCTCCAAGACCCAAAATAGCATTGCATAAAGCTCTGGTAGCCCGTACCATATAAGAGTGCACACGCACCATCAAGACCTAAAAGCATATAAGAGTGCACACACACCATCAAGACCTAAAATGTAAGTTATGTAAGACCTTGACGCATAGCTTAATAGAATTAATAGGATACTCATACCAACATAACATGTTACAACTTCTTTTTCAGATTTTTTTTTAAAAAAACTATAAGGTTAAACTTTTAGACTAGAACAATTTGAGGATGATTGACTGAAAGTAGATTTCAAATGCGCACGAGTAATAACAAAGTACACAAAAAAGACTAGTCAATGCAGTTACAGTACGGCCTATGTGCCGCTTGGATTGTCAAGCACAAAGCTTCAGGCAGGCAACACGGGCATCCATAGCTTGTAGAGACTTACAGTAACTTCCCAGCCGAGGTGAACAAGCAAGGCAACATAAAGCCCCTCATGGCCCAGAACCACCCTTGTCAAGACCGTAATCAGTCATGCCCGTGCCAACTTCATTTTGGTGCTTGACAAACCCACCGTTCGCGGCTTTCGAGTAGCTCCAGTAGTACACCAGGGAAGCCACTAGGTTGATGAGCATCATGGCGGCGGCGGCCGCAAACACTCCTTTGCGGAGCGAGGCACAACTGACCAAGTCATGCTCCATGTAGTAACCAAGATACTTGGTGTGGTATGCATTCCTCGTGGATCCTCCCACAAGGCAAGCTTCCGCGGTGAGAAATGTCAGCCTGGGAATCAAGTATAACAATGGGATTATGAGGACGATAATAATCATGACAATATATCACTTGTAAGTTCTTATATAATCAAGCAGCACTATATCAACGAGAACCTTTATGTGTTAGCTAATTTTCGTACCGGCAGATTTACATGTTTTAACTCATCTGAAGTCCTCTTATACACAGCAGACCTGGATTGGCTCTGATATTGTGAAACACGGCAGAAGCAGCGATTTTTTTAAAAATTATGCAATTTTTAATGATTTTTGATAATACTGTACGATTTAAAGAATTTCTAAATCTGGCCTAAACCGACTGCAGCTAGTCGTCTTGCACTAGGCCGACTGCATGTATGGCGGGCCCCACGGAGGTCGAATACCCAGCCACAGCGCTGAGTGGGCACTCAGCCACGGCGACGCCGAGAGGTTATTTAAAACCCATGGTTTCTACTTAGCTAAAGGACCATGCATGCATGAATTAGACGTCCCATTGCACGAAGTAGTGAGTTAAGTATCAACCAATAGCCATATGCATGCACACCGTGCTCACAGTTGCAGGTTAGCTAGCTATTTGGGCTTAATATTTTGCCAGCTAGCTAATTCCCAGGCTATTAGCCCATATACGCATAGCCAGAAAAGAAATATATGCCTAAAGACTCATGCATGGATTAGCCGGCCGTCGTTGCATGATTAAGTAAATAGGGAATTAAATTTCAACCCCTTGCCATATGCATGTCACCATGCTCCATGCAATTGGCTATGCCAGCGCTGAGTAGTTCAATCGGCTTGGGTTTGACCGATTGCGGCTTGGCCCTGACCGATTGGAGTAATCGGCTTCCTCCTGACCGATTACATGTTGGCGGCCCGTCAATTGGGCAGTCGGTGCGGCCTAGGCCGATTGAGCGCAGTCAGCTTGGCCCAAGCCGACGTTGTGCTAGATATCGAAATTCTTAATTTCGTACAATACTTTTTAAATTGTAAAAAATGTGTATTATTAAAAAAAATCGCGCAGAAGCACACATGGTATCAAACCAACATAAGTGAATCTCACAGAGAACCTGAATAATGACGCTGAACAATCTACAACAATATACAAATGATTCTGCAAAGCAGGCAACAAATTCCAAATAACAACCTTGCAAGAGTACCAAGGAATTGTGGATCTCTCACTATAACCCTCTCGTGTCTTTTGACTGTTAAATTCGTTCTTTAGACAATAATCTAGTGATCAAGAATAAATACAGCCTCTAATCCTCTCGTGTGCCCACAGTTGCTTCTACTTTGCTCTTGAGTCATATACACTTTCGAATTGGGTTTAGTAATAACATAACAGTAGACTATAACAGAGAATGAGACATATTACTGATTCCTTAATAACCAATTAATAAAATCTAAGCTGTCAACTTAAAAGAACAAACTTGAGGAAATTGTAGTACTATCAAATGCTGAATGATTGGAGGGCTCAGGGCTCAAAAGATTGTAACTGGTGTCAACCACATAGATTGCTTTGAGAAGCAACTGATATTAAAATACAGTTATCTGGATTGTAACAGATGCAAATGTAGAAATATCTAAGAAGTTATGTCCATCATGATTCATTAACAATGATATTAAAATACAGGACCATGTTCCACCATAGAACAAGACACACATTAAATATTCTCAATAAATATTTGGAAGTACAGAACTATCACATTCAGCGTCTTATTTTGGAAGATCGAGTTAAAAATATGATAGGTCAGAGCTAGTCAGCTAGACATGCTGGGAATAGGAACAATCTGGTTTCCATCTGAAAAATTTCAAGGAGCTGAATATAGTGCTCACAAGAGATTCTACTACGAATCTAGCTTCTTCAAAGGCTGCAATCCAAGCACTGGGTTATTTTGCTACAACACCCATCTAATCTGATAGAATCGAACCTTGAAGACATGCTAGCTAGGATTTACAAGTTACAGCAATCTATGGGCACGATGGGAACATAAGAAACGTACATTGACCATTTAGCTATTGAAAGATTTTCTTTCAAAAGTTCATACTTTACAGTTTAGAAGTGAACTTTTCGTTTATGTCCTGGTTCAGATCGTGTGCCAGTGATAGGCTCCAGTGTTTAGTGATGTTTTGTGTGGCCTCTCACACTTTTCATTTAGGCTTGTATAGTGTTTTATTTGATCTATCTCACCTTTTTGATTAAGCAGTGTTTGGAGACTTGTAATAAACGGTGTAATAATTAAGGCCTGGAGTCTCATATGGAAGGCAAACGTCCCGCCGAAGGTCCGCGTTTTCGGGTGGAGGGTGACCACCGACACGCTAGCCACAAGGAACAACAAGTGCAAAAGAAATCTCGAGCCCGATAGCCGCTGCATCATCTGCGGAAATGGAGTCGAGGACGCGCATCATGCCACTGTCCTGTGCACTAAGGGCCTGTTTGGTTGGGCTTAAATCTAGCTTTTAGAGTTTGGCTTATAAGCCACAAAAGCACCAAAATAGGTGCTTTTGGCTTTGGCTTTTGGCTTTTAATTAAACATGGTAGTACAATGGTATAAGCCAAAAGCCAAAATAAAAAGCATCTATTTAGGTGCTTTTATGGCTTATAAGCCAAAAGCAAAAAGGCATAAATAAGCACAACCAAACAGCCCCTAAGGCTGCTAGCCTCCGCCAGGCTATGCGTGGCAACTAGTCTCTGCCTCAGGAACACCTTTTTAGGTACACGGGGAAAGATTGGCTGCTTCTCCTCCTGGACAATGTAGATGCTCTGTCTAGGTCTCGGATCCTGCTGATCTTGTGGCGAGCATGGCATTTGAGGAACGACGTCGTACACCAACAAGGAAAGGAAACTATTGGGCATTCAACTGCCTTCCTCGATTCTTACATCAACACACTTCACGCCAACAATGAGCTACGATGAAGACCCAAAAGGCAAGGCCCCTGTGCCTACCTTCCTGAACTCCTCCGACAAGGATCCCAGGCTGGCCATAAGCTCCAGTTGGACGGCTCCACCTGCTGGATGGATCAAGCTAAACACTGACGCTTCCTTCATCGGACGAGACAAACCCAATGGCACCGACGCGATTGCCAGGGATCATATGGGTAATGTGATCCTCGCCGCTTGCTCTCCGACTCTTCGTTGCAGAGACGCCGAAGAGGCTGAAGCCATAGCTGCCCTCCTGGGCATAAAGCTTCTCGTCGACATGGGACATAACAAGATCTTCTTTGAAGTGGACTGCTATGTCGTGGCCACGACACTGCAATCTCCTGAACCAGATAGATCGAAGCAATGGGCCACATATGACGACACCAAGCAGCTCCTGAAGAACTTCAGCGACCATTGTATCGGACACACCAGAAGAGAGAGCAATAGGGCTGCTGATGCCCTGGCAAAGCTTGCCAGATCATCTGGACAAACGATATCCCTGATATTGTGTGGGTCTTTGTAACACAAGACCAAAACTCCTGTACTCCCGTCATAATATAAGCTCTCCTTCTCTCAAAAAAAAATATTAATCCTTTACATCTATGATGGAGAGGATGCGGTAATAAAGCTTCCATTTTTAACAAAAAAGAGCAACAGTTCTGATAGCATTACCAGATACTAGAATAAAGGTAATAATACATCTTAGAATGTAGGATTCACAGTACATATTGCTTTCAAGAATCATAACACCCTTCAATAAATTTCTGGTGTGCACCATCTCTCATCTATTAATCTTCGCTTAGCACAGTGACCATATTCACGGAACAAGCAAACTTTCAAAATGATTCTGCAGCTTGAGCAGAAATCCCATGTAGTACAAAGTTGCTATTAATAATAGTGTTGGACACCGTGTTAGTATAAAAGTGGTGTCCTAGGAGAGCCTAGAATATTCCAGTGAGTGTTAGTATAGTAGTGCTGTCCTAGGAGAGCCTGGAATGTTCCAGCAAATGTTAGAGTCTAAGTTAGTGTCCTGGTAGAGTCTAGAGTATTCCAGTGTACTAGATAAGATGTAGCCTAAGTTTAACTATATATAAAAGGGTGTGGTGGTCTAAGAGACTAGTCCATCCTAGAATTTTTCCCCTAAAGACTACATGGTATCAGAGCCTTGGTGCTCCTGAGAAGTGGCAATGGTGATGAAGCAGGGCTGCGCTTGGTCCTAGTGGTGGCCGGTGGTGAAACAACGGCTTGTGGAGGAGCTCCGGGCGTTCAAGTGTGAGTGCATGCAGGAGTAGCTAGCTCAGGTGGAGAAGTGCTGGTCAGGATGACTTGCAAGGACAAGGAAAAAGTAAGGAGAAGCAAGGGAGCTGCGGGTGCTCAAAGCAGAGGTAATTGTTGTTTACGGTGTGTGCTAGCAGAGGACATGATGTAGCCCGACCTACGGTCGTTACCACATCTTGGTCTCCAACTTACGCCAAGTCATCATGGACTCCAAAGGTGAATCCGTTCCTCTATGCGAGCCCCCTTCCTACCCTATTGAATGGTATGCTACTTCATACTCCGTCACATATGCATGATAGGTTCACATTGACAAGTACGGAGGCAATGAAGGAAGCCCGGAGCATCAAGCCCGACAAGACGGAGGCTTGGAAGAGGAGGCGGAAGAAGGCAGATCGCCAAATGCTCTCTGTCCAGACTCTAGGATCTGCCGACCAGATTACTGGCCAATGGCATACCGCCTCTACTACCCCTATAGACGACGCCAACAGAAGCCCCAGATCGCAAGCGGTACTACGGATCTGGACCCGGTATTACCTGATACCTCGCTTCGCTACAGACGGCTCCAATGACGCCTCAGATCTGCAGCACGACCGGTCCCGGGCGGCACTCTGGGACTAAGCGGTACTCTGGGTCCCAAGTCCCAGATTACTACTCATGGAAGGTCACACAGACTAGTTGGGCCACAGCCCATGTATCCCCCTTTACTTACCTATTCGTCTAGTTTATCTCCAAACTACCCTTGTTTATATGGTTGGCCTATAAATAGAGCCCCCACCCCTCATGTATCCCTTAGGCATAGATGATAGACTAAAGACAACCCCCATTGTGGAATCTCTAGTTTTGCCTCATCCCCTTTACCAAGGGGACCGACTATCGTCACCAACCTCGATTGGACTTTGCATCACGCATCCATCGTTGAACAAGGCCTTGGAGTTCATTGTCTCGTCTCCAAGTTGTCAAGACCCTTCCCAAGGTGTTCTTCCCTCTCCGATGTGGATTTGAGGGAGCACGTTGACCGATCTTTCCTTGCGAGGATTCTATCGGACCGGTGGCCGCCGTTCGGGAGCAATCGGCCTTGTATCGTGTGAGTTTTGCGTGTGTTCATCGTGTTCTTCGCGAGGTGTGTGTTCGCTTCCGCTACCTTCTTCCTTTCCCCTCGTTTTCCCATCGATTTGACCACGAGATCCGTGAAGATCGGGCACCCAAGAGGTTAACCCCTCCATCAGGACAGAAGAGAGAGCTTCATGAGCTCGTGTCTCTCAGCAAAAGCAGCAGGGACTGGATGTTGTGTTGCTCTACTACGAGGGTTGTGGCGGTAGGCGGTGTGTGCAAGGACCGGGAGAAGTGGTCGACAAAGGCAACTGGAGGGTACATCTTGCAAGGAGGAGGTTTGGGTTGTGATATAGGCTGCAGAGAAGAGCGTGCAGTGGACTTGTAGAAACGGTGAGCAAATTGTGGATTCGATCTCAATACCGATCAATGGGGAAAAATCAAAGAATTGAGAAGCTACTTGAGAAAATGACTCAATTGATGGAGATAGAAGAATTGAGAGAGTCAAAGAAGATTGTGGAAGTTCCAAAGCAAGGTGAAAAAACAACAGCCCTACAAAAATTGTGTAAATCTCGCACAAGCGGAAGAAGGTATGTCAAATTGAGCTCCTACGTTAGACGGAACTTGTTCAAACTGGATACTAGATTCGGGAGCATCTGCACATGTAACAGGAAGGTGGAGTGAGTTTGCATCATATGCTCCAAATCCACCCATGCATAAAGAGACCATCCAAACAGCTGGTGGAACTTATCAGCCTGTCAAAGGAGTCAGCACGGTGAAATGCACTCCGTCAATTACATTATCTTCGGTCTTGTATGCTCCATCATTTCCAGTGAGTTTGGTGTCTATGAGTGCCTTGGTTGACGACATTGATTTTCGAATTATTGCTGATCAATACAACTGTATAATTGAGGAGAGGACAACTGGAAGGAGACTTGTGGTCAGTGTCAAGCATAAGGGACTATGGTACTTGGATAGACATGAAACAGATGATGCATTATGCACCGCTTTGACAGTTGTTGCTGGTGACGATGAAGCAAAGGTGATACTCTTACATTGTCGAATGGGCCATATTTCCTTTGATACTATGAATAAGATATTTCCCGGAGAAATGAAGGTGGATAAAGAAAAACTTGTGTGTGATGCTTGTGAATATGGAAAACACACAAGGACATCATATGTGAGCCATGGACTCTGAAGCACATCGCCTTTCATGTTGATTCACTCTGATGTCTGGACTTCTCCCGTGGTCTCTATTAGTGGAATGAAGTACTTTGTCACCTTCATTGACTGTTACTTGCGGATGACTTGGATATATCTCATAAAACAAAAAAGTGAGGTGCTTAGTTGTTTTAGAGACTTCTATGCATATATTCAAAATCGTTTCAACATTGGTATTCAAATTATCAGGACTGATAATGGGACAGAGTATGTGGACCATGAATTTGGCAACTTTCTTTTAGAAAAAGGAATACTTTATCAAACTTCATGCCCTGATACTTCTCCACGGAATGGAGTAGCTGAGAGGAAGAATCGACATCTGCTGGAGATAGCCCGATCGCTTATGTTTACTATGAATGTGCCAAAATTCTTATGGAGTGAAGCAGTTATGACCGCCACTTATCTCATCAACCGAATGCCATCAAGAATTCTTGGGATGAAGACCCCATAAGAAATGATCTTTGGTAAAAATGAGTTCATTGTTCCACCAAAGGTGTTTGGGTGTACATGCTTTGTTAGAGACCATAGACCTTCAGTAGGAAAATTGGACCCACGTGCTATGAAGTGCATCTTCTTGGATACCCATCTGGACAAAAGGGCTACAAGTGTTGGAGCCTTAGTGAGCAGAGAACATTTGTTAGCATGGATATGACATTTAGAGAGTCCGAGCCGTTCTACGGAGAGAAGACGGACCTCAGCTCGTTGTTTGACTTTGACTCTCCTAGCACAATTGATGCTAGTCAAGAGGGGGAGACTGAACTAGTGAGGACAAAGGAAGATGAACAATCGAGAGTTGTTGTTGGTTCAATTCCATCTCCTGCGAGTGAAGAGAGATGGACAAAGCCAAATGAGGAAGAAAATTTAAGGGTGCATACAAGGATACAAGCTACAAGTGAAGAGAGATGGAGAAAACCGAACGAGGAAGAAAACTTAAAACTGTATACACAGAGAAAACCGCAACATGAGCAGCAGCAACAGGCTCCTACAGCAGGTGACACACAAGTGCAGGGGGAGCAACATGCTCCAACAAGTGTTGAAATTGTTGAATTGACTGAGGGCGCTGGTCCATCTAATACGAGAGATTCAATGGACTTGCCCATTGCCTTAAGAAAAGGAATCCGAGTTGGAGCTAGAAAACCTCCAAATTGGTACCGAGATGAGCATGACATAGCTAATTATGTATCATATACATCTCTATCAACAAACTACATGGCATTCATTGCATCACTGCAATCCGTGGTGATCCCAAGAGACTGGAAAGTAGCAAAGCAAGACCCGAAGTGGCGAGAGGCCATGATAGAGGAGTTAAATGCTCTCGAAAGAAATAAAACTTGGAAACTTGTACATCTTCCAGTAGGAAAGAGAGTTGTTGGGTGTAAATGGGTTTACACTGTGAAACAAAATCCAGAAGGGAAAATTGAAAGGTACAAGGCAAGACTAGTTGCCAGAGGATATAGTCAAGCATATGGGATTGACTATGATGAGACATTTGCACCGGTGGCAAAGATAAACACAATGAGGATACTTATCTCTTGTGCAACTAACTTCGGGTGGCCTTTGCATCAGTTGGATGTCAAGAATACATTCTTGCATGGAGATTTACAGGAGGTATACATGGAGATCCCACCTGGTTTCTCCACTCCTAGAACATCAGGAAAGGTATGCAGATTGAGAAAATCTCTATACGGCCTCAAGCAATCTCCACGGGCATGGTTTGATAGATTTAGACAAGCTGTATGCGGTATGGGATATAAGCAGTGTAATGGGAATCATACAGTGTTCTATCGGCACTCAAATAGCCAGATTACAGTCCTTGTTGTATATGTTGACGATATCAAAATCATAGGAGATGATGCGGTGGAGATATCACGACTGAAAGACAACCTACGCAAGGAATTTGAGGTGAAGGATCTTGGTCAACTCAAGTACTTTCTTGGCATAGAAATTGCTAGATCCGCCAAAGGGATTGTGCTCTCCCAGCGGAAGTATGTATTGGACTTGCTTAGTGACATGGGTATGCTTGGGTGTCGGGTTCATCAACACCTATCGACCAAAACCACAAATTATGTGCCGAATCAAATCCTTTGGTACTTGAAGTGAGTGTAGTGAGTAGATACATGCATGATCCTAGGAGCGCACACTTGGATGCGGTCAATCAAATCCTTTGGTACTTGAAGAGTAGTCCAGGAAAGGGACTATGGTTCAAAAGGAATGGTCATCTAAATGTAGATGGGTATTGTGATGCTGACTGGGCAAGTTGCTTGGATGATAGGAGATCAACTTCTGGTTATTGCGTGTTTGTTGGGGGAAATTTGGTGTCATGACGAAGTAAGAAGCAGCCGGTGGTTTCAAAATCAACAGCTGAAGCTGAATATAGAGCTATGTCACAAGGTTTGAGTGAGATGTTATGGGTGAGGAATCTTCTTTCCAAGCTGAAAGTGTAGGAAAGGCCCTTTTAATTTGTGGTGGGACAACCAGTCGGCGATCAATATCGCAAACAACCCTGTTCAACATGATAGAACCAAGCATGTGGAGATTGATCGCTCCTTTATAAAGAAGAAGTTGGATGACGGTATAATTAAGATAAGTCATGTAACCTCTAGCGAGCAAATCGATGACTGTTTAACTAAAGGATTAGGAATTAAAGAGCATAGTTCAGCTTGTAACAAGATGGGAACGTTATATATCTATCACCCATCTTGAAGGGGAGTGTTAAACACCGTATTAGTATAAAAGTGGTGTCCTAGGAGAGCCTAGAATATTCCAGTGAGTGTTAGTATAGTAGTGTTGTCCTAGGAGAGCCTGGAATGTTCCAACAAATGTTAGAGTCTAAGTTAGTGTCCTAGTAAAGTCTAGAGTATTCCAGTGTACTAGATAAGATGTAGTCTAAGTTTAGCTATTAAAAAAGGGTGTGGTGGTCCAAGGGACTAGTCCATCCCAGAATTTTTTCCCTGAAGACTATAAATAGCTTAACCTGCTTGTAGATTGTTATACCGGACTTCACCTGTTTAAACCTAAATTATGTTCATAAACTGTCTAATTCTTATGTTTCCTGGTAGACAAAAAAGGGTGTGGTGGTCCAAGAGACTAGTCCATCCCAGAATTTTTCCCCTAAAGACTATAAATAGCTTAACCTGCTTGTAGATTGTTATACCAGACTTCACCTGTTTAAACCTAAATTATGTTCATAAACTATCTAATTCTTATGTTTCCTGGTAGACAAACAAGACTCAATGGCCAAAACTATGATGAAAGTGAATATATAACTACGGCTCGCTCTCCGTGATAAGTGCCTGGCAGCAAATTTGTGCTGGCATGGATGAGCTTTTTTTTTAACCTTGAGACTGTGAGGCAAAAGCCCCATAGAAATTTATTACCCTCTCAAAACCAAACAGGAAGAGTCCAAACAATATGTACAAAGACTAAGCTAAGGGGAGGAAGGGAAAAACAAACCTATGTATACAGAACTAACCAATACAAAGGCTAAACACAAGCTGAATATCCAGGCCATAAACTCAGCATGGCCCGACCAAGGATAGATCATGAATGAAACTCTGTCTCCAACCAGAAAAAGAAGGTTTCTCCCCTTGAAAGATTTTCCCATTTTGTTGCTTCCAGATGTGCCAGTACGCCATCATAACAACCTCCATAAAAAAGGGTTTAGCAAAGTCTCTTTTCGTCCGTGCCTTGGCGGCTATGGTGGGCCGCTGCGTGTGGCTGGCGGGGGCTTGGTGGCCCTCGCGGGCATCCCCATGGCAGAGGTGTGCCATGGTGCTTGGATGGCGGTGCGGCAGCGCTGCTTTTTGGTGGTTGGGGCGCTTTCGTGCGTCCTTTGAACGGTGGCGAGTTGGCGCGTGGTGTTCGCTCTGCTACGCATGTAGGCCGGAGCGGCGGCTCCGGGCCAGGTGGTGTTGCTGCTTTCTCTTGGTCGTGCGGGCGGCAGGGCTTGGGGGCATGGGCAGGCGCGCGTCTCTCCTGTTGTTGGTCATGCTTGTCGGGCAGTGTGGGTCGTCTTCGTGACGGTCCACTGGAGGTGGTGCAGGGGTTTCCGGACGAAAGTCCTTCTAGACTTAGGTCGGTGCCGACTTCGACGACGCCTGTGGGCACCGTTTCCCCCTTGGGATATGGTTGTGGTGCCCGGACACCACTCCGTCCATCACTCCGGGGTGAAAACCCAAATCTGGCTTATTTTTGCCAGATTGGATGATGGTGACCTTCCTAGAGGCGTCATTTTTCAGAGTGATGGGAGCCATTTCCCGGGGTTTGCTGGTTCTTCTGGGAGAGTCGACGTCTTGAGCCTGTCATCAGATGCGATTGGCGAAGTTCCTTGACTGCCTCACATGAAGCCTGAGAGGCGTAGCCATTTCCTTCGGCTCTGACTTCCTCTCCAGGGACGTGGACCAGACTTTTCGTAGCGCCCGCTATTACTGTTGTGTTGGTGTCGTTCGATGGTGCTCCAGACCTAGTCAAGCTAGGTAATGTGGCCTTGTGTGGTTTTTGCCGGTTTTTCCTAAAAACTGTGCCGCTTGGGGTCTCTTTTCGGTCTGGTTCCCCTTTTAACCAGACTCGTGTGTATATACGTCTGTTTTAGGTTTTGGTCGGTTTCCTTTCCAAACCAGCCAACTCTCTTCTTGTAATAGAAAAGGCAAAGCTCCTGCTGGTTGCTAAAAAAAGTCTCTTTTGGCTGCAATCATAGCTGTTTGAATATTCTGCCCCTAAGACCAATCTATCTGTAAATAGTTCCAAACTCGCTGACTGAAATTACACCAGAAAAATAGATGCATTCTATCTTCATAAGCTCTGGTTGCACACAAAACACAATGTTTATCTTTAGTTACTTTCCACTAACTCCTGATATTAGACTTAGGGTTTTAGGGGCAACTGCTCGACACCCTAAACGGGCGGCTATCTCATTATATATGTACAATACAGTTTACAAGTTATGTACAGATGCTACCTATAAACAGTATAACACCCTCCTTCAATCTTAACTGTGACCTGAGGTACAAGGCAAGTTAAGATTGCGCCTACAACCTAAAAATTGAGGCCGCGGTAGTGGCTTTGTGAAGATGTCAGCAAGTTGATTTTTGGAGGAGATGAACTTGATGTGGAGTAGCTTCTATGAAACACGTTCTCTTACAAAGTGATAGTCAACTTCGATGTGTTTCGTTCGGGCATGAAATACCGGATTAGAAGATAGGTATGTTGCACCGATGTTGTCACACCAAAGGACCGGTGGCTGAGTTTGAGAGACTCCCAATTCTTTGAACAAAGACTGTACCCATATGATCTCAGCTATGGCATTAGCAACTGCCTTATACTCGGCTTCAGTACTGCTACGATAAACTATAGCTTGTTTGCAAGCATTCCAGGCGATCAAATTAGGACCAAAGAAGACTACATAGACCCCCGTGGAACACTTGTTATCAGGACTGCCAGCCCAATCCGCATCTAAGAACCCTGAAAGATCACAGGACAATGCAGGCTAAAGGTGCAAACAATATGAGTGAGACAAATACCGTATTATGCGCTTCATAGCTGACCAATGTGAAATGCTGGGAGTATGAAGATATTGACACACGATTAACCGCATAGGAGATGTTAGACCTAGTGATAGTCAAGTACTGCAGACCACCAACAATACTGCGGTACTCAATAGCAAGAAGTAAAAGGATCCCCATCAAGAGAAGACAATCGGTAAGTGGCAGACATAGGAGTGGTAGCATGTTTGCACTTGAGCATACCCGCTCAGTGCAATAAATCTAGAGAGTACCTGTGCTGAGTGAGAGTCAAACCAGCAGAAGACCAAGAGACTTCTAATCCAAGGAAGTAATGCAAAGTGCCCAAGTCCTTGACAGCAAAGTCACCACTCAGAGCAGACAGGAGACGATCAGCAGCATCTAAGGAGCTAATGAGAATAATGTCGTCAACATAAACCAGCAGATACATCGTGACCTCAGGACGCTGAAGAAGGAACACGGATGTGTCAGCAGTGGACAGAACAAACCCATGAGCCTGAAGAACAGAACCAAGAAGCACGTACCACAAACGAGGAGCCTTCTTAAGTCCATAGAGCGCCTTAACAAGATGACACAGATGATGAGGGCAAGAAGGATCAACAAAACCTAAGGGCTGCCGCATATAAACTTCCTCCTCCAAGACACCATGAAGAAGGGCATTCTGAACATCCAGCAGCTGACGTAACAACCATCCTTGTGTGACAGCCAAGGAGAGCAGCAAACGAATGGTGGTAGGCTTCACAACTAGACTGAAAGTATCCTCATAATCAAGGTCATGCCTTTGTTTGAAGCCCTTAGCCACTAATCGTGCCTTGTAGCATTCAATAGAACCATCAACATGTTTCTTGAGTTTGAAGACCCACATGGAACCAATAACATTGACACCAGAAACAGGAGGAACCAGATGCCAAGTATCATTTGTTAAGTGCCTGAAACTCCTGTTTGATGTGGACATCCCTACTATTGATACAACCGTTGTACATTAACACACATACAAGGACCCATCACAAGATCTCGTGCCAAACAACTTAACTATCAGGTACTTTCGTTTCTTGAAACTATTCCTCACATACATGAGAATATGATGCTGCCTAAATCAGATATATTTCTTACTCTTAGGAATGATGGACCAAGCATTGATGAGAGGGACAAGCATTGGAGCATGGCCATACATGGAGATGGCAGCAAGCATGTGATGATCCAAGAGAAGGCCACGGATGAAGATTTCAGAACTTGGAGGCCACCATAATGATGAAAGAAGGCTTGGACGAAATATTCAAGATCAATACTTTACGAATTCGTCCATAGCTTAATATGGTGTCATGACACCTTTATTTTGGGCCGAGCCCATGTAATTTTCGCAGGATTTTAATTAGCCACTTTTAGAGTCCGTATTTGAGGAAAAGGACTTTTAGGTTGGATTCGCCACCACTTCCATGGTGGCCGAAACCCCACCTTTTCGCCCTTAAATACTCCCCATAGCCGACGCCCTAGACTCGGATTTTGTTTAGACATTAAGTTAGCCAGAGTCGCAACTTCGCCAGGGCTCGAGCGGCGCAGAGGCCTCTTGTACTTCGCACCTATTCAGGATCCCACATCTTCAATAAAGCTTTCCTCTTAATCCGCAATATCTTGATTGCAATATTGGTTCTTACTTGTTCTCGATTTCAGGTAGGAATTAAGACCCTCATTGGTCGCCGATCGTGTTCACGCAGGATCGGTAACCTCTAGGAGATTGGCCTAGCGATTGCATTGGCGCTCGTGCTCGCACGTGTAGTCGGATCGTCAAGCCCGAACTCCACCAAATCGATTATCGCCATCTTATCGAAAGATCGGACACCTTTGCCCTATCAAGTGGTATCAGATTTCAGGTTGCTCGGTGAGATATTACTGTTTTCGTAGATTAGATCTGTTTTTACCTATAAACCCACGAAAAAGCCAAAAACACAATTAGAGTTTAGATCCATCCCATAACCAATCTACGCCTCGCATTATCTTTTCAGTTTTTGCATTGTTGAATTTGTGTCTACATCGTCGTCGAGTTCTTTGGTCTTAGTGTCTCGCCCTTAGAGTTTCGAGTTCGATCATAGTAGTCACCGCCACACGCCGATCACCGCCACCATATTCCGCCACCATATTCCACCGCCATATACCCACCACCATAAACCTAATACTCACATTCCTTCCTACCGCGACACGATCCGATCGGTTTTCCCGCCATGACGAGTCCGAGTAGAGTAATGCTTTCCTCGTTATTTCTTTTTACTTTCCTTCTTTGTTGTTTCCGTGATCGCCTAAAGTCCGTGTCGCGCTAAGAGTCCATCGTGAAGTCCGAACCGCCCAAAAAATTGCTATCTTTGTTTTTGACCGGAGATCACTTTTCTCCATCGGCCGTTATAGCGATATTTTTTTGCGCCTGCGCGCTTTGGCGCCTGGGGCTAACCTCTTTTTAGACCCCGTAGATCAGTTCTAGACACTCGCCATCATAGTGATTTTATGCATCTCGGTTCGCTTTTCAGGGTGCCATATCATCATACATTGCTTGTTGTGTCGCGTCGTGACATCGTTGGTGATCTAGGCTCGCGTCTCTAGTACGGTCTAGCCTAGGACCCGACAAGATCGTCGTTGAGCATTCTTTCAACTTTTGCATTGCTGTTTTGATAATTGCTAATCCCCTTGCTAAGCCTTCCCGAGTTCCACGATACTTCCACGTGCGGTGTTTTGACTCCGGTAATCGCTGGTTCAATCTCGACCCACCGATCCTCGTGGTTGCACATCGCCTTTTCCCCGCTGTTTGGTAAGAACTTGTAAGAGCTTCAGATATTGCTTGACGGATTACGCGTGACTTCCACCATATTTCCGCATTATATACCGTGCTTTTCGGGACTAACCATGATGATACTTCGCGAACCCCGCCACAATGACAAACGAGGAACTATATGCCCACTTCTCCGCGCTCTTGGTCGGCCGCTACGAAGACGTGGATACGTCTCGGGAGTTTGACACCAAGCTCACCAACGCCGTGGACAAGATCGATGGACTCGAGAAATCCTTCAACGCCAAGCTTGACGTTCGGTTCAAGGAGCTTTTGAACCGATTGCGACCCGCACCACATTACACGCGCGGCGCATTCCGATCACGGCCTGATCGGCCGCCGCACTCTACGGCCATCGCTGCCGACGCCTCGGACTTCCATGCCGCCGCTGCGACATTGGGGATGTATTTACGGCAGTACTACTACGACCCCGACGACGACGATCTGTTTGACGAGGAGGTTGAACAACCTCCACAGGTACTTGCTGGTCGTCCCTGACATTACTACCGCAACGTTCGACCACCGGTACGTGATGATGATCATGTTGCAAAGCTTAAATTAAATATTCCATCTTTTGAGGGTAAATATAATCCTGATGCATATCTTATATGGGAGATGGAAGTAGAACAACGTTTTGCATGCTTAAAATATCCTGAGAATATGCGTGTTAGTGCTGCTACATGTGAATTTACTAAATTTGCTTCCCTTTGATGGTCTGAGTATTGTCGTTTAAATCCTACTACTATTCCTAATACTTGGACTGCTTTAAAAACTGCTATGCGTGTTCATTTTGTACCTCCTACTTATCAACGTGATTTACTAAAGAATCTGACACGTTTAGAGCAAGGGAAAAATTCTGTAGAAGAGTATTATCAGGAATTGCAAACGGGGATGGTTCGGTGTGGTCTTGTTGAATCTAATGAACAAATGCTTGCACGTTTCTTTGGTGGATTAAACAAGGACATTCAGCACATCTTAGATTATAAGGAATATAATTCTATCACTCGTTTGTTTCATCTTGCTTGCAAAGCTGAACGTGAAGTGCAGGATCGCCAAACACCATGGAGGAGGACTAATAATTCTGCAGTCGCACATCCACTTGGACATCCCGACAATCCGCCTCCTCGTGATTCGCCACCGCCTACTACCACATCCAAGGCCACCACAAGATTTCCAAATGCTTCCTCCACCATCATCCAATGCTCCCGCCGTAGTGCATCTTCTATGGCTTCCACGTAAGACAAAGGATATACAATGCCGCAAGTCTTGGGGTTTTGGTCATATTGAGAGACAAAGGCACAACACAACGGTGATGATGGTGCGAGAAGATGGTCGAGACGATTCAACAAGTGACTTTGATGAAGATACACTAGCCCTTATTTACGCTCGAGATGGAGACAATTACGTCGATGAAGACAGAGGTAATGGGAGCTGTCACGATCACAGAGCTTAATTACACAACGTGTGTTGAGCGTGCAATTGAGCAAATCTGAGCAAGATCAACGCCACAACCTGTTCCAAACACGTGGTGTTGTCAAGGATAGAGCTATACGCATCATCATTGATGGAGGGAGTTGTAATAATTTGGCCAGTGTTGACATGGTAGAGAAGCTTGCACTTCCAACAAGACAACGCCCACATTCCTATTACATCCAATGTTTTGAGAGTTCTCGCAAGATCAAGGTAACAAGAACGGTACGCGTGCATTTTACTATTGGTACATATTCTGATTTTGTTATTGTGATGTTGTACCTATGCAAGCCTGTTCTTTGTTACTTGGTAGACCATGGCAATTTGATAGAGAATCTGTTCATAATGGCAAAACTAATCACTATTCTCTTATGCATGATGGAAAGAAAATTGGTCTAAAACCTATGACTCGAACAGTTTTAAAAGATGATCTTGCTAGAGCTAGTAGAGCTAAAGCGAGGAGAAAATAAAAGTGAGAATCGATTGTCGCAGATTTTATACCACCAAAGAACACTAAATCTAATTCTACACATGCTACTGAAATTCGTTTGAAGAGTCCATGTATGCTTGCAAATAAAATTGATATTGCTGAACTAGATGTAAACAATACTCAATGTTATGCAATTGTCTGCAAAGAGGTTCTGTTTTCATTTGAGGATATGCCTCCTTCTTTGCCACCCGCTATTGCTAACCTTTTGCAGGAATATGAGGACGTCTTTCTCGCTGAGCTGCCACCAGGACTACTCGACAGAGATCATATTCGTGAGTCCCTTAGCCCTTGTGTTGTTCCTATTATTTTGGTACCTAAGAAAGATGATTTTTCGCGCATGTGTACTGATTGTAGAGCTATCAATAATATTACTATTCGATATCGTCATCCTATTCCACGTTTAGATGACATGCTTGATGAATTGAGTGGCTCTACCATGTTTTCTAAAGTTGATTTTTCGTAGTGGTTATCACTAGATTCGAGATGAATGGAAAACAGCATTTAAAACTAAGTTCGGTTTATATGAGTGGTTAGTAATGCCGTTTGGTTTAACTAATGCACCTAGCACTTTCATGAGATTAATGAACGAAGTTTTACGTGCTTTCATTGGACGTTTTGGTAGTCTACTTTAATGATATTCTGATTTATAGCAAATCTTTAGAGGATCATTTGGACCATTTACGTGTTGTTTTCAATGCTTTACGTGATGCACGTTTGTTTGGTAACCTTGAGAAGTGCACCTTTTGCACCAATCGAGTTGCGTTTCTTGGCTATGTTGTTACATCACAGGGTATTGAAGTGGATCCAGCCAAGATTGAAGCTATTGAGAATTGGCCGCAACCCAAGACGGTCACACAAGTGAGGAGTTTTCTTGGCCTCGCTGGTTTGTATAGGCGCTTTGTCAAAGACTTTGGATCAATTGCCGCATCGAATGAGCTTACCAAAAGGATGTGCCCTTTGTTTGGGGCGATGCACAACAACAGCCTTCGTCATATTGAAAGATAAGCTAACACATGCCCCTTACTCCAACTTCCCGATTTTACTAAGACTTTTGAGCTTGAATGTGATGCTAGTGGAATTGGTTTGGGAGGGTGTTATTACAGAGGAAAACCATTGCATATTTTAGTGAGAAATTGAGGGGCTAGTCTGAACTATTCTACTTATGATAAAGAATTATATGCTTGGTTCGGACATTAGAAACTTGGCAACATTATCTATGGCCTAAGGAATTTGTTATTCATTCGATCATGAATCTTTGAAGCATATTCGTAGTCAAGCTAGGTTGAATCGTCATGCAAAGTGGGTTGAATTTATTGAGTCTTTTTCTTATGTTATCAAACACAAAAGGGTAAGGATAATATTATTGTTGATGCTTTGTCGCCGTTATGCTTTGTTATCTCAACTTGACTTCAAAATATTTGGATTGGAAACTATTAAGGAACAATATGTGCATGATCTTTGAATTTAAAGATGTGTTGCGAATTGTAGAGATGGTAGAACTTGGAACAAGTTCGTCTTCAATGATGGATTTGTGTTCCGTACTAACAAACTATGCATTCGGATAGTTCATTGCCTTTTGTTGTTACAGGAGGCGATGGAGGATTGATGGGACACTTTGGTGTCAAGAAGGCGGAGGATGTTCTTGCACACTTTTTTGGCCACGTATGTCGATGTTGAGAGATTTGTGGCACGCACTACTTGTCAAAAAGCTAAGCCTTAATCCACATGGTTTATATATGCCTCTTCCTGCTCCTAGTGTTCCTTGGGAGGATATTTCTATGGACTTTGTTTTGAGATTGTCACGAACACGTAAGGGAGGGATAGTATTTTTTGTTGTGGATCGGTTTTTAAGATGGCACACTTTATTCCTTGTCATAAAGGATGATCTTGCGCATATTCGATTTGTTCTTTCGTGAAATTGTTCGTTTGCATGGTGTGCCAAATACTATTGTCTCTGATCGTGATACTAAATTTCTTAGCCACTTTTGGAGATGTTTATGGGCTAAGTTGGGAACTAAATTGCTCTTTAGTACTACATGTCATCCCCAAACTGATGGTCAAACTGAAGTAGTAAATAGAACTTTGTCTACTATGTTGCGGGTTGTTTTAAAGAACTTAAAATTATGGGAAGAGTGTTTACCTCATATAGAATTTGTTTATAATCGTTCGCTGCATTCTACCACAAAGATGTGCCCATTTGAGATTGTGTATGGTTTTGTTCCTCGTGCACCTATTGATTTATTGCCTTTACCTTCTTCGGTGCAACATAATTTGGATGCTACACAACGTGCTGAAATGATATTAAACTTGCATAAGACTACTAAAGATAACATTGAACACATGAATGCTAAGTATAAACTTGCTAGGGATAAAGGGAGAAAGCATGTTGTGTTTGATGTGGCGATCTTGTTTGGTTACATTTGCGTAAAGATCGTTTTTCTGATTTACGCAAGTCTAAGTTAATGCCACGTGCTGCTGGTCCCTTTAAGGTGTTAGAGAAAATAAATGATAACGCATATAAACTTGAGTTGCCTGCAGACTTTGGTACGGTTAGTCCTACATTTAACATTGCAGATTTGAAGCCTTACTTTGGTGGGAAAGATGAGATTGCGTCGAGGACGACTTCAATTCAAGAAGGGGAGCATGATGTGGACATCCCTACTATTGATACAACCGTTGTACCTACAGCAACACACATACAAGGACCCATCACAAGATCTCGTGCCAAACAACTTAACTATCAGGTACTTTCGTTTCTTGAAACTATTCCTCACATACATGAGAATATGATGCCTAAATCAGATATATTTCTTACTCTTAGGAATGATGGACAAAGCATGGATGAGAGGGACAAGCATTGGAACATGGCCATGCATGGAGATGGCGAGAAGCATGTGATGATCCAAGAAAAGGCCACGGATGAAGATTTCAGAACTTTGAGGCCACCATAATGAAGAAAGAAGGATTGGACGAAATATTCAAGATCAATACTTTACGAATTCGTCCATAGCTTAATATGGTGCTGCGACACCTTTATTGGGCCAGGCCCATGTAATTTTCGCAGGATTTTAATTAGCCACTTTTTAGAGTCCGTATTTGAGGGGAAAAGGACTTTTAGGGTTGGATTCGGCCACCACTTCCATGGCTGGCCGAAACCCCACCTTTTCGCCCTTAAATACTCCCCATAGCCGACCCCATAGACTCGGATTTTGTTTAGACATTAAGTTAGCCATAGTCGCAACTTTGCCAAGGCTCGAGCGTCGCAGAGGCCTCTTGTACTTCGCACCTATTTAGGATCCCACATCTTCAATAAAGCTTTCCTCTTAATCCGCAATATCTTGATTGCAATATTGATTCTTACTTGTTCTCGATTTCAGGTAGGAATTAAGACCCTCGCTGGTCAGGCTGATCGTGTTCACGCAGGATCGGTAACCTCCAGGAGATTGGCCTAGCGATGGCATTGGCGCTCATGCTCGCACGTGTAGTCGGATCGTCAAGCCCGAACTCCACCAAATCGATTATCACCATCTCATCGAAAGATCGGACACCTTTGCCCTATCACTCTTCCATTACACTACGCAAGTGAGGAATACCGAGTGCAGCCTGAAAATGTTGTGGTTCGGCGGTAGGATCATCCTAAGCTTATGCGCCGCAAGTTTCAATCCACGCAACCATTCCATCGGTGCGTTCCATGGGGCAGAAGATGCCAGCTTGGCTACGCGTACGTGGACGCATAGGAGCAGGTGCTGGAGGTGGCGACACGCGACGTAGTCGAGGCGGGCGTCGAGGCTCACGTCGAGGCAGGCGAGGAGCCTGGGCCAGGCGACAACGGCGAAGCCGCGGGGGAAGCGGGTGCCCCGCGTGGTGAAGCTGGGCTAGGAGATGGTGACCCACATGACGAAACTGCGGGGGAGGCGGGAGCCTCACGTGACGCAGCACAGCTATTTGCTGGGCCGAGCGAAGGTGACCCATTCGGGGCTAAGGCCAGAGGAGCCGATACAGGAGGCGCCAGGTCAATGCGATCGACGTCTGCAGTGATGGTACATGCAAGCGATCGTCGTTCGGTCCTAGAGGCGCGGCACCTGACCACAACGAGGCGGAATCCTCAAGAAGCTAAAGGCGTGCTCCTCTGCTAGTACCCGCAACATTATTAGGTAGCAAAGCAGGAGAGTGCGCAACATCTACAAACTGGCCAGGCGAAGGTAAACATGAATGCATAGGTGATGTGGATGTGGTGGCGGTGATCTTGGCGGCGACAAGGGTTTGGGAGCTTAAGAGGTGGATGCCGGAACGGCCATGTTTGCCGAGGAAACGATACGAGTCCCAGCCTTTTTAGGAACCCATCTATGACTTTTTTTAGAAAATTCCTACAAACAGTTCCTTTCAATGTGTCCATAGTAGAAACATGACCGACATCGGATCTCATTGGAACACGTGTCCCTTGTGTGTCCGGAGCTAAGGCATTTGCTACAATCATAAACTCTAAAAACCATATCATCAATCATACGCTCAAAATCATCAGGCCCACTATGATTTTCATCCATCTCAGGCCCACCCCCATTTGGCCGCAAGCTATTAGTGCCAATTAAAACGCCAGATGGTTGAACAGTATCGTCCGTGACCTTCTAAATAAAAGCCTTGGGAGTAATTGCTCCAAAATTAATCTGGTGTGCTGGAGAGGTGACATGATTAGCCGGCAGAATAACTCCAGGAGGATTCTGCTTTGATGCACCATCCTTTGACAGAAGAGGCTTATTCATAGTGAATTTAATACACAGCTCCATCTGAGTTCATTTCTCTTGGTTTTGGTAGCGAAGCAGGAATACGCTCATTTGGCAGCAAATCATATCCAGCCTGTTCCAAATCATAATATGCGCAGATGTTGCACGATACCTATATCCCTTGCAAGCCTCATACTAGAGAATAGTCCCAAAGTTCAGCTTCTTACAAACTTTATGGTCACATTTAATTATTGATTTAGGTTTAGTAGCCCTCATGGCATTGAAACCAAGCTGAACTCTATGCTTTGAAGGACTTGCCAAGGTCCATTCCTCATTACATTCCTTCTGCCAATTCTGAAATTCTCTCTGCCAATTAGGTCCTCCAAAGTAGCATTTAAATTGAGCACAAGAGTATGAAAAGTAGTATTTAAATTGAGCACAAGAGTATGAAAATCTCTTAAGGATCAAGAAACCCACCTGCTTAGCGGAGACATTATGTTGGACTGTACATGGGCTATAGCCAACATTGCAGCTTGTCTACCTGTTGGGTTGTGGCCTTGTGTGTGTGTTGTGCTGGCCCATGAGGCCCATGTAACAGAGTATATATAGTGGTTCCATCCTGGGAACCCTAGATCAAGACATATAGGAGTTCCACCCCTCCCAGCCATCATCTACAAACTACATGGTTTCAGAGCCACCGTGATGGTGGTGGGCTGGCAACCAAGGTAGCGATGATCTTGTCTGCGAAAGAGGTGATCCGAGGGCGTGGGTGCTATGTGATCTCCTACAGGTGGCAGCAGACCCAAAGGAGGTTGAAGGGAGTGTTGAAGCTGTGTTGTTGTGATTCGAGATGGGCGATGAGCTGTCTATGGCCAAGGTGCTTGACAAGCTGGCCACTTTGCTGGCAGCAAAGACAATAGATGGGGCATCTTCTGCTACATCTGAGGAAGGTAGGCAACCTTCCTCATATGGGGAGGTGCAGTATAAGCTTGAGCTCATGCCAAATGAGATCAAACTAGATGGGGTTGGAAATTATCTAAGTTGGTCCAGGAGGGGCATGTTGATTTTGAGGACGAAATCGGTGAAAGGGTATGTGTTGGGAAAGGTCCTTGAGCCTGAAGAGAAGGAGGGACATGAGTGGAAGAAATGGAATGCTACGGATTCGCTAGTTCTCACCTGGCTACTGAATTCTTTGACACCTGCTATTGCAGCTTCGGTGGAAGCGCTCTCAACGTCAACGGAGGTATGGATACCCTATCAAAGATGTTTTCAGGCAAGGGAAATGTTCCGTTGGTCTCTCAAATTGAAGACACAATACATGATCTGACTCAAGGTGAAAAAACAGTGACGACATGTGGGAGAGCTGAACCGTGCATGAGCAAATCTGGATCACTTTGCCCCCTTGCTATTGCCTCATCCTGAATGTGTGGTAGCAGTGAAGAAGTGGATTGAGGACAGAAGGGTGATGAAATTTCTGAAGAGACTGGACATTGCATTTGAGGGCAGGAGGGCTGCTCTAATGCATCTTACTCAATTGCCTACACTGGAAGAGGCAATAGCAGCCATGGGACAGAAAGAAACAAGGCTGAAACAGATTGAGAAAGTGGAAGTGATACCTAAGCCAACTTACTATGTGTCAAATAGGCAGGAGACAAGAGATTGTTACAATTGTGGGGTAAATGGGCATCTAAGTGAGAACTGTCTTGCCCCAAGGCATGGCCGTGGAAGAGGGTATGGCAGAGGAAATTACAGGGGTGTTAGAGGCAAAAATGCAGGAAATTCTAGCAACTTCAGTTATCAATGGATTGCTAGAGCAAACATGCCGGTCATGGATGAAGGGCAAGGACAGTCCAGTTCAGAACAAAACGAAGTGAAGAAGGGAGAGCAGCAAACTGATACAAGCTTTGGAAACTTTGCCCACTTTGTCTACACTAATGAAGGTAAGATTGAAAGTGCCTCCATAGCTATATATAGATTAAATTCAGAGTGGGTATTGGATTCTGGAGCAACCAAACATGTTTCTGGTAGCATTGGGGAGTTTGAATCATATTATCCATGCCCTCCAATGCATCAACAAACAATTCAAACTGTTGATCGTACAGCTCAGCCAATCAAGGGAAATGGGGTAGTTCAATGTATAACAAATATTAAGCTATCATCAGTCCTACATGTACCTGCATTTCCTGTGAATCTGCTCTAAGTGCATTGGTTGATGAAATAGACTGTCAGGTAATTGTTGACAAATATATGTTCCTCATTCAGGAGAGGCTAAGTGGAAGGAAGATTGGGACCGGAACCAAGCGTACAGGCCTATGGTACAAGGATCGTGATGAATTCTACAAGCAAGGAGGGTCAGCACGGGTTGCAACACTAGTGGAGAAGGAAAGAATTGAAGGTAATATGCCCGAGAGGCAATAATAAAGTTGTTATTATCGTCTTCCAAGTATATGATAGATGTTTATTTTACACGCTATAATTGTATTAATAGGAAACGTTAATACACCTGTGTTTAATAAGCAAATAAAGTGTTCAAAGTTATGCCTCTCATATAAACTAGCTCGTTGATTAACATGACGGTCAAGGTTTTTTGATCATGGACATTGGATGTTGTTAAAAACGAGGTCACAGCATTGGTGGAATGATGTGATGAAGATTCATCCAAAGTATACTAATACGATCAAAGTCATTATGTTTAAATTACTATAACATCATTACAAGTGACTTTAGTCCTTAGACCATGAGATCATGTCAATCACTAACATATGAAGAGTAGCTTGATAACATCAAACGTCACACCGTAACAGGGTGACTATAAAGGTGGGTTCAGATATTCCGATAATGTTATGTAGAGGCTCATGGATCAAGAGTGGGATTTGTCCATCCAAATGACGTAGAGATATACTTTGGGTCCTCTCGGTGATATCACACTGATATAGCTTGCAAAAAAGTGATGGAGATCACTAGAATGTTATATCACGGGAACGAGAAAAGAGTACATGTCGGCAATGAGATCAAACTAGGTATAGGGATACCGATAATCGAATTTCGGACATGTAAAATATCGTGAGACAAAAAGATTTAGTTGCAATGTCAAGGTTCTCACGATCACAAGAAGTCATCGTTGAATGTGTAGGAGTCAGTACGGATCTCTAGGTCCCGCTGCTGATTATTGATCGGAGAGGGGTCTCGATCATATCTGCATTATTTGCGAACCATAGGGTGACACACTTATGGGATATTGACACCATTTGAAAGCAAATGAGTTGCCAGAAAAAGAATATCGAAGCGCTGAAATTATTTCAATGGACACCAGAAATGTTTCGGGTGAAATTGCTGAAATTGGTTCTGCATGTAAAATTGAAAAGTAGCAAGGGGTTTTATGTGAATATTTGTTAATTAATGTAATTGACAAAATTCTGATAAATAAAAGAGTTTTATTTGAAGAGAGATTTCATTAAATTTGGTGGAAATTTAATGGATTTTGAGTGGGATTTTGAGTGAAGGAAATGGAGTCATTTTGTGAGTGAGAGCTCCACTCACATGAATAGAGGAAGGGGTGGGGGCAGCCACCTTGGCCACCGGCCATGGCCCTTGGTTGCCCCCGTCATCCTATAAAAGGCTCCCCTCTCACTCACACCTCCTCGTGAAGGATCTCTCTTCTCCTCTAGTACTATTTCCCCATGGTCTCGGCTTAGCGAGATACATGTTTCCAGTGGCTTTTTCTGGAGCGAGGATTTGCTGCTTCCGCTCCACTACTGGAGCAGGTCACGGAGGTTGTCGGGGTCCCGAAATTGTGTGCGATCACGAATGCTTCGCTAAGTTGCGGTGCTGCCGGACTTCCACACGATCTTGAGATCGGCAAGAGATCGACTACATCACCAACGAGTCCATACTCGTAAAGCTTTGTCGGTCTTCAAGGGTATGTATTCTGGATGTATATCCACCTGTTAATTGTATCTAGATAGATGGATCGTGACGTATATAGTTTCCATCGTGTTGGGAATATGCCCTAGAGGCAATCATGTATGATGAGATGTCCCATTGTATTCATAAAGTTATTAAGTAGTCCTTGTATAAACATCTGATGTGTATCATTGAATATGTGATTCAGTTGTGGAACTATGCATTCATGTTGTTTGTACTAAATATCCTTGGTCATTGAGGTTGTGCTGGACACACAACTTAGACCAATGTGAAAGTTGGCTTGATGACTCGGTTCCACTTGTCATGGGCATGGAGATGCTATTCCAACTTACACAGACTAGGCTAAAGAGTTTAGCGAGTCGGATTGACCCATATTGAGGTACAACGAACTAAGTTGTCATTTGTATATCTCAATCAATGTAATCCTTAGACCTGAGGTTGTTGCATAGTCCGAGTTGAGGATCACCGACTTAGGTTCACATCACCGATCCGTGAATCGGGCGCTTATAAAGGCGGGGTTCGGGTCATCGAGAATCAAGGCGCGTGATGTGAATAACCAAGACGGGATTTTGCCCTCCACCGGAGAGATATTCTCCGGGGCCCTCGTGAGATATGATTCGAAAGCATGGCCATGCACGACTCGGTTAAGTGTTAACGAGGCGATCGACTAAGAGTTAGTCGGGTGAATCACTTATCTCGGATCGAGAAGAGAGTCGGACTATTTAAGGGATGACATATATTCGCCTATAGTCCGACAAGGTATATCGTGAGGCAAAAGGGACTTGACGTAAGTCGCATTGAAAAGGCAAGTCGTCATGACTCTTTGGTACTTGGGAATCGGCATGTTCGCTAGAGCCGGATCCGATTGATCGATTGTGAGTTGGACTCTAATCGTGTCCAAGTAACCATGAGCTCGGGGTCACACACTTAAGAGCGGGAGCAAGTTCGGATTGGATCCGAACATATAATCTGGGTTGGTTGGACCTAAACCGATTAGGATCGAGTTAGTGAGTTGGACTCACGGTGACTAGTTTTATATGGGCTTTAGTGAATGGGTCGCGCGAAAGAGCCCACGCTCACTCCTATATATAGTGGAGCACAATAACCCGTAAAGGTTAATCGTTGTTCGGTTAGGTCATTCCATGTGTTGGAAACCCTAGCTCCAGTTATCCGTACCAGAACGAACCTAGCGATTCGCCGCCGCCCTCCTTGTAATGTGGATACCAGAGAGGTGTGCGATCGACCGGGACGATCGGATCGTGAGGACTACATCGCATCAATCGACGCGCTTCATCGCGTAATCCGCAACCGCTGCGTCTAGTGGTAAACCTCGTGGCCTTCTACCTCGGCTAGGTCTTGGGATCACCACGTTAGAGGAAAAGTTTTGTTTTATCTCTGCGGGCCCAACAAAGGGTATCGAGCGATAGCTTCGGTTTTAGGCTCGAGATCTCGCATATGTGATATGCGAGGCTATAGATGAGATCTATGTCTTTGTTTGGTGGTTCTATGAGATAGATCGGTTTTGTACGAGGTTGATTGGATCAACTGTATCGTGGAATGGTAGATCGATTTCCGTGATCATCTGCCGAGGTCGTGGAACGACATACCCTACCGGTCGCTCGCCATCGGCAGACCGTGACACGTAAATCGAGCGGTGATCAAGATCAAAAGTTTGATCGGATCGAACGATGGTCAATCCATGTTCGGATCGTAGATGAGATCGTTTTCGCCGCCAAATCGTCATGGCGACGCCTTCGATCCCCGCCGCTATCCCATGGCTAAGCGGGACCGTCAGAAGCGCCTTAGATGTCGTTGCAAGTTTCACAATGCCTAGAGATATTGTATCTATGCATAACTTGTTTTTGCAGGAAGTTGTGAATGGTATGGTTCATGTGCATGTGATGTATGTGTAATCCATACGTGATCTGCGAATCACGGTTTTTGTCATTACCGGAGCCTAGGTGTCATTATTTTATTGTATAACGACTGCGTGTTGATTCTCTATGTAATTTACTTTACTAAGCTAGTGTAGCTGTTTGAGAACCCGAAAGGCATGCAAGGCGTTGTACATGTCGGACATAGAGTAAGACGGCAAGTGACAAGAGTTGGCACGAGTCGGATTACATGTGCTTTGTGGAGATGGAGATCGCCATGAAGAGAGCCATACTATTTCACATTATAATTGCTTTATTTTGTGTTATTGTTATGTCTCGCTTTTACCTCTATTAGATAGTCGGTAAAATTTAATCCTCAAAGAAGGTCTAGTCGGTTTTCCAAAGGTTTGCACCATCACAAGTCGGACATTTTTGGTAGCGGCTCATAAAATTGAGGTGCCAATTCTTTCCGACTAGGTGGGTTCGAGTGACTCTTCTGCAGAAACACTTGGTAAGCTAGACAGGTCTATCACAACAGTTGTGGGACTCGGGAAAGGTCGGATGGGAGCCGGGCATGTGATGCCACCCGTCCAACAGAGTCGCATGAGATGCGATTGACAAGGAGTTGTCTACCTAGATCACTTGGCGGCTAGCGGTGATGCTAAAGCTCACTAGCCGACTTGCTTATTTAGGATCCCGAATCACTAAGTAACCATCGGAGGGTGTTGGTTCTAGTGGAGCATAAAATATTAAAATGTTTAATATGCTTGCTCTTTTATGAATACATGTCTTAAGTGTTTTGCATATTTTACATTGTAGATCATGGCACCAAGTAGCACTCTCGCTATCCGGTTTATGCGTTGAGAACCATTCTTGAGAAAGATAAACCGAACGACACTAATTTTACCAACCGGTATCGAAATCGAGAATTGTTCTCAAACAAGAAAAGAAGGACCATGTCCTAGACAACCCATTTCCGATGAGCCGAATGAGAATGCGATCGTCAGCCCACCAATGCCTACCGTCGGGCTAAAGATGAGTCCACGGATATTAGCCGCCTTATGCTTGCTCACATGGAACCGGACTTGCAAAAGCAGTTCGAGCATGTTGAGGCCTACGATATGATCGAAAGCCTCAAAAATATGTTCCGTGCTCAAAGTAAGACCGAGAGGTATCAAGTCTCTCGTGCTTTGAGTTGCAAGCTTAAGGATGGTGATCCACCGAGTCCGCATGTGATCAAAATGGTTGGTTACGTGCAGTCTCGGAAAGGCTTGGCTACCCCATAAGCGAAGAGTTCGCTACGGATATAATTTCAACTCTCTTCCTAGTGCATATGGGTTCATTTCAACTACCACATGCATGGTATGGATAAGAAGCTCACCGAATTGCATGGGATGCTCAAGGTGCAGAGGCGGATCTCAAGAAGGGCACCATCAAGTGTTGATGGTGCGAATAAGGCTAAGTTCAAGAAGAGTTCTTGGACTAAGAAGAAGGCTAAGTCGGGAGGAAAGCAGCTCGGGACCTGTCCCAAGCGCTTCCTCGTGGACTAAGCCATCTCCTTCAAATGGATCCACTTGCTTCTACCGCAAGGCGGATGGCCTTTGGAAGAGGAATCAGCAAGTACTTGGCCGACAAAGCCAAGAGTGGAGGTATGACTTCCGACTCGTGTACACTTGTTTGCAATGTTATAGACATATCTTCCGATGCACCTAATAGTTCTTGGGTATATGATACGATCAAGATTCACATCTCGCAACTCGTTGTGGACCGATAAGAACTAGGAGCGTAGCAAGAGGCGAGGTTGATATTCGTCGGCAACAAAGCAAGAGTTGCGTTGGAAGTCAAGACGATGCAACTTCATTTACCTTCGTGATTCATTATGGAACTAAATAATTGTTATTATGTTCCGGTTTCTCGAAACATTATTTCGCTTCATGTTTGATGAGGCAAGGCTATGAGTCGAATATCAAGAATAATGGTTGTTCTTTGTATTTGAATGATATGTTTCACGCTTTGCACCCGGCCCGTGATGGGTTATTTATTTTGAATCTTGATGGTGAGTCGGTTTATAACATAAATGTTAAAAGGTTAAAACCAAATGATCCGAATATGACTTACTTTTGGCATCGCTTGGCTTGGTCATATAAGTTGGAAACGCATGAAGAAGCTCCATGATGATGGACTCCTAACTTCGTTCGACTTGGAGTCGCTCGAGACATGCGAATCTTGCCTACTCGGCAAAATGACCAAGACACCTTTTGCAAAGAGTTGCGAAAGGCCCGACTTGTTGGGACTAGTACATAGTGATGTATGTGGACCAATGAGCACGATCGAAGTGGTTATGAGTACTTCATTACCTTCACCGATGATTTGAGTAGGTATGGATATATCTACTTAATGAAACATAAGTCGGAAGCATTTGAAAAGTTCAAAGAATTCCGTAATGAAGCACGTAATCAACTCGGCAAGAAAATAAAGTTTTTTCTTTGGACCGAGGCGAAAGTACATGAGCCATGAGTTTGATGACCATCCGAAAGTTGTGGAATAGTTCCTCAACTTACTCCGCCAGAACGCCACAAAGGAATGGTGTTTTGGAAAGGCGAAATCGGACCTTGTTGGACATGGTACGATCAATGATGAGTCGACAGACCGCCTTTATCATTTTGGGGTTATTGTCTAGAAACAGCAATGCTCACACTAAACAAAGTACCATCAAAATCGGTAGAAGACACCGCATGAGATGTGGACAGCAAAAAGCCGAGTTTGTCTTTTCTTAAGATTTGGGGTTGTGAAGCTTTTGTCAGCGACTTAATTTCCGGACAAGCTTACGCCAAGTCGGATAAATGTATTTTCGTAGGGTATCCGAGGAAACCTTGGGTTACTACTTCTACAACCGAGAAGAGGGCAAAGTGTTTGTCGCTCGGGCGGTGTCTTCCTTGAGAAAGAGTTTCTCGGTCGGGAGTAAGTGGAAAGCGGTGCAACTCAAGAAATTCGAGAGGAATCGGCTAATAGCGAATCGGCTAATAGCGAATTGGCAAAACCTTGGAGGTTGAGCCGATCGTGGCGGTGAGCCGATAGCAAGACCAGATTACGAAGATCGGCAAGATTACGAAGTGTTCGTGATGTGTTACCGTTGATGGTAGCCCAAATTATTCTAAGCGATGGTGGGATCGATTCGAGTCATGGCTTGGAGCCATGAGATCCGAGATAAAGTCCATGGATGAAAATCAAGTTTGGAACTTGGTTGATCCGCTGACGGTGCAAGACCCGTCGAGTGCAAATGGGTCTTTAAGAAGAAAACCGATATGGATGGAAATGTTTCAATCTATAAAGCACGCCTTGTCGCGAAGGGTTCCACAAGTTCAAGGAGTTGATTACGACGAGACTTTCTCGCCAGAGCGATGCTTAAATCAGTTCGGATCATGTTAGCTATAGCGCCTATTTATTTCGACTATGAGATATGGCGGATGGATGTCAAAACGGCTTTCCTTAACGGAAATTTAACCGAGGACGATATATGATACAACGAGGGTTTTGTCGATCCGCTAATCTTGACAAGGTATGCAAACTTCGTAAATCCATTTATGGGTTGAAGCAAGCATCTCGGAGTTGGAATATTCGCTTTGATGAGGTAGTCAAATCGTTTGGCTTCATCAAGAGTGATCATGATTCTTGTTTATACAAGAAGTTTAGTGGGAACAAAGTAAATTTTCTAATCTTATATGTGGATGACATATTACCGATTGAAATGATGTCCAGATGTTGCAAGAAACCAAGGAATCATTGGAAAGGAGTTTCTCAATGAAAGACTTGGGTGAGGCAACATACATCCTAATCCGGATCTATAGAGATAGATCAAGGAGGCTCATTGGATTAGTCAGTACTTATTTGGACAAAGTGTTGAAAAGTTCAACATGGAATCGCCTAAGGGGTTCTTACCGATGTCCCATGGTGTAAAACTTAGCAAGACTCGGTCCTTCGACAACCGATGAGCGAAGTCGGATGAGTGCGATTCCAGATATGCTTCAATCGGATCCATCATGTACGCCATGATTTGTACTAGGCGGATGTTTCCTATGCTCTAAGTGTTGTGAGCGATACCAGTCGATCTCGAGAGATCCATCGATAATGCTAAAAATATCCTAAAGTACTTGAGAAGGACTAAGGATATGTTCTTGGTTTATGGTGGTGAAGATGAACTTAGTGTAAAGGGTTACACAGATGCGAGTTATCTCACCGACTGATGATTCTCGTCTAATCCGGACACGTGTTTATTATAAACGAGGTGCCGTGAGTGGAAAAGTTCCAAGCAAGAAACCGTGGTTCCGCTTCACAACAGAGGTCGAGTATATTGTCGCCGGAGGCAAAGAAGGAAGTCGCTTGATGAGGAATTTCCTCATGGATCTTGGTGTGGTTCGTGGCTCGTCCAATCCGTTGGACGGTATTGTGACAACAATGGTGCTATTGCACAAGCCAAGGAACCTAGACAACACCGTAAGAACAAGCACATACTCATGCGGTACCACCCGATTCGCCAACAGATCGTGGTGATATCAAGTTATGCAAGGTACACACGGATGCAAATATTGCGGATCCGCTGACAAACCGTTACCCCGAAGCATGAGGCGACCGAGAGCCATGGGCATTAGATGCTTAGTCATGTGATGTCTGATGATTGACTCTAGTGCAAGTGGAGATCATGGGAATATGCCCTAGAGGCAATCATGTATGATGAGATGTCCCATTGTATTCATAAAGTTATTAAGTAGTCCTTGTATAAACATCCGATGTGTATCATTGAATATGTGATTCGTTGTGGAACTATGCATTCATGTTGTTTGTACTAAATATCCTTGGTCATTGAGGTCAGGCCGACACACAACTTAGACCAATGTGAAAGTTGGCTTGATGACTCGGTTCCACTTGTCATGGGCATGGAGATGCTATTCCAACTTACGCACTAGGCTAAAGAGTTTAGCGAGTCGGATTGACCCATATTGAGGTACAACGAACTAAGTTGTCATTTGTATATCTCAATCAATGTAATCCTTAGACCTGAGGTTGTTGCATAGTCCGAGTTGAGGATCACCGACTTAGGTTCCGCCAAACGATCCGAATCAAGCGCTTATAAAGGCAGGTTCGGTCGATCGAGAATCAAGTCGTGATGTGAATAACCAAGACGGATTTTGCCCTCCACCGGAGAGATATTCTCCGGCCCTCTCGTGAGATATGATTCTAAAGCATGGCCATGCACGACTCGGTTAAGTGTTAACAGAGGCGATCGACTAAGAGTTAGTCGGGTGAATCACTTATCTCGGATCGAAGAGAGTCGGACTATTTAAGGGATGACATATATTCGCCTATAGTTTGACAAGGTATATCGTGAGGCAAAAGGGACTGACGTAAGTCGCATTGAAAAGGCAAGTCGTCATGACTCTTTGGTACTTGGGAATCGGCATGTTCGCTAGGAGCCGATCGATTGATCGATTGTGAGTTGGACTCTAATCGTGTCCAAGTAACCATGAGCTGCGGGTCACACACTTAAGAGCGGAGCAAGTTCGGATTGATCTGAACATATAATCTGGTTGGGTTGGACCTAAACCGGATTAGATCGAGTTAGTGAGTTGGACTCACGGTGACTAGTTTTATATGGGCTTTAGTGAATGGGTCGCCATGCGAGAGCCCACGCTCACTCCCTATATAGTGGAGCACAATAACCCGAAAGGTTAATCGTTGTTCTTAGGTCATTCCATGTGGAAACCCTAGCTCCAGTTCCGGCCAGCCAGTAACGAACCTAGCGCCACGCGCCTCCTTGTAATGTGGATACCAAAGAGGTGCCGCGGCGATGCACCAGACGATCGGATCGTGAGGACTACATCGCATCAATCGACGCTTCATCGCAGAATCCGCAACCGCGCGTCTAGTGGTAAACCTCGTGGCCTTCTACCTTAGCTAGGTCTTGGGATCACCACGTTAGAGGAAAAGTTTTTGTTTTATCTCTGCGTGGCCCAACACATCGTAGGAAATTTTTTGCTTTCTATGTTACGAACCCAACAGTGGTATAAAAGCCGGATCTATGCGTAGATACTCTGCACGGGTAATACACATATGGTCATGTGGGTGCTGATGGTCACGTTATTGCTTATTATGTGTATTTTGGATATTGGTGGCATAGTGGGATGAAGCGGCCCGGCACATGAGACCTGTTCCACGCTTGACATGCAACTAGTTTTGCGTAAGTGGCTTGCGTGTGTCTGTCTACTATAGTCAATATCTGATTTACAACGAGTTGTCAATAATTTGATTATCATCGTTATGGTTCCATGTTTATAGGTAAGAACAGTTCTATCTTCGAAAGCCCTCAGCCACGTAAAACATGTAAAAGATAAATATGCCAAAGTGTAAGTTCCATAGACATTGGCCTTACACATATATAAATGGTAAAGATCATACCACGATGTACAAGATAATGATCAAGTGCAAGAACCATATCATATCACTTTTAGCATATGATGTTTGTATGCATCTTATATTCCTATTAGCAAGAGCCGTTGGAGCTCATTGGCGACACTTGCCGCCACGCTTTACTCAGACCGGCACCTCTTCCTCCTCCTCTCTTGGCGAAGTTTCACGGGAAGCAGATTCTCGTGTCTTGCTGCCGAGGACGGTAGTGAAGTGGAGAATCTGGAGGATCGCACGCGCGAGGTGGCAATCAGAGCAGCGAGCAGCGTCCTCAACGACGAGATTGGTTCCCTTTCGCAGCCATGGCCGTCGTGGAGGTTGACAGAGGAGGAAATCATCCAAAATTGCTGGGAGGCTGGATTCCCGACGAAAGAATCAAGATTCTAGGAGAGGGCATCGTCTCGTTAGGTGAGCAAGGTTTTTCTCCTTTGATGCTTTGCTTGGGTTGACTTGGCACATGCTCACACCATGTTATGACTATGAACAAGTCACCATAGCCTCTATGATCATTTAGTCTTTGACTGGTAGTACCACTTTATGCTTTGATTAGTATTGCTTTGTTGCTCTGCATGATTATGGCCATTATTGCTCTCTTAGTTGGTTGCTCCCAGTCCTTTGCTAGCCTCCACTTGTATGAGTAAGCTCTACTCATGCTTCCAACTCCAAAAAAACCAAGTTATTGCAAAGTGTCTACTATAAACTCCTATGCATGGTGTGTTACACACTTCCAAGTATATTCTTGTTTTCAGCTATCTTTCAATTAAAAATTATTTTGTTATGTGAAAACTTAGTGATTAAAGCCCTCACGAACTTTATGGCACATTTATATTCTTTGCCTCTAATAAACTTGAACCATTGTATCATCTATGTTGTATATGCTTGCACTTATACGTTGAAATTAGCAAAACCGTGCTGTCACGGAGAACGTTTTCAACATTGCACTTGTACTTTGTACTCAGTTGATATCATGCTCTTTTGTCTATGGATGTCACCGGTGTGAAATAAAAAGGAAACTTATAAGTCCATGGAGTTTGTATTCTGTGTTAGAGAAACGCCTGGACCGCTGGCCTAAGCCATGCCTAATCATGATGAAAACTTGCAGCATCACCATAGTGAGCTATCTATGAAGCATCCTCAATAAAAAGCTATGGATATGATAATAAAAAGATTGCTGAGATGTTCATTGTCTGTTTGTCTTGTCATTTTAGTTATGGGAAATCTCCTGTACCATGTGCAAGGGGTACCCCGTTGACGGTTTTCAATGATATGCAAATACTTACAATGATAAGAACTTACAGGTGACTAAGTTGAATAGCATGAGGTGTGGCCCTCGTATTCAAGGGACTTGAGATTGTCAACTTAACCTTAACCATATACTTCGTCAAGCATATACTCCATCTTTGTTCATTTTAACCTTAACCACTTCAAGATGCTTATGATAGGGGCAATGAGGGCTGAAAGTTAACAAGTACTATAATTTTTTAAAGCTCTTTTTGAAACCTGAAATCCCTGCTTCCTTTATAAAAGGTCTTTCTTCCACCATTATTGAGTCTCCACCTTCTACCTTTAGGCACCATTAAGAGAGCATAATTGTCATTTTATGTGCAGTGTTCCAAAGCTTATTGATTGATGCATATTGTGATATTACTTGTTCTTGTGCTATTTGTTTCTAGTCACCCTTGTGAACTTTGAAGGTGTCATAATATTTTCTATATGTGAAACAAACAAACGTTTTTCAATGCATGTTATTCATGATCTTTGTTTGTAGCTTTTCATGTTGCATGCATAGTTACTATGTCCTATTGTTAGAACTCCATCTTTCATGCATAGAGTTCTTTGATCCCAGCTTACAATGTGTGCAAATGGTTGGACCTTTATTGTAAGGGTGCATGTCATCTCAAAAAATTTATCACTTACCTATTCGAGGACGAGCAGGAGTTAAGCTTAGGATGCTTGATACGTTGGAAACGTATCTACAATTTTTTATGTTTCATGCTTGTTTAGTATCTATTTTGCTTTGCTTTGTCTACACTTTGAGGTGTTTTTTATATTTTTTCTGGTACTAACCTATTAACAAGTTGCCACAGTGTCAATTGTCTGTTTTCTGTTGTTTTTGGTTCCAGAAAAGCTAGTAAGTAAATATTCTCAAAATTGGACGGAACAAACGTCAAAGTCAATAAATTTCCGTGGGAAACAAGAAGTCCAGAGGAGAGACGGAGAGGCGTGCCAGGGCGCCCAGACCCGTCCTAGACGCGGGTGGGCCCTGCCTCGCGCCTAGGCAGGGTGTGGGGCCCCTGGCCACCGCCTCGGCCTCCCCCTTCGCCTATAAGAAGCCCCCGATGCAGAAACCCTAAGGACCCGATCAATATTCCACGAAAACTTTTGTAGTCGCCGCCACCGCCGTCCCTAAATTGGAGGGGATCTGAAGTTCTTCTCGGCACCCTGCCGGAGGAAAGATCATCCCGAAGACCTTCTCTCCGGTATGATGCGTGAGTAGTTTCACCTTAGACTACGGGTCCATGTAGTAGCTAGATAGTTGTATCTCCTCCTTATGCTTTCATGTATAGATCTTGTGAGCTCCGTTCATGATCAAGATCTAATCTATTTATAATCTTGTTTGCGAAAATCTGATGGATATTGAAATTATTATGTTGGTTTGATTAATGGTTTTGACTTTATGATTCTATCATGTCTGTGTTGTTTGTGATCTTGCATGCTCTCTATTGTTAGTAGCTATCTTGGCCAAGTAGTTGCTAGTGACTCCAAGAGGGAGTACTTATGCTCGATAGTGGGTTCATGTCTCTAGTTTACAAGGGAAGTGACAGAAATCTCTTCTGTTGTAGATGTGTTGTTGCTACTAGGGAGAAATCAACGGTGTCTTGTTCATGGAACATGTGGACTGTTTACCTTACACACTTTGCTTAAAGCAGTTGTATGTTGCTTGCACTTAATACTGAAGGGGGTTTGGATGATAATCTGAAGGTGGACTTCTAGTCGTAGATGCAGTTGGATGGCGATCTATGTATCTTGTTGTATTATCCAATCGAATCTCATAGAATCTTTCTGACTAGTAATTGCATTGTTATGTCTTGCTCAGTTCCTGTTAATTGCCCTACTGTAATTTGTTTACCCTTCATGCCATGTTTGTTTATCTAAGGAGAGCACCTCTAGTGAACTATGGACCCCGATCCAATCTTTTTCATTGATACATCTTCTAATGTTACTTGTTTACTTGCTACAAACCATTACCTTCCACACAATACGTTTAATCCTTTGTTACAGCAAACCAGTAAGTTTGACAACCTAACTGATTCGTTGGGGCAAGTCTTAAGTTTGTGTTGTGCAGGTCTCCGCGTTGCTTGCAACACCTGTGTGACGTTTCCTTCCTCCTAGTAGTAGGATAATCTTGGTTTCTTACTGAGGAAAAACCTGTTGTTGTGCTGCTTCACACCTTGCTCTTGGGATTCCCAACGAAGCGCTCTTACATCAACTCAGCGTTGCATCACTGGCTTCCCGTTTAGACCGGCATCAGGACCTGTCTTCGGTGTCAGCTGACCATTGTGTGGTTTGCGACAAAGACAACCACGACTCATGGCGGTGCCAAGTGTTGAAGCAACCAAGGCCAGTGGTATCGGTGATGGGCTTCGGGCATTCTAGTGCGGTGTTCTATCAGTTGCCTGATTCGCTTTTTAAGGAAAATCTTGCTCAAGGTCCTTCAAATACTGCTCTAGTGACTGTATCTGGTGAAGGAAGATCTCTGCTGCTGAAATTCAAGACCAAATAGCTCGTTTATGCCCAACACACAAGCAGTCGACAAGGCATTTTCACCGTCACCACGTGCTCTGGTTACGGAGGTTGTGGTGGCGAGCACCACCCCGCTGCGGGAGGCGTCACATGGCGGAGGATGGAGCTACGGCTACGGATGAGGACTCCCTCGCGAAGGCGATGCGCCTTCAAGCTACACACAACTTAGACTTCTCCCAAGGTATATCCACGACCAAATCCTTTCTTTCGTTTCCTGGTGTACTTATGTGGCATCCCGCAAAACCACTACTAGAAAATCGCGTTGAATTTGTGCATTGCATCGTCATCGTCATGCATTGTTTGCCTAAAACTATTTTCGCAAAGCCTGTTTTGTTTCTAAAACGCCCCGTCTAGTTTTCAAATTCAAACCCGGGGCCTCCGGATTATTTTGTCTTGTCCGCTATCGGTTTGCAGAGGCTATGTTTCAGTCAAATAAATATTAAATTATTTTTAGTGGGGGCAGTCGAACGGGCCGTTTCGACCCGAACGACCACCCCCGTACAAAACAGATCGGTCCACCTCTAATCCTATTCCTACCAAACTATCTACCCAACCCCTCCCTCCACCTCACCCCACCCAATAGACCGCTGCCACCTCGCCCTCTTCCCCCTCCCTCAACCAATCCTACCCTGCCACCTAATCCCTCCCTCCCTCTCTCTCTCTCTCATCAGCCCCACTCCCTCACCCATCCAAAGAACACACGCTTTGCACGCCGGCGGCCAACCCAGCCACCCCACGCGGGCCTCGCGTGGCCCTGTCCCCCCAGCCCGACCCATGCAGGTCCCACCCTACTGTCACCCACGCGTCTCTCCTTCCCCTCCTCCTCCACCTCCCGCTCTCTCTCTCGCTCCTCCCCTGCACCGACCCAACCCCGCTCTCTACATGACCTTGACACTCCTCCGTTCCTCATCCTCCGCATGCATTCGCCGTCGATCCGCCCTCTGGCAAGCCGTCTCCTCCTCGCCGCCTTACTCCCGTCTCTGCCACGATGACCGCCGCCCGCTCTGGCCGCTTGCCACAGCCTGGCCTGCCATAACCCGCAGACCGCGTCTCACTCTCCTCATGGCCGCTCCTTCCCATGCTGCCGGCCATGTGCCTCCGTCGCCTTTCACCTCCCTGGCCGTCCCTTCACAAGATCCTCTCAGCCACGCCACCTCAGCCATACTCACGCCCGCTCTCTCCTCCTCCGCCTCACTGTTGCCCCGCCGGCGGCCTCCTCCGCCATTTCACTTTGCCTCATGCTGCGTCATCCGCGTCCTCCTCCTCATGCCGCCATCCCCGACCAGCCCGGCGCATCCAGTGACTGCCGTCATTCTCTTCTCCTCTGCGGTTGGCGGTCACGCCACCACCGTGGTTCTCTGCATCCGCGCGTGGGGAGCAGACACGACGACCGCGTCGCCGCGTGCCCATCCTCTTGGCCGCGTCAAGTCCGGTGTTTGTCTCCTGAGGGTATCTTGCCCTTCGTCTTTGCCCGACGTGTGCATGGTGCCGCTGGCATCGCGATAGATGATGTGCATGATGCGGTCGCCTCACGAGATGACAAGGTCGATCATCGCGAAACCTCTCGCACAACCCGGCCAAACAAGTTCGCCCACGGATAAGACCTTCTGCGGAACCCCAAGGCCTTCGACAAAACAAGAAGCGCCAAGTACTCCTTCACGGCGAGCGGCCCGGGGGCGACGGGATCTCCAACACGGCCGCTAGTAACCTCGTCGTGGAACTCCGAGCTCTCCTCGGGGACCGAGAACGCTCCCGCTGCGACCGAACCCGATAACCGCCAAGATCATCGCCACAGATCGACAAGGATTCCACATGAGACGATAAATACTCCGACATGGACCCGATTGAAGCAAACCCGAAGACGGTAGATGCGACAAGTACTTCCCCCAGGTCCGATGCCGAGGACCATGGATACGACAATGTCTACCTCACGGAACACCGAGAACTTCCCCCCGGAACGCCAAGATCTACTCCGCTCCCGCCGATCCGTCAACTGAACCGGAGACCAACACGAGATCACCGCTAAGATCTCCGATGATCTTGGGTCTTGAGCTGGACCCGAAGACCACCGACAAGATCTCCGTCCTGGACTCCGAGGACCGCCTCACGGACATCGAGCGCCAAGATCGCCTCCCGGATCCCGAAGCGGTTCCCGGACCCAGGACGCCGAGACCCCTGAACCCTGAGACCAACCCCGAACCCGGAACCCCAAGACCGTCGAGACCCCTAATGTGTGAACCCCCTCCCGAAACCCTATTTTATAACATAATAACAACTTGTTGCATATTGAATTGTCATACTCGCATGCATATCTGTGGTTTGGGGACCTTATGCCGATTCACCTAATAATTAAAATATGGGGCCCATATGCGGGCAAATCTAGCCTTATATTGGCCTCATTTAAATTTGTGTAGCGAACCGATGCTATATTTTGCCTTGTTAAACAACATTTAATTTGCGGGGTAGATAAACAACTTGAACCGTTTAAATAATGTCGGGACCCCGGTTCCGCCTAATCTGACCTAATTGCATCGCACCTTGCCATGCCATGCATCATACATGCATCATGCCGATCTTCTGTCGTTGTATTAAATATTGCATCCGGTGTTTATGCTAGTGTTTTGCTTCTTCGCGGATAAGGCCGTTGAGTTGATGTGAGCTTCGCCTCGATCTTCGGATGAACCCTTCGACAATGTTTTCAGGCGAGCATCTCCCTCTTTTTACCTATCTTGCTTTTATAGTATTTACTTCCCTCATGTTGGTCTATTGCTATTTGTGTTGCGATGCTCTAGTTTTCGTACCCGTGATATACCGTGCAGCCCTATATGGCCTTGGACACATCCTATTACCTGTTGTTTGGTAGATAGTTGGACTTGCGCGTCGTAGTCGCTTGCTCAAGTGCTGTTGCGTGTCGTCATAATTGCCACAGTTGTTGGAGCCTTGCCGCATGTTGATGTTGGAGATGATCATAGTTTTACTTATCGCATACTTTAATTCCTGTTTAACAACTAAAATTGAAATAAGCAGAGGCATCGGTGGGTGATAGATAATATTTGGTTTCCGAACGCCCACTTGTGTCCCGTAGGACCCGACCCACCGTACTTGATACTGTTCCTTGATTTATCGCGCTATCCACATCAAGGTATATGGGACCCCGAGGCGAGCTTGATTCGGACTTATTTCTTGGGGCCACAAACTAGTTTGAGGTTTTATTTACGATCTGTACTTATGCCATGCTACTTATGTATTTACGATTGTGCGAGGAGCACATGTCTGTTAGGATCGGGACACGATTCCGCTGTCGACAAGCTCGGTTTTGGGTTCCCGATCGTTCACCGTATCACCCAAACCTCGAATCCGTCTCGGAGCTAGCTTACGTTGTGGGTGTACTCCAAGGGTGGCCCTCAAATATTTCTCAATCTCGTGATTGTTCACCGTGAAAGCCTCGTTGGGTTTTGATTTGGTTTTCCGAGGTTGATCGGCGTGTGTTATTGGTGCAACCCTACGTAAAATTTTCAAAGCCGTGTCGCGGATATGGACGACTTGGAGACAAGATCTCGATCATAGACAAGCATAACTAAAGTTTATTCTTGTAAATTTGACTTTATAATGACTAGTAATCGACTTCACTATAATAGAATGGCTAAATAATCGCCCACAATTGCTTGTTTGGTTTGTCGCCATGCGACCATTGTACCCTGACTAGTAAGTATTGCAACTAGCGGAATGGCTAAATAAAAGTACCAACAAGCTATTTGGGTTTTGGGTTTATATCATGCTATATGTATCGATTAGTAATTCTTTGCAACTTCAAGGAATGGTTAATCAAAGTGCCCAGCTTACTTAATCGGGATGATTATCTAAACGACTAGTAATTCTTTAACGATAATCGAATAAGTAAAGCGCCAAGTGTGAGTTCCTCGGTTGACTTCTCTTTTGGTATCGAGAAACACCGGGATGGGTTTGTTTGGTGTTAGCCGAGTTGGATCCGGATAGGTCATTCTTACCCTCTCGATAACCTTGATTGTATCGAGTCTCTATAGGTTGTTTAGTGCATCTTGCCGCTTGATCCACCATACCTATGTAGGCGAGGACCGGAATTCTAGCCTCGCTGTCTTGGCCTCAAGATCGACGCCTCTTTTTCCTTTGCCTTTATCGGCACCCTTTTGTTTAAGCAGTTTTGAGATCGGCCGTTAGCGTGGTTACCCTTCCGCTTGGCACAGGCGGGGTTATGGACGCCATTGGTTATTCTTCGTGCTCTTAGCCCCATTTGCATCTTATCCGTGATGGACGCTCCATGCTTTCAAGGTGATTTGGATCTTTGTATATTATATCATATTCTTGACTCGTTGAGTCAGTTATATATATATATTACGTACGTGGGTCCCATCGAGGACTGTTGTGTAATGTTATTACTTCGTTTTCCACCCGCACGAAAGTGCCTGGTGGGCACCTTTGAATCGTTTCTATGCGGGTTTGGCGGATTTCGCTAAAACTTGCATAGGTCCGATTCTGAGGGTGTTACAACTTATTTCATCTAATATTAATGCGCTAGGAGTTAGTTTAGGGTCTGAAGGTAGTGAAGTTAATATCTCGGTTAATGCTTTGAGGCGTGTAGAATTTGATAGGAGCAAAGTTTCATCAAAAGTAAATGATTTGCCGACTGATGATGAACTTGATGATGAGGAGGATAATGCTGCCTATGATGGTAAGCTCCTCTCGCATCTAGTTGGTATGGTGTCAGAGGTGAGATTGGATGATGTGAGGTTGGGATCCATTTGTGATCTTACAACAACTACTCGCAAATCTAAATCTCACAGAATTGTAAAAACTAAACTACCGTCCAAAAGGGCGAGAGCAAATAAATCTCCCAATGTTTCCTTATGAGAGGCAAAATATGGAATAGCAGAGGTCTACATGACTTGGCTAAACATATTCATATTGTTGACTATATTAAGGATCATGATTTAGACTTTGTCGCAATCACGAAATCTGGTAAAAGAGATTTTCAGATGCATATTCTAAATCACCTATCAGGTGGCATTGAATTCATCTGGAAATGGATAAGGTGGCATTGAATTCATTTGGAAATGGATACCTCCGCACGGCAGGTCTGGGGGGATTTTGCTTGGTGTATGGGCTTCTTCCTTGGAATTATTGGACTATTCGGAGGGGGAGTTTCATATTAAATTCCATCTACAAAATAAGTCCAATAAATTCATTTGGAGCTTTAGTTGCCATGTATGGAGCGGCCCAGGACGAGCTCAAAGCTGCGTTCCTCCGCGAGCTGGTCAATCTTGCCAAGGATAACCCACACCCTATATTAATAGGAGGGGACTTCAATATCCTAAGATTCTTAAAGGCTCCTTTCTCTATTGAGGAAGTAAGAAATGCAATCTTTTAGATGGAACATAATAAAGCCCCAGGTCATCGGGAGCAACACTCGCAACCCTTTTGCTCCGGCCCTAGTCCAAAGCGTGGCCTCCTCCCTAATGCTGGCCAGTAGGAGCTGTCGTGATGACTGGACGTGGTCGAAGACGCAGCTGTTCCGTTGCTTCCAGATCATCCAAGGCGTGAGTAGGGTGATTGTTGCAAACCCTTTACGCATAAATGGCCAAAATTATGATGAATATGAACATATAACTATCGTCTCACTCTATGTGACAAGTGCATGGCAGCAAATTTGTGGTGTCATGGATGAACTTTTAGAATATGGATCAACATACATGATGCCTTTCAATAGCAAACTAGTTCCACGAAAGATATATGATCCAACATAATTTAATATAGGAAAATATTACCATTTGAACAAAGGAACTTGATATTATAGGGTTATGCACAACCAGGCACCACAATTCATGCAATCCCGCTAACGAAAGTAATGTAACATGCTGCACCAAGGAAACTGGATATACACATCCTAAACAACTGTTAGTTCTGTTTCCATCTCACTATGAATGGGGAAGATTGGGTTAGAGTAATCTTTTTTTATTAAAGGGCAGATTGTAAGAGTTGAAGAATCTGCAGGGTGCAGCGCCAGATTGTGCAGGAGTGCAAGTTGAAGAACGTTTGTGCTACAACAGCCTATAACGGAGCAGTCTGAGTAACCTCGTCAAAGCTGAAGGTTCTGTCAGCAGGTAATCCAACCGAAGTGTGTAATTTGTCTATGAAGTGGATTGAAAAGGCAGTATGTCTTAAAGATCTTTTTTAGATACCCACAAATTACATGAATAACTGGTTTTCATCTTCATCTTCAATACTCAGTTTTCAGGCAAGACGATCGTGCGTGTTACTTACTCTAGAAGCTAGTTACTCTAGCGAGTAATTATCAAATAACACCCGCATTCTAAAATTTCAGCTTGTAAGTATACTGAAATTAGCAATGGCAAGTCCATGAAAGCAGCCAGTGGGTCTCTCATGTCATCACCGCACCTAAATAAAGAGACACAGATTCCCGTACACCAAAACCACCACGAACAGAAAGCAAATTGAACCAAATCTACAATAATAATCCGTAATCTCCCCCATAATGAGCTAAACAAGTAACATCCGCATCGGGGAAACGAATGGAATGGGCGGAGGATTAGGAGCCAGGGTTCAGCACACAAACCAGGAGAGGACGAAGGCGGTGACGGTGCATCCGCGGGAGGAGAGCGCAGGGCGAAGACAAAGGCATCGCGTGACGCCGGTGACAAGCACCTGCGCCAGGAGGAGCACGAAAAAAGCGGCGACACCGTAGACGGTGGAGGCATCGGTGTCGTAGAGGCAGTAGGAGCGGTCATCGTACTCGTCCGGCACCACCTTCCCCTGCAAGAAGACCTCAGCGTTGCATACAAAAGTGGAGATCCAAGGAGGAGGAGTGGTGGCATGATAGAGGGAGTACGGTGCTGCGTCGGAGCTCGGCGCCGACAGCGAAGAGGAAGGCGAATAGGTTGAGGAAGGTGAGAAACGCGGCGAGCGCGATGGACGCCGGGCGCGAGGTGGCGAACCCAGCCATCGGTCTCGACCTCGAGCAGTCCGGCGACGGTTGCTGGGGCTGAGGCGGCACGTCTCACTGAGCTCGGTGGGATGATGCTACTGGGAGTGGGACCGAGTGTGTGGGCCGGCCTGCTGGGACCAAATCTGGCCAACGGGCCTGGGCCGTGGCACGGCCCGCCACGTGTCCCGTCTGGCGGCCCGAGCCGGCCCGGCTCTTCATGAGCCGGTCCGCGACACGTTAGGCACGCTGGATCGTGGCCTTTTTTCAGTTGACCTGTTGAAATTTATCTACAAAAGCGTCCTAAGCGGTACTAAATTATAAAAGTTTGCTTGGTTTGTTGGTTAGGCCGAGGGAGTTTGGAGGCAGGTCGCGCCCCCACCCTTGTCTTTTTGCATCTATATAGTGATTTTTCGGTGGTGGCAGCCTTGACGGGCCGTGTCGGGCCGGCACGCGTGTCTCATGTCGTGGCCCCGCTCCTTCACGGGCTGGCACGTCACGGGCCGGGTCGGGCCGATGCCGGGCTTTTTAAGCGGGCATATGTGCCGACACGTTAAACGACGGCCCGTTGGCCAGGTTTGGTTGGGACCCAGCAGTCGGTCATAGAATATAAACCCAAATGCTAAAAAGTGCTAAAGGGCTCGTTAGATAATCCGAGCCTCCGTTTGCTGACCGTCGGATGCATGGATGAAAACGGGCGATGAATAAGTGCGAGGATGGCGTTCCGAGAACTTTCACAGCGAAGACTTTTTGTATTCGGTCCACACGGTGCCCTTGCCTCCATCTCGTCTCATCCATGACCTCCCTGCCTCCATGGAAATCGCCATTGCCGTTTCCCTTCATCGTCGACGCTTTCATGGGCTCGAGCGCCTCTCGACAACCTCGGTTCAACCAGCTGCTTAGGTCGAGGCGATTCCCGTCCTCGAGCCCGGCCGGACCCGATGTCTTGCCCCTGGCAAGTCCCGTCTGAAGCGCCACTGGCCCGTACATGGCACTGCCGGTCGGACCGTGAGTCCCTGCCCTAGAGCGACGCCAGCCAACCCATCCGCGTGCGTCAGACCACGGGTTCCCGTCTTCAAGCGTCGTCGGCCAGGCCCCCGCGCGTCTCGACCAAGCCTTTGCCATTAGCGATGAGAAAGAGGTACTAGTAAATGAAAAACTACTGGAAGGGGGTAGAGCACATGATTGATTGATTGTGCACCTCGTGTGTAAACAAGGATAGCAAAAGTTAAGAGAAAACATCGCCCTTTCTCTCGGGGATTTTCTGTAAACAGCTCTTATGTATCATCTTTTACTAAATGGATAGAAGATTTACAAGAGGATACATACGCCTTCCGTCCGTGTACATACGTAATTTAGATAATCCAAGTCATTTATTTTCGAATACACACGAATCATTTAAGTCACTAATAGGGCAAAGGTGTCCGATCTTTCGATAAGATGATGATAGTCGATTTGGTGGAGTTCGGGTTTGACGATCCGACTACACGTGCGAGCACGAGCGCCAATGCAATCGCTAGGCCAATCTCCTGGAGGTTACCGATCCTGCGGGAACACGATCGACTGACCGGAGGGTCTTAATTCCTACCTGAAATCGAGAACAAGTAAGAACCAATATTGCAATCAAGATATTGCGGATTAAGAGGAAAGCTTTATTGAAGAGGTGGGATCCTGAATAGGTGCGAAGTACAAGAGGCCTCTGCGACGCTCGAGCCTTGGCGAAGTTGCGACTATGGCTAACTTAATGTCTAAACAAAATCCGAGTCTAGGGGGTCGTCTATGGGGAGTATTTAAGGGCGAAAAGGTGGGGTTTCGGCCAGTCATGGAAGTGGTGGCCGAATCCAACCCTAGAAGTTCTTTTCCCCTCAATACGGACTCTAAAAAGTGGCTATTTAAAATCCTGCGAAAATTACATGGGCCTGGCACAAAATAAAGGTGTCGCAGCACCATATTAAGCTATGGACGAATTCGTAAAGTATTGATCTTGAATATTTCGTCCAAGCCTTCTTTCTTCATTATGGTGGTCTCAAAGTTCTGAAATCTTCATCCGTGGCCTTCTCTTGGATCATCACATGCTTGCTGCCATCTCCATGCATGGTCATGCTCCAATGCTTGTCCCTCTCATCCATGCTTGGTCCATCATTCCTAAGAGTAAGAAATTGAAGGGAATATGCCCGAGAGGCAATAATAAAGTGGTTATTATCGTATTCCTTGTTTATGATAAATGTTTATTTTGCATGCTATAATTGTATTAATACGGAAACGTTAATACATGTGTGTTTAATAAACAAACAGAAAGTTCCTAGTTATGCCTCTCTCGTAAACTAGCTCGTTGATTAACAAGATGATCAAGGTTTCCTGATCATGGACATTGGATGTTGTTAATAACGGGGTCACAACATTAGTGTAATGGTGTGATGAACATTCATCCGAAGTATAGCATTACGATCAAAATCATTGAGTTTATATTGCTATAACAACTTACGAAGTGATCCTAATCCTTAGACCATGAGATCATGTCAATCACTAACACCGGAAGAGTTTCTTGATAACATCAAACGTCACACACCGTAACAGGTGATTATAAAGATGGATTCGTAACTAATAAAGTGTTATGTTGAGGCTCATGGATCGAGAGTGGAATTTGTTCATCCGATGACGGATAGATATACTGGGCCTCTCGGTGATATCACATTGATTAGCTTGCAAGCAAGTGATTTGATCACTAGAATGTTATATCACGAACGAGAAAAGAGTGCATGTCGATGTAGATCAAACTAGGTATGGAGATACCGATGATCGAATCTCGGACATGTAATATATCATGAAACAAAGGGATTAAGATACTAGCGTAAAGGTTCCACGATCACAAGAAAGTCATCGTTGAATGTGTGGGAGTCGGTATGGGTCTCGGATCCGCTTGATTATTGATCAGAGGGTCTCGATCATGTCGCATTATTCGCGAACCGTAGGGTGACACACTTAAGAGACACCGACATCCATTTGGAGCAAAAGTTTCATGCCGAAAAGAATAATAAGCGCAGAATTTATTTCACTAGATACCAAACGTTTTCGGTGAAATTGCGTAGTGTTTCTACATGTGAAATGAAATACTAGCAAGGGGTTATACGAGAATGTTTATCATTAAAGTAATTGACAAAATTCTGAATAAATAAAAGGAGTTTTATTTAATGAGAGTTTGCATTGAATTTGGTGGAAATTTAATGGGAATTTGAGTGGGTTTTTTGAGTGGAGGGAATTGAAAGGCTTTTGTGAGTGGAGTGTCCACCCACATGAATGAAAGGAGGGGAGGGGGCAGCCCCATGGCTAGGCGCATGGCCCCTTGGGTGCCCCCTCTCCTATAAAGGAGCCCCTCCTCTCTCACACACCTCCTCGTGAAGGATCTCTCTCCCTCTAGAATTTATCCCCATGGTCTCGGACTAGCGAGACACATGTTCCCAGTGGCTATTCGGCAAGAAAGAGTTGTGCTTCACTGCATCATTGAGCGAGGAGGCGTGTAACACTCGAGAATCGGCCCTATGCAAGTTTCAGGCTTCCCAAAACCCCGCATAGAACGATTCAAAGGTGTCCACCAGCACTTGCGGGTGGAAAGCAAGTAATAACATTACAACAGTCCTCGATGGGACCCACGTAACAGATATATATACAACACGACTCCATGAGTCAAGAATACAGTATATAGATCAAAGATCCAAATCACCTTGAAAGCGATAGCGTCCGACTACGGACAAGATACAAATGGGGCTAAGAGCCCGAAGAATAACCAATGGCGTCCATAACCCTACCCTGCCAAGCGGGAAGGGTAACCTCACAACGACGTCGATCTCAAAACCTTAAACAAAAGGTGCCGAAAAGGGCAAAGGAAAAGAGAGAGAGCGTCAAGATCGAGGCCAAGACACCGAGGCTAGAATTGGCGGTCCTCGCCTACATAGGTATGGTGGATCGGCGGCGCAACATGCACTAAACACCCTATAGAGACTCGATATAACCGCTGCCATCGATAGGGATAAGGAAGACCTATTCGAACCAACCCGATACTACCACCAAACATACCCATCCCGGTATTTCCCTCGAGACCAAACGAGGAAGTCAACCGAGGAACTCACCGTTGGCGCTTTATTTATTCGATTATCGTTGCGGCAATTACTAGTCGTATAGATAGTCATCACGATATAATAAGCGATGGGCAATTTTAGTTAACCATTCCGTTGTAGTTGCAACACTTACTAGTCGATACAAATAGCATGAGATATCCCCAAACCCAAAGCTTGTTGGCACTTTTATTTAGCCATTCCGTTGTAGTGGAGCTGATTACTAGTCATATCGGATACAAGTCAAATTATAACGAAGAACTTTAGTTATAGTTGTCTATGATCGAGAACTGTGCTCCAAGTCGTCCATAACCGCGACACGGCTTCGAAAAGATTTAACCGCAGGGTGCACCTAAGTTCCCACACGCACCTACACCCTTGTTGTCGATCGTAGGTACAAGATCACAAAACATACACCCAACGGTATGTCGACGGGTTTTGGACACGATGTTTCCACCCAAAGCAAGCACGGGGCCACCCCACTAAGCTACCCGCAACGGTCGGCCTCTCGAGACGGACTCGGGGTTTGGGTGGACCAGAAACGATGGGAACCCGAAGTGACTGGGCTTGTCGACAGCGAAATCGTGTCCGATCCTAACAAGACAGTGCAGACCTGCACAATTTAAATAAAGCAAGAAAGCATGGCATAAGTACAGGATAGTAATAAAGCCCCAAACTAATTTGTGGCCCCCAAGATGCCTTGGAATCGGTACTAAATCGATGGGGTGCCCATACACCCCACCTGGTTAGCGCTCGATCTTGGAACAGTGTCAAGAACTCGGGTCCTACGGGACACAAGTGGACGTTAACAACCAAATAACATTTATTGCCCACATTGCCTCTGCATTTACCTACTTTCAATTTTAGTTATTAAACGAATTAAAGCCATGATCATCTCCAACATTAAACATGCGCCAATACTCCAACAACGTAGTTCTTGGACATTAGCGGCACTTGAGCAAGCGACTACGACGCGCAAGTCCAACTATCTACCAAACAACAGGTAATAGAATGTGTCCAAGGCAATATAAGGCTGCAAGGGATATCACGGGTACGGAAACTAGAGCAACGCAATACAGATAGCAATAGATCAACAGGAGGGAATAAATACTATAAAAGTAAGATAGGTAGAAAGGGGGGAGATGCTCGCCTGAAAACATTGCCAAAGGTTCATCCGAAGATCGGGTCGACACTCGCATCAACTCATCTACCTAATCCGTGAAGAAGCAAAGCACTAGAAGAAACACCGGTTGGACTATTTAATACTACGGTAGAAAATCGGGCATGATGCATGTATGATGTATGACATGGCAAAGGTGCGATGCATTTAGGCCATATTAAGCGGAACCGGGGTCCCGACATTTATTTAGGTGGTTCATGTTGTTTAGCTACCCTGCATTTTTAAATGTTGTCTTAACATGGCAAAAGATAGCACCGGTTCGCTACACCAATTTAAATGGAGTCCGGAATAAGACAAAGATATCCCGCATATTGACTCCATATTTAATTATAAGGTGAATCGGCTTAATGCCCCCAAACCACACAAATATGTATGCGACATGAATGATTTAATGCAACAAGTTTATATATAGCATTTATAAAATAGGGGCACGGGAAAAGGTTCACACATCTGGGTTCGGAAGATCTTGGTTCCGGGGGGTTCGGGGTCGGTCTCAGGGTTCGACGGGGGAAACGGTTCGACGGAAACGGTCTCGGACAACGGAAGTAGATCTTGTCGCATCCGGGAAGAAGGACTTGGTTTGGCGTCGGGGCGCATCGGATTCGTCCTGGTCGGTGTCGATCTGGTCGTTGCGAAGATCTTGTCGGGTCCTCGTATCGGGTCGGTTTGGCGTTCGGGAAGAAGAACTTGGCGTGCGACGTCGTCGTTATCGATGCGGGAAGGAGGTCTTGTCGTTCCGTGTCGGTGACCTTGGCATCTGGGTTCTCGGCGAACTTGGCGTCCGGGAAGGAGTACTTGTCGCACCGGGGTCTCGGTGTCCTCGGATCCGAGAGGAAGAACTTATCGGCCTTCAGGTCCGTGGTTCGTCCCTGTGGTAGATCTTGTAGATCTTGCCATCGGGTTCCACCTTGCACATCGGTCGACGGAACGATGCAGATCTTGGCGACAAAAGCGCATCGGGGCTCTTGTGACGAGACGGTCATGTGCTTCGGGTGGCGTCAAATATCTTGGCGGCGCTACAAACTTGGTAGCTACACGGTTACAGGTACACGTCACCAAAAGGATGAAGTGTTGCGTTTCACTGCCACGAGTGGCAGCTGAGGTCCTGGCGATGTGCACGACAGCAGACACAAAGCGTTCACGACCGGACGCCCCGAGGTGGTCACAGGGGGTTTCCAAAACGAGGGGAGCGGTGCGTTCCTGCGAGCTTGGACAAGAAGGCGTGGCCGGGCTTGGCGGCCATGATGCAAGAAGGCGGCGACAATGGCGAGGACGACGAGGCGGTCGCGTGAGGCGGGCGGCTTCGCAGCGATAGGCGAGACTCGTGGCGGATGAGCTCCACGACGAGAATCACGGCGAGCCGACGAGCTCGGCGACGAGGCGGAGGAGCCCACCCGCTGTGAGAGAACGAAGGAGGCCGGGCGGGCTCGAGGAACGACGACGAGCGGATGGCGATGGGACGGCGAGGTACTTGGCAGGGTCCCATGGGGAGGGAAGGGCGGCGAGGAGGCTCGCATGAGGAGGCGCGGACGGGAGGTCGGCAGCGGGAGGTGGGGCCCGCGATGACGCAGTGGAGGCGGAGGAGCTCCGGCGAGGCCAGCGGCGTGAGGCAAAGAGGTCGAGGCGGAGGAGGCGATGGCGGCGACGGAGATGCGGCCGGGCTGGGAGGCGGGACGAGGGAGGAGAGGCAGGCCGTGGCACGCACTGCATGAGTGGAGAGAGGAGCATGCTGGCTCATGGGAGAGAGGAGACTGGCTGTGGCTCGGGAGAGGGGTACATGAGGCGGGGAACGAGCAGAGGGAGAGGAGCGAGCGAAGGGGAGGAGAGGAGCGTGGGAGGGAGGTGGAGGGCCAGGTGTGGTGGCGGTGCGTGGTGTGTGTGTGTGTGTGCGTGGCGGGAGTGTGTGGTGTGTGGCGAGGGGTTGGATGGGGGAAAGGGAGCGGTGAGGTGGCGGTTGGCTATTGGGTGGGGTGAGGTGGAGGCAGGGTGGGTAGATTAGGATTGGGTAGTTTTTAGGATTAGATATTTTTGACTAGGGTTTTCTTTTGGGGCCGGGTGGTAGGTAGTGTTCGGGTTGGGCCTCCGCCCTGACCGATCGCCTCCCACAAAACATTTTATTATTTATTTTATTTGTAAAACATTTTGTAAATACTTTTTAGACAAATAAAAGATCTAAACAGAATGATGTTTTGTTTGAGATTAAAGGAGAGGGCTAATTAGAAAACAACATAGGCTTTTAAAAATTGTTTTATGCAAAATATATGCATGAGGTCATGATGATGCAATGCACAAAATAACGCGATTTTCTAGTAGTGGTTTTTATGGGCGCCACACCGACACCACTAACAATGGATCTCGCCCTCGAGATCCGCCTCATGGTATCTGGAAGGAAGGTCGGTGATCTGCGTCTTCTCGCCTCGTGTAGATCCTGCGACACCACTAACAAGAGGTCGTTGATCTTGTTCGTCAAGAGAACACTCCGGATAACATGCAGGAAGTTAAAGGTAAGGCCACCTCTAACTTCCATGGAAGGAGTAAGAATTGCATCGATCCACCATTCAATATACGAAAGCGAATGATAAGTGTAGTGGTATGGTCGCAACTCCATCCCGCACTCAAAGCATTACTCTGTACATGAATAGGAGAATTATGCAACCAATTCTCAGAATTCAGATCGTAGATCTCGGCAAGCAAGGTTCGGGAACAAAAGAATGATGCGCATCGATCGGATCTGGCGTAGATGATGTCGTCGCGTCGAAAAACACCGGAAGGCACAAGAAGGAACAAAGAGAAGTCCACCAGACGAAGGATTCCTCGGATAGCATGAAGACCAGGTGTAGCAACACCGTTACCAAAGGAGGAAGCGAAACCACAAGTGCGATGGAACCCAACCATGAAAAACACGGACTCAAGAGAGAGAAGAGAGCGGATTCAAAACACGCAGAGGTGAGAGGAGAGCAAAGAGAGGCTGGGAGTAAAATCAGACCTAATCGAACTATCCAACCGATTTTGCAAAAATAGTTTGACACTCTACTTCCGTTAGCTAGGTTATCCTCAGGCTAGACTTGTGGGTATCGCATAGCTGGCTCGATACCACTCAGAACACCCTCGAATCGGCCCTATGCAAGTTTCAGCCTTTCAAAACCCCATAGAAACGATTCAAAGGTGCCCACCGACACTTGTGTGTGGGTGGAAAGCAGTAATAACATTACACAACAGTCCTCGATGGGACCCACGTAGCATATATATACAACACGACTCCATGAGTCAAGAATACGAATATACGTAACAAAGATCCAAATCACCTTGAAAACGATAGAGCGTCCAACACGGACAAGATGCAAATGGGGCTAAGAGCCCGAAGAATAACCAATGGCGTCCATAACCCTACCCGCCAAGCGGAAGGGTAACCCTGCTAACGTCGATCTCAAAACCTGCTTAAACAAAAGGGGTCGACAAAGGGCAAAGGAAAAAGAGAAGCGGTCGATCGAGGCGATTGCAGCGAGGCTAGAATTCGGTCCTCGCCTACATAGGTATGGTGGATGAGCGGCGTGCAGCATGCACTAAACACCCTATAGAGACTCGATATAACCGCTTATCGGATAGGGATAAGAAAGACCTATTCGAATCAACGACATTACTACCAAACATACCCATCACGGTATTTCCCTCGAGACCAAACGAGGAAGTCAACCGAGGAACTCACACCGTTGGCGCTTTATTTATTCGATTATTGTTGCAGCAATTACTAGTCGGTATAGATAGTCATCCCGATATAATAAGCGATGGGCACTTTTAGTTAACCATTCCGTTGTAGTTGCAACACTTACTAGTCGGATACAAATAGCATGAGATATCCCCAAACCCGGTTGTTGGCACTTTTATTTAGCCATTCCGTTGTAGTGGAGCGATTACTAGTCGTATCGGATACAAGTCAAATTATAACAAGAACTTTAGTTATAGTTGTCTATGATCGAGAACGTGCTCCAAGTCGTCCATAACCGCGGACACGGCTTCTCGAAAAGATTTAACCTGCAGGGTGCACCAAAGTTCCCACACGCACCTACACCCTTGTTGTCGGATCGTAGGTACAAGATCACAAAACATACACCCAACGGTATGTCGGACGGGTTTGGACACGACGCTTCCTGCACCCAAAGCAAGCACGGGGCCACCCCACTAAGCTACCATAGCGAAGTCGGCGGTCTCGTCGGACTCGGGGTTTGGGTGGACGGTGTAAACGATCGGGAACCCGAAGTGTGGTGGGCTTGTTAATCGTGTCCGATCCTAAGCGATGCAGTGCTCCTCGCACAATTTAAATAAAGCAGTAAAGCATGGCATAAGTACAGGATAGTAATAAAGCCCCAAACTAATTTGTGGCCCCCAGTACAGTACTTGGAATCAGGTACTAAATCGATGGGGGTGCCCATACACCCCACCTCTGGTTAGCGCGCTCGATCTTGGAACATGTGTCAAGAACTCGGGGTCCTACGGGACACAAGTGGACGGTTAACAACCAAATAACATCTATTGCCCACCTGTGCCTCTGCATTTACCTACTTTCAATTTTAGTTATTAAACAGTAATTAAAGCCATGATCATCTCCAACATTAAACATGCGGCAATACTCCAACAACTGTGGTTACTGGACGACACGCAACGACACTTGAGCAAGCGACTACGACGCGCAAGTCCAACTATCTACCAAACAACAGGTAATAGAATGTGTCCAAGGCAATATAAGGCTGCAAGGGATGTCACGGGTACGGAAACTAGAGCAACGCAATACAGATAACAATAGATCAACCGGAGGGAATAAATACTATAAAAGTAAGATAGGTAGAAAGGGGGGAGATGCTCGCCTGAAAACATTGCCGAAGGTTCATCCGAAGATCGGGTCGACACTCGCATCAACTCATCGGCCTAATCCGTGAAGAAGCAAAGCACTAGAAGAAACACCGGTTGGACTATTTAATACTACGGTAGAAAATCGGGCATGATGCATGTATGATGTATGACATGGCAAAGGTGCGATGCATTTAGGCCATATTAAGCGGAACCGGGGTCCCGACATTTATTTAGGTGGTTCATGTTGTTTAGCTACCCTGCATTTTTAAATGTTGTCTTAACATGGCAAAAGATAGCACCGGTTCGCTACACCAATTTAAATAGAGTCCGGAATAAGACAAAGATATCCCGCATATTGACTCCATATTTAATTATAAGGTGAATCGGCTTAATGCCCCCAAACCACACAAATATGTATGCGACATGAATGATTTAATGCAACAAGTTTATATATGGCATTTATAAAATAGGGGCACGGGAAAAGGTTCACACATAGGTTCGGAAGATCTTGGTTCCGGGGTTCGGGTCGGTCTCGTGGTTCGGCGGAAGCAGTTCGACGGAAACGGTCTCAGACAACGGAAGTAGATCTTGTCGCATCCGGGAAGAAGGACCTGGTTTGGCGTCGGGGCGCATCGGATTCGTCCTGGTCGGTGTCGATTTGGTCATTGCGAAGATCTTGTCGGGTCCTCGTATCGGGTCGGTTTGGCGTTCGGGAAGAAGAACTTGGCGTGCGACGTCGTCGGCATCGATGCGGGAAGGAGGTCTTGTCGTTCCGTGTCGGTGACCTTGGCATCTGGGTTCTCGGCGAACTTGGCGTCCGGGAAGGAGTACTTGTCGCACCGGGGTCTCGGTGTCCTCGGATCCGAGAGGAAGAACTTATCGGCCTTGGTCGTGGTTCGTCCCCTGGTAGATCTTGGGTACCGGCGTCATCGGGTTCCACCTTGCACATCGATTACGAGCGATGCGGATCTTGGCGACAAAAGCGCATCGGGCTCTTGTGACGAGATGGTCATGTGCCGGTGGCGTCAAAGATCTTGGCGGCGCTACAAACTTGGTAGCTACTGCGTTCTGTACACGTCACCAAAAGGATGAAGTTTTGCGTTTCGCCACGAGTGGCGGTGAGGTCTGGCGATGTGCACGGCAATGAACAAAGCGTTCACGACCGGACGCCCCGAGGTGGTCACAGGGGGTTTCCAAAATGAGGGGAGCGGTGCGTGCCTGCGAGCTTGGACAAGGAGGCGTGGCCGGGCTTGGCGGCCGCGGATGCAGCAAGGGGCGACGGCGAGGGACGGCGGTGGCGTGGGCGGCACGGCTCGCAGCGATAGGCGAGAGACTCGTGGCGGATGAGCTCCACGACGGAGTATCTTGAGCGAGGCGAGCTCCTAACGACGAGGCAGGAGCCCACCCGCACGGTAGAACGAATAGGAGGCCGGAGACGGGCTCGGAGGAACGGCGACAGACGGATGGCGACGGGACGGCGAGGTACTTGCAGCGGGTCCCATGGGGAGAGGCGGCGAGCGAGGAGGCTTGCTAGGAGGCGCGGTGGCGGGAGGTCGAGCAGCGGGAGGTGGGGGCCATGACGCAGTGGAGGCCGGGAGGAGCTCGGGCGAGGGCGCGGCGGCGTGTCGCAGCGGCGAGGTCGAGGCGGAGGAGGCCGATGGCGGCGGAGATCTGGCCGGGCGGGAAGGCGGGACGAGGAGAGAGGCAGGAGGCACGTCGTGGCCAGGGCTGCCATGCGGAGGAGAGGAAGCTGAGGCGCGTCTCATGGGAGAGAGGAAGGCGACTGCCTGGCTCGGGAGAGAATGCATGCGGCGAACGAGCGAGGGGAGAAGGAGCGGGGAAGAAGGGAGGAGAGGAGCGTGGAGGGGCAGGCGAGTGGGGGCGGGAGGTGGGGCAGTGCAGGCGGTTAGGCGGTGCGTGGTAATGTGTGTGTGTGGTGTTGGTGTGGGGGCGTGGCGGGAGTGTGTGTGGTGTGCGTGGCGAGGGGTTGGATGGGGAAAGGAGGCGGTGAGGTGGCGGTTGGCTATTGGGTGGGGTGAGGTGGAGGCAGGTGGGTAGATTAGGATTGGGTAGTTTTAGGATTAGATATTTTTACTAGGGTTTTCTTTTGGGGCGGGTGGTAGGTAGTCAGTCAGTTGGGCCTCTGGCCTGACCGATCGGACTGCCTCCCCGGACAAAACATTTTATTATTTATTTTATTTGTAAAACATTTTTGTAAATACTTTTTAGACAAATAAAAGATCTGAACAGACCGATGTTTTGTTTGAGATTAAAGGAGAGGGCTAATTAGAAAACAACATAGGCTTTTACAAAAATAGTTTTATGCAAAATATATGCATGAGGTCATGATGATGCAATGCACAAAAATAACGCGATTTTCTAGTAGTGGTTTTTGCGGGGCGCCACAAGGCGGAGGTTTCTCGGTGCCTCGAACGTGTGTGCGAGCACGGATGCGCTGCTGTTTTGCGGCGCTAGGACTTCCTCTCGATCTTGAGATCGGCAAGAGATCGTCTACATCAACCACGAGTTTGGACTCGTTAAGCTTTGTCGGTCTTCAAGGGTATGTTCTCTACGGATATACATCCGCCCGTTGTTTGTATCTAGTAGATAGATCTTGGTACATAGTTGTTCCCATCGTAGGAAAAATTTTGTTTTCTATGCGAAACCTACATGGTATCGAGCGGATCTATGCGTAGATGCTTTGCACGGGTAGTACACATATGAGTATGTGGGCGATGATGATCATTTTATTGCTTCTTAGTTGTACTTTGGATATTGGTGGCATAGTGGGATGAAGCGGCCCGGACAAACTTTACATGTCCTCGCACATGAGACCTGTTCCACGCTTAACATGCAACTAGTTTTGCATAAGTGGCTAGCGGGTGTCTGTCTCTCCTACTATAGTCAATATCTAATTTGCAACGAGTTGTCGACAATTTGGTTATTCTCGTTGTGGTTCATGTTCGTAGGTAAGAACGGTTCTATCTTCGAAAGCACTAAGCCACGTAAAATTTGCAATGGATAAATTAGAGGCGTCTAGTTTAGATTGTTGCTGGGCTAGTGTTATGATATGGTGATGTTGTAAGTAGAAGTATGAGATGATACTCTTACAACATACATAACGTGTAAACTCCATAGACCTTGGATTTACACATAAAGGTATGATAGTGATCATACCACGGTGCACATGATAGAGATCATATGCGAGAACCATATCATTCCACTAATAAACATGTGATGTTTGATAGCATCTTATATTGCTTGTTTGGCGTTTTATTAGCATAATAAGATGATCCCTCATTTAGATATCAAGATAAAAATGTGTTCTTCCTTAAGTATACACCGACAATGTTTCGTCGCTTCAAGACATCACGTGATGATCGGGTGTACTTGAATCCACGAGCATATCTCGGGTGTAAGAGCATTACACACGAATACTAAGGTTCTTACTTGGCGAGCCTAGCATGTATGAGACATGGCCTCGGAACACGGACCGAAAGTTTAAGCATGAGTCATATGTTTTGATATGATGACCATATGGATGCTCGCCTTTGAAGCTACGCCGACTCACGTGATGATCGGACTTGGTGTAGTGGATTTGGTTCATGTAATCACCAAAAAGACACGAGGGATGTCGTTTTTGAGTGGGAGTTCATTTATAATTTGGATTAGTAGAACTCAATTTATCATAAATTAAATCAAAGTGAATTTGCATAATTTGTTGTAGTCATTGGCATTCGTTCACCACCTTATGCATAGTTGTAATTGAGATAATAGAACTATAGAATTCTGGATATTTACTTTACGAACCGGTATCGTATTGTGTTGAGTGTCAATCAAAGTTTAAAGTCCTATTGCAAACTTTCAGCAAACTCTATTTACTCCGTAAATTTAATAATTGGTATTAAATAGAGAGTAAAAATTCCAGTGTTAGTATCTTAAGTATCATGTTTGCCTCCACGATTCTTGATGTTTTAATATCAAGTTTATCTAGGAGCTGAAAGAATTGTTTCAGAAACCATCATGTGTGGCAGATATAACGATATCTGAAACAATGTTTTGGTTGCAATATGATAGAGTATAATATATGTTCTCATATTGGATGAGAATTTACGAAGGTTGGAGATGCTAGACATCCTAATCATCCAAAAGGGTTTTGGAAAGTAATGTTATACTCACGATTCTCCTTTATAAGCTAAATTGGCTTGATCATGAAAGTCGTCATGATAAGGATGAATAGAAGATGTATGTAAAGTGTTTACTACACTAAAAGATTACTAAAGAATGGATTTTGAAAGAATACCGATCATTTTGATGATGGTGATCTACTTCAAAGTGCAAGTCCAAAGGTATTATTATTTGAATATACACGCTTTGGACTATGTGTCATGTATATGGCGCCACTTTTGATGTTGATAGATTCTTTTAAAAGGAAAAGGAAATCTTGAAGAGAATCTATAAAATATATTTGGCAGAAAAGAAAAGATTGGAAATATTCAATTTAGGTATATGGATGATATACATGTTATGGTTGTATTCTTTGCTTGTTAAACAATGTGGTTCTTGGGTATTGGATACCGAATTGGTTGGTATGAAATTTCATACGGAATGATGCAATTCATGAACCACAATGGCCTAAGTAACTAGCAAGAGAATATGTGATGATGTTCATCGAAAACAAACAAACCGTTGTTTGTATTTCTCGTTGACATCAAAGCTTGACTTCAAGATTTGTTTTAATAATTGTTATTTGAATCAGGTATTATAAGAACAAAGGTTGTTCAAATAATTACCGTATTCCATATAAGATGGATGATTTACAAATCTAGTTGGAGATATCACATCCATAAAACCTAATGCTAAAATGTCGCAAGACAAATGATTGAAAGATCACTTACGAAGTGACATCGCCGTTTAAATTATATTGGAAAGAAAACATGAAGAATCTCCATTTTCATGGATTTTTGGAGTCTTTGATTTGATCAAGTGACGCTTGTGAGACTTTCCTCGGGATAATTAAAACTTCGTTCAAAGGCCAAAGAAGAACGAATGACTAAAATATTGGAATTTATACATATCGATGTATGTAGTCCATTATGTGTGATAGTTTATGGGTTTCAACTTCATATACTTTCTCCGGAAATTGAGTGAATAATTCACTTAATGAGAAAGAAGTGTGAAATATTTGAAAATGTTCAAAGACTTTCAAGATGAAGTGAAAATTATTGTGACAAGAAAAATAAATGAATTATGATTTGATCATAAAGGGATTTATTTGAGTTACAAGTGTAACAAGAAAAATAAATGAATTATGATTTTATCATAAAAGGGATTTATTTGAGTTACAATTTTAGCAAAACACCTAGATTTACATCTCCTGAAACACCATAGGAATATGGAATGTTTTGAGATTTGTAATGAAACCTTGTTTGACATGGTTGGATCAAAGGTGTTATTTATAAAACTGCCATTATGTTTTAAAAGATTAAAGCTTTAGAGACTACCGCTTTTACACTGAAAAGAGCTCCATCTTGATCCGGTGAAATGACACCATGGAAGTTATGGTTTGGGATAAAACCCAAGTTCTCATTTCTTAAATTTTGTATGCTAAACATAAGTAAGATGTTTACAACCGAAGTCGGATGAGCATGTCTTTGTAGGTTATTTCGAATAACAATTGGTTATTCCTCCATAACACCAAGGACAAAAGGGTTTGTCGCTTGAAACGTGAAGTTTCTTGAAAAAGGAATTTTTTCGTAAAAGTTAAGTGGGAGGACAATAGAACTTTGATAAGGTTAACGAACCTTAAATATCTTTGAGTTGTGTAGGAAAATGTTAGGAGGCGGCGAATGCTCATGGATTACGTGCCTCAAATGTTGCGGTCACGGAGATCTAAGTTCCTATTGAACCAAGTCGGTCGAATAAACAATCAAATACTAAGATTTGAGAGTAAATCATTATTGTTTGACAATGATGAACCGACTATATGCAAAGAAGCGATGATGGGCCCTGACTCCGTCAAATGGCTTGAAGCCATAAAATCCGTGATAGTTCCATACACGAGAAATCAAGTTTTGAACTTGGAAGACCCTCCGGAAAGGTGTAAAAACCTATCGGTCGTATTTGGATCTATAAAGAAACAGACATGGATGTTTCACATCTATGAAATAGTCGACATGTCGTAAAATATTTTACGACAATGTTCAAGGAGTTGACTATGACAAGATTTGATCTTTCATTGCGATATTTAGTCTGGACGAATTAAAGTAGCAACCACTACATATAATTTGGTATATGGTAGATGAATAAACAAAACAAAGTTCTTCTAATAGAATGGTTACCTAGGACGTGTACATGACACGATCCAAAGGGTTTTGTTAATTCAAAGGATGCTAAAAGGGCATCCAAACTTCAATGGTTGAAGTAAGCATCATGAGTTGGAATCTTCACCGTGATGAAAAGAGTTTTCATCGAGACGATGAAGATGCTTGCATTTGCAAGAAATTAAGTGGGAGCTAAGACATATTTCTAATACATTATGTGGAGGACATCTTGTTGATTAGAAATGATGTATATTTTATTGACAAAGGTTAAGAATTTCATTTCGATGAAATACTTAGGCAAAACCGAATATTTAGCGTGAATGTCTATAGTGGATGGTACGCCAATATGGTTGTGCCAAACATACATATATGAGATATTGAAGGAGTTCAATATAGAATCAACAAGCAGTTCTTGTCGCATGGAAAGGAATTGAATCAAGATTCAAGTGTATCGACACTTGATAAGTGAAACAAGATTCAAGTGCTTTGACACTTGATGAGTAAAATCACAAGAATGTCTTGATCAATCATACCATGATATGTACACATCCGGATATGTCCTATGCTCTAAGTGTTATGAGCATATACCGAATGAATCATAAAATGATCATTGGACGATAGTGAGGATATTCTTATGATCTTTTGGAAGAACTAAGAATATATTTGTGTAGAGGTGACAAACAATTACAAATAGTTCATTGTAAGACGTTACATTGATACTAGTTTTGTCACAATATACAAATTATGTTTATCTCAATTTAAACTATGGGTGGCACAATGTAATGGAAAGGAGATTCCATGATGGATTTGGATGAAATCCATAGTTAAGACATTGTGAATACTACAACAAAAGGCTAAGTATATGACGCTATAGTAGCGACAAGGAGAATTTGTGTCAAGTTTGTTATCAAACTAAGATGTGGTTCGCAACGGGCTAACACTAAAGATATATTGTATGACAATAGTATCGACATGATTTAACCCCAAGGAACTAAAGGTCTCACCGAAAGACCAAATTTATACAATGCCATCTCATTGGAGAATGAGTGATGCGTGAACGCAAGACATGCAAATACACACGGACACAGCGTCAGATCCGTAGATTATGTTAACCACTTGCAATTGCGTATATGGAACACCCGAAAGCCATAGGTGTTCAATACGCAGAGTTTTCAAACTAGATTATTGTCTCTAGTGCAAGTGGGAGACTGAAGGGAATATGCCCGAGAGGCAATAATAAAGTGGTTATTATCGTATTCCTTGTTTATGGTAAATGTTTATTTTGCATGCTATAATTGTATTAATACGGAAACGTTAATACATGTGTGTTTAATAAACAAACAGAAAGTTCCTAGTTATGCCTCTCTCATAAACTAGCTCGTTGATTAACAAGATGATCAAGGTTTCCTGATCATGGACATTGGATGTTGTTAATAACAGGGTCACAACATTAGTGTAATGGTGTGATGAACATTCATCCGAAGTATAGCATTACGATCAAAGTCATTGAGTTTATATTGCTATAACAACTTACTAAGTGATCCTAATCCTTAGACCATGAGATCATGTCAATCACTAACACCGGAAGAGTTTCTTGATAACATCAAACGTCACACCGTAATGTGGTGATTATAAAGATGGATTCGGAACTAATAAAGTGTTATGTTGAGGCTCATGGATCGAGAGTGGAATTTGTTCATCCGATGACGGATAGATATACTCAGGCCCTCTTGGTGATATCACATTGATTAGCTTGCAACAAGTGATTTGATCACTAGAATGTTATATCAGAGCGAGAAAGAGTGCATGTCGATGTGAGATCAAACTAGGTATGGAGATCGATGATCGAATCTCGGACATGTAATATATCATGAAACAAAGGGATTAAGATACTAGCGTAAAGGTTAAACGATCACAAGAAAGTCATCGTTGAATGTGTGGGAGTCGATATGGGTCTCCGGATCCGCTTCGATTATTGATCAGAGGGTCTCGATCATGTCCGCATTATTCGCGAACCGTAGGGTGACACACTTAAGAGACACCGACATCCATTTGGAGCAAAAGTTTCATGCGAAAAGAATAACAAGCGCATGAATTTATTTCACTAGATATCTTAAAGCGGGTTTTGGTGAAATTGCAGAAAGTGTTTCTACATGTGAAATGAAATACTAGCAAGGGGTTATATGTGAATGTTTGTCATTAAAGTAATTGACAAAATTCTGAATAAATAAAAGGAGTTTTATTTAATGAGAGTTTGCATTAAATTTGGTGGAAATTTAATGGGAATTTGAGTGGGTTTTTGAGTGGAGGGAATTGAAAGGCTTTTGTGTGAGTGGAGTGTCCACCCACATGAATAAAAGGAGGGGAGGGGGCAGCCCCATGGCTGGGCGCATGGCCCCTTGGGTGCCCCCCTCTTCCTATAAAAGGAGCCCCCCTCCCTCTCTCTCTCTCACACCTCCTCGTGAAGGATCTCTCTCCCCCTCTAGAATTTATCCCCTATGGTCTCGGACTAGCGAGATACATGTTCCCGGTGGCTATTCGGCAAGAAAGAGTTGTGCTTCCGCTGCATCGCTGGAGCGAGGAGGCGGAGGTTTCTCGGTGCCTCGAACGTGTGTGCGAGCACGGATGCGCTGCTGTTTTGCGGCGCTAGGACTTCCTCTCGATCTTGAGATCGGCAAGAGATCGTCTATATCAACCACGAGTTTGGACTCGTTAAACTTTGTCGGTCTTCAAGGGTATGTTCTCTACGGATATACATCCGCCCGTTGTTTGTATCTAGTAGATAGATCTTGGTACATAGTTGTTCCCATCATAGGAATTTTTTTGTTTTCTATGCTGCGAACCCTATAGAAATATATCTGATTTAGGCAGCATCATATTCTCATGTATGTGAGGAATAGTTCCAAGAAACGAAAATACCTGATAGTTAAGTTGTTTGGCACGAGATCTTGTGATGGGTCCTTGTATGTGTGTTGCTGTAGGTACAACGGTTGTATCAATAGTAGGGATGTCCACATCAGTCACTTACTTTTGAACGGAAAAAATATTTATTTACAGAATTTTCAGAAAGTCATGTCCGCTACAAACTAATCTAGACAAATTCAAGTTAATTATTTTTAAACAAAGAAATATTAATTTGCATAATTTTGGAGAGAGTCGTGCCCTGCACTGGTTCCGGCTCCAACGATTTTAAAGTGACAACCCATTCGGCTTTTTTAAAGTATTGTTATACCTCGTGTTGTAGCTATCACATCTAAATTGATTGAGATAGAGTCGTATTATTTTAGTGTTAAGTTGTATATCCACCGTTACTAAGTTGTATACGTACGGTACTCAATTGTATATTCACTAGTGATATGTTGTGTATGTACTAACGCTAAGCTAAACACGGACAAATTGTTAAGGTGTATATCTACTATTGCTAAGTTGAATACCACACTATTTTTGCAAAGTTGTATATCAACTAAGGTTAAGTTGCACCCATCATCCAATATAGTTGTATATGAAATATATAGAGTTGCATACGCACTGGTGTTAAGTAAATTGTTGCTTCGGCTTCCCCTCTGTCTGGGCATCATTGGTCTCAAAGTGAAATCCTCTTCGGCTTCTTTCATCTTGTGTTATGCGACATCCACGTTGATCGTGGTGGAGTTGTTTCTCGTGGTGGTGGCTACCAACAAGACAACAAGTTGTTTCTTAACATATATATGCTAAGTTGTATTTTCATCGGCGATATTATTGGTTTCACATATAATCTAAGTTGTATTTTAAATAAATTTTTCTCAAAAACATTTGCTAAGTCTTGTTTGTAGACAGTAAATTATAGTTCATATATGTGCTAAGTTGCATACTCATTAGTGCTAAGTTGTATACCTCTAGTGTTAAGTTCTATAACTCATCTCATCTCGTGATTCCGCCGGACCACACAGCTCACCGGCGCTGCCCCAGCATCCCGTCCCATGGCAAAGCGCCCCAGGCGCGGAGGGCCCTGACAGTGAGGTACCGAAGTGAAAGCCGTCGTTGTTGCTCCTTCAGATGCCGCGTGGCGGAGGGCCAGAGCCCGGAGGTCAGCGATGTCCTGTGCGCTACTCACCGATAAGGCGGCGACACACGGCCTATGTTCTGCAACGACGCTCCGGGATCTACTCTCCAATGGACGTCGTTTTTACTCTTGCTTTGATTTGGTCTCGCTCACACCTAAATCTGATTTACTCTCTCGCTCGCTACCACCAGATGTGTACCACCGCATGGAAGGATGGATGGATAGATCGACCAAGCCAGAGCAAATCAGGAGTTGTCGTTCTTAGTACAGTACTAAGTTGTATACATACCAGTGCTAAGTTGTATATGCATTAGTGCTAAGTTGTATACGCACCAGTGCTAAGTTGTATATCTACTGATACTAAGTTGTATAGCCACGTCGATGCTGAGTTGTATACATACTGACGCTAAGTTTCACATGCATACTATTGTTAATATATATACCCACTATTGCTAAGTTGCATATCAACTACGGTCTTAAAAGTAGATCCCCTTCGGCTTCTTCTAGAATGTGTTGTGCCTTAGATTGTGACTAGCCACATCTATGTTGATTGAGGCGAATTTTGTTATTTTAGTGCTAATTGTATATCCATCGATGCTAAGCTGTGTATTCACTGGTGATAAGCTAAGTTGTATATATGTCGGTACTAAGTTGTATACCTACAAATGCTAAGTTGCACACATACTATTGTTAGGTTGTATACGCAGTGCTAATTTATATTTTTGACTAGTGTTAAGTTGCATACCCACTATTTGCTAAGTTGTATACCAACTAGTGTTAAGTTGCACCCATTGTCCAATATACCCACTTAGTAAATTGTTGCTTCGGCTTTCCCTTCGTCTAGGCATCACTTGTCTCAAAGCAACATCCTCTTTGTCTTCTTGCATCTTGTGTTGCGCCTTGTGTCGTGCTTGTGGTACAGACCACATCCATGTTGATTGTGATGGAGTTGTACCTCGTGATGGCGACTACCAAAAATACAACAAGTTGTTTCTTCACACATGTGCTAACTTGTATTTTCGACTTATACTAAGTTGTATACCCACTAGTGCTAAGTTGTATTTTCGACTTGTGCTAAGTTACCCGCTTTTTGCTAAGTTATATACAGACTAGGGTTAAGTTGCACCCATTTTTCAATATAATTATATCTGCTATCTTAGTTCCTTTTTGTATGCTTATTAAGTTGTATATCTATTCATCTTAGTTGCCTTTTGTATGCTCATTAAGTTGCATATTTTTGCACCTAAGTTATGTTATAAAGTTGTTTTTGTTGCTACTAAGTTGTCTACCTCAGAAAGCAAGTTACCAACGGTACTAGAAAATACGATAGACAACTAGTAGTGCAAAGTAGTGGGTCTCGGTATTATAAAGTTCCTAGTTGTTGATGCTAAGTGGGTATCTCGAAAACAAAGTTTGCTACAAAATGTAACAAAAGTAAATAGTGGAAGCAACTATGTGTATGAAGTTGTTTTTGAATAACACTAAGTTGCTTTTCCAAAAAAAAGTTTGTCGAAATATATACAAATGGGATCTAGTTTCGAATATCTCGACACGAGGGGACTAACGGTGAAAACTGATTGCAATTCCGACACCCGTTTTTAAAATTATGGCTTTTTTATTTTATATAGTATGGAATTAAATCTCATGTAATATCTGTTTTGCTAGGCTGTCATTGCTCCTTTCTAATTTTGGATCACGCGGGTTGTAGCTTTCCTTTTATGAGGTGAGGGATGACTGAGACTAACAAGCCTCCGGGGGCTCGCTAGCCCCGTCCGGATATAAATGCGATGTTCTGGAGGCAAAGCTGTCTCTACTGCGGTCCATTGCTCTCTTTTTTACCGGTTTAGAGCAATGGTAATAGTAGAGTGAACCGTGGGCTATAAGTCATGTCCATGTCATTTAGAGTTAATTTTATAGCCAACATGTACAATAACAAGAGATAGAAATAGATAACTTTATTAATGTATGGTCCACTTTACACTTTCACATAGTGTCTAGGAGCACGTGATGCAGCTGACTCTTAACTAAGAGTCCACTCCTCTTCTCTCTTCTCTTCTCACTCATCCAACTAAGCATAAATATACTATTTCAAGTCATATAGCCTGCTGACTGAATCTTATTGTACTTGCTCTTATTTTTTTTAACTTCACTTTTTAACTCTCGGTATTGGTGGGACTATTGGAAATACGAGTAGTTTAACACAATATTTAATTCAAATAAACAGTAGAGAAAACATGATTAGAAATATAAAAATATAAACAGCCATATAATCTATAAGATAAAAGATAACTAGCAATTACAAACAGACTGCTATGAATAACATATGAAGTATGATCTGAATAAGATAGATGAAGATAACGTACGGTCCAGCAGAGGGACCAGCGTTGACGTTGCGATTGTCGTTTGAGTTGTCGTCGGCCATGTCGTCGAAGAGGTGGACGACATCGAGGAAGAAGTCGTTATCAGGGAAGTAGTCGTCCGCGTCCGTGATGAAGTCACTAGTTGTACGGAGCGCTTCCCAAAAACCTTATCGCCCTTCTTCCGTACAGAACTCGAAGCAGTGGAGTTTCGGAGGCCTACTGTCCTAAGTCGTGGTGCATGCTGCAAGTTAGGATGGGTAAAGCCTTGGTGGTCACTCAGAGATCTTGAGCTGGAGATAGTTGGTGAGTGTTGGTGTGTGTGAGAGGAGGTACGACCTCTCTCCCTTATAGGCACGGGTCGTGGAGGTGAACATGCAGCACGGGGATACCAAAAAAGAGACAGAAGGAGAACCGAAAAGGTTGTGGCAGGAGCCGAGCAGCCTCCACTGAGTTCGGATTAATAAGCCATTCATCCTCCACTAAATTTGTATTAAAAATCCACTAGCACGAACTGTACATCTTCCATCCATGTGTGCAAAATAAAGTTCGGCTCGGCAAGATTTCCGCAACCCACGACGCATGCGTCGTGATGTGACGTGAAGAGGCAAGGCGACACGTAGCATGGCGAGATGAGCGAGGAGGAGCATACGTGTATATGTCTTCTCTTCTCAAGCTCGTACAAGTGGTGGAAGAGCTAGCCTTATAAGCTGGTCCAACTTCCACTCAACTAGCAATGTAGGACTAAACTTTTGTGCCACATCTTCCTTGCATGAATGGGCCAAGTGGGTCAGGATTTATTGGCATATAATAAATGGTTTGGGCCTATTTTTAGGGAGAATTCCAACAATCCCCCACCAGATCTTAGAGGCACACAAATATTGCCTATTGTTTCAAAACATTGTTTTATATATCGGCACTACAGTGGAGACCGAGTAAGTTGAACTTCCACCTAGACTTTATGTTACACTAATCTGCAACTTATACAGTGGACTATAATTTAAATAGCAAGTTTGATGTGAATCTAGTTTCACATAGAGCCTTGGCTGATACTAGACAACCGCAGAACTTCCCCACGGGTGGAGCTTATGTGTCATACTCCGTAGCCTTTCATGAGTTTACTAGAGAGAACTGAACTTTCATAGACTGCGACTGTCATGTCTCGATTTTTGACATCGGGGTTTATCCCCTTTGATGTTCGGCCAGGGGCGCACTGTCTAGTGAGTGTGGTTGACTAAAGGCGAACAAATTCAAACTCATAGAGATAGAGATGCAGTGTTTTCTACCCATGTTCAGGTTCGATGTGATCGGATCCCTACGTCTTGCAACTATCTAGTATCTGATTATGTCAAAGGTTTAAACTTGGTTTATGCCCTCATTTCCTAGTTCGACCTCGGCCTCCTTTTATACGGGTAAGGGGACACCATAGTGGTCGGAGCACACGCGGCAGCGAGGTCTTAGCCACGCGGTAGCGAGCGCTTAGCCACGCAACGATCTTGACTTGCAACGTGGCCTAGTAGTCATGCATTTGCGCCGTGTGTCGCTTACTGGGTGTAACACTCTCAGAATCGGCCCTATGCAAGTTTTAGCGAAACCCGCCAAACCCGCATAGAAACGATTCAAAGGTGCCCACCAGGCACTTGCGTGCGGGTGGAAAACGAAGTAATATCATTACACAATAGTCCTCGATGGAACCCACAAAACATGTATATACAACAGCAACTCAATGAGTCAAGAATGCAGATATACAGTACAAAGATCCAAATCACCTTGAAAATAATACAGCGTCCGAGTACGGACAAGATGCAAATTGAGCTAAGAGCCCTGAAGAATAACCAATGGCGTCCATAACCGCTGAACAAGCGGGAAGGTAACCACCTGCTAACGACGTCGATCTCAAACACCGCTTAAACAAAAGGGTGCCGACAAAGGGCAAAGGAAAAGAGAGCGGTCGATCGAGGCCAAGACAGCGAGGCTAGAATTCGGTCCTCGCCTACATAGGTATGGTGGATGGCGTAGCGACATGCACTAAACAACCTATAGAGACTCGATACAGCTAGCGGCTATCAGAGAGGGGTAAGAAATACCTATTCGGAACCAACCTGATACTACCACCAAACATACCCATCCTGGTGTTTCCCCCTCGAGACCAAACGAGGAAGTCAACCGAGGAACTCACACCGTTGGCAGTTTTATTCATACAGTTATCGTTGCAGCAATTACTAGTCAGGTATAGATAGTCATCCTGATATAATAAGCAGTGGGCAGTTTTAGTTAACCATTATGTTGTAGTTGCAACACTTACTAGTCAGATATAATTAGCATGAGACATCCCAAACCCAGCAGTTGTTGGTACTTTTATTTAGCCATTCCGTGGTAGTGGAGCTGATTACTAGTCATATCGGATACCAGTCAAATTATAACAGTAAACTTTAGTTATGGTTGTCTATGATCAAGAACTGTGCTGATGTGGACATCCCTACTATTGATACAACCGTTGTACCTACAGCAACACACATACAAGGACCCATCACAAGATCTCGTGCCAAACAACTTAACTATCAGGTACTTTCGTTTCTTGGAACTATTCCTTACATACATGAGAATATGATGCTGCCTAAGTCAGATACATTTCTTACTCTTAGGAATGATGGACCAAGCATGGATGAGAGGGACAAGCATTGGAGCATGGCCATGCATGGAGATGGCAGCAAGCATGTGATGATCCAAGAGAAGGCCACAGATGAAGATTTCAGAACTTTGAGGACACCATAATGAAGAAAGAAGGCTTGGACGAAATATTCAAGATCAATACTTTACGAATTCGTCCATAGCATAATATGGTGCTGCGACACCTTTATTTTGGGCCAGGCCCATGTAATTTTCATAGCGTTTTAATTAGCCACTTTTTAGAGTCCGATTTGAGGAAAAGGACTTTTAGGGTTGGATTCGCCACCACTTCCATGGCTGGCCGAAACCCCACTTTCGCCTTAAATACGCCCATAGCGAACCTTTAGACTCATTTTGTTTAGACATTAAGTTAGCCATAGTCGCAACTTCGCCAAGGCTCGGCGTCATGAGGCCTCTTGTACCGCACCTATTCGGGATCCCACCTCTTTCAATAAAGCTTTCCTCTTAATCCGCAATATCTTGATTGCAATATTGATTCTTACTTGTTCTCGATTTGGTAGGAATTAAGACCCTCGGTCAGTGATCGTGTTCACGCAGGATCGGTAACCTCCGGAGATTGGCCTAGCGATTGCATTGGCGCTCGTGCTGCGCGTGTAGTCGGATCGTCAAGCCGAACTCCACCAAATCGATTATCGCCATCTCATCGAAAGATCGGACACCTTTGCCCTATCAAGTGGTATCGAGCTCGGGTTGCTCGGTGAGATTTTCTTGTTTTGTAGATTAGATCTGTTTTACCTATAACCCACGAAAAAGCCAAAAACAGTTAGAGTTTAGATCCATCCCATAACCAATCTCGCCTCGCATTATCTTTTCGGTTTTGCATTGTTGAATTTGTGTCTACATCGTCGTCGAGTTGTTGGTCTTAGTGTCTCGTCCCTTAGAGTTTGAGTTCGATCATACTAGTCACCGCCACACTCACGATCACCGCCGCCATATACCACGCCACCATATTCCGCCATATACCGCCACCATAAAACCCTAATACTCATACGCCTTCCTTAGCGACCAGATCCGATCGGTTTTACTGTGGTGCGAGTCCGAGTAGAGTTCTGTTTCTCGTTATTTCTTTTGACTTTCCTTCTTTGTTGTTTCCGTGTTCACTAAAGTCCGTGTCGAGCTAAGAGTCCCGGTCGTAAGTCCGTAGGAGAGCAAAAAAAAAAAAAGTCTGGAACCTTGAAAAATTTTACGGCTATCTTGGTTTTCGCTTTGGGGATCACTTTTCTCCATCGGTAGTTATAGCGATATTTTTTTGGCGCTTTCGAGCAAAATAAAAATTTCAAAAAATTTTTGGGGCTAACCTCTTTTAGACCCGTAGATCGATTCTAGACACTCGCCATCCTAATAATTTTCGCATCTCGGATCGCTTTTGGTGCTATATCATCATCTGATGCTTGTTGTGTCGCGTCGTGACATCGTTGGTGATCTAGGCTCGCGTCTCTAGTACGGTCTAGCCTAGGCCCAGCCTGATCGTCGTTGAGCATTCTTTCAACTTTTGCATTGCTTTTTTGATAATTGCTTGACCCTTTGCTAAGCCTTCCCAGCTCCGGATACTCTCCACGTGCGGTGTTCGACTCGGTAATCGCTTGGTTCAATCTGGACCCACCGATCCTCGTGGTTGCACATCGCCTTTTCTGCTGTTTGGTAAGAACTTGTAAGAGCTTCAGATATTGCTTGACGGATTACGCGTGACTTCCACCATATTCCCTGTAGTATATACATGCTTTTTAAGGACTAACCATGACAGATACTTGGAACCCTGCCACCATGAGCGAAGAACTACATGCCCACTTCTCGCGCTCAGTGGTCGGCGAAGACGTGGACACGCGCCTAGGGGAGTTTGACACCAAGCTCACCAACACCGTGGACAAGATCGATGGACTCGAGAAATCCTTCAACGCCAAGCTTGACGTTCGGTTCAAGGAGCTTCTGAACCGATTGCCCGCACCCGCACCCACACATGGTGCCGACGCATTCCGATCACGGCTCGGACTGATACGGCCGCCGCACTTTGCGGCTCTGCTGCGGTCGACGTTCCTCGGACTTCGCCAGCGAGCTGCTGCGACATTGGGGACATATGACGGGTACTACTACGACCCCGACGACGACGATCTGTTTGACGAGGAGGTTGAACAACCTCCACAGGTACCTGCTGGTCGTCCCGACATTACTACATAGCGCAACGCCCACCTATGCGTAATGATGATGATCATGTTGCAAAGCTTAAATTAAATATTCCATCTTTTGAGGGTAAATATAATCACGATGCATATCTTACATGGGAGATGGAAGTAGAACAACGTTTGCATGCTTAAAATATCACGAGAATATGCGTGTTAGTCTGCTACATGTGAATTTACTAAATTTGCTTCCCTTTGGTGGTCCGAGTATTGTCGTTTAAATCCTACTACTATTCCTAGTACTTGGACTGCTTTAAAAGCGCTATGCGTGTTCGTTTGTACCTCCCACTTATCAACGTGATTTACTAAAGAATCGACACGCTTAGAGCAAGGGAAAAATTCTGTAGAAGAGTATTATCGGGAATTGCAAGCGGGGATGGTTAGGTGTGGTCTTGTAGAATCTAATGAACAAATGCTTGCGTTTCTTTGGTGGATTAAACAAGGACATTCAACACATATTAGATTATAAGGAATATAATTCTATCGCTCGTTTGTTTCATCTTGCTTGCAAAGCTGAGCGTGAAGTCGAGGATCGCCAAACACCATGGAGGAGGACTAATAATTGCAGTCGCACATCCACTTGGACATCCCGACAATCAGCGTCTCCTCGTGATTCGCCTCCGGCTACTACCACATCCAAGGCCACCACAAGATTTCCAGTGCTCTTCCACCATCATCCAATGCTCCACCTCGTAGTGCATCTTCTATGGCTTCCACGGGTAAGACTAAGGATATACAATGCCGCAAGTCTTTGGGGTTTTGGTCATATTGAGAGGCGATTACAACACAACGTGTGATGATGGTGCGAGAAGATGGTGAATACGATTCCGCAGTGACTTGATGAAGATACACTAGCCCTTATTTACGCCGAGATGGAGACAATTCGATGATGATGACGAGCGAGGTAATGGGGCTGAAGGCTGGATCAATACAAGAGTTTAATTACACAACGTGTGTTGAGTGTGCAATTGAGCAAATCGAGCAAGATCAACGCACAACCTGCTCCAAACACGTGGTGTTGTCAAGGAAAGAGCTATCGGATCATCATTGATGGAGGGAGTTGTAATAATCGGCGGTGTTGACATGGTAGAAGCTTGCGCTTCAACAAGACAACGCCCACATTCATACTACATCCAATGGTTTGAGAGTTCTCGCAAGATCAAGGTAACAAGAGCGATGCGCGTGCATTTTACTATTGGTACATATTCTGATTTTGTTGATTGTGATGTTGTACCTATGCAAGCTTGTTCTTTGTTACTTAGACCATGGCAATTTGATAGAGAATCATTCATAATGGCAAAACTAACCACTATTCTCTTATGCATGATGGAAAGAAAATTGGTCTAAAACCTATGACTCCGACAGATTTTAAAAGATGATCTTGCTAGAGCTAGTAGAGCTAAAGCGAGGAGAAAAATAAAAGTGAGAATCAGTTGTTGTGCAGATTTTATACCACCAAAGAACACTAAATCGATTCTACACATGCTACGAAATTCGTTTGAAGAGTCCATGTATGCTTGCAAATAAAATTGATATTCTTTGAACTAGATGTAAACAATACTCAATGTTATGCAATTGTTTGCAAAGAGGTTTTGTTTTCATTTGAGGATATGCCTCCTTCTTTGCCACCATTGCTAACCTTTTGCAGGAATATGAGGACGTATTTCCCACTGAGTTGCCACCAGGACTACCTCCTATTAGAGGAATTGAGCATCAAATTGATCTAATTCCTGGTGCCACGTTGCCCAACCGCGCGCCATATAGAACCAATCTAGAGGAGACAAAGGAGATACACGCCAAATTCAGGAACTACTCGATGAGATCATATTCGTGAGTCCCTTAGCCCTTGTGTTGTTCCTATTATTTTGGTACCTAAGAAAGATGGTTCTTGCGCATGTGTCTTGATTGTAGAGCTATCAATAATATTACTATTCGATATCGTCATCCTATTCCACGTTTGGATGACATGCTTGATGAATTGAGTGGCTCTACCATGTTTTCTAAAGTTGATTTGCGTAGTGGTTACCACCAGTTCGTATGCAATTAGGAGATGAATGGAAAACATTTAAAACTAAGTTCGGTTTATATGAGTGGTTAGTAATGCCGTTTGGTTTAACTAATGTACCTAGCACTTTCATGAGATTAATGAGCGAAGTTTCGTGCTTTCATTGGACGCTTTGTGGTAGTCTACTTTGATGATATTCTGATTTATAGCAAATCTTTAGAGGAACATTTGGACCATTTACGTCTTTGTTTTCAATGCTTTACGTGATGCACGTTTGTTTGGTAACCTTGAGAAGTGCACCTTTTGCACCAATCGAGTTGCGTTTCTTGGCTATGTTGTTACATCACGGGTATTGAAGTGGATCCGACCAAGATTGAAGCTATTGAGAATTGGCATGACCAAGACGGTCACACAAGTGAGGAGTTTTCTTGGCCTCATTGGTTTTTATAGGCTTTGTCAAAGACTTTGGATCAATTGCCCGCTGAATGAGCTTACCAAGAAGGATGTGCCCTTCGTTTGGGGCGATGCACAACAACAGCCTTCGTCATATTGAAAGATAAGCTAACACATGCTCTGCTACTCCAACTTCCTGATTTTACTAAGACTTTTGAGCTTGAATGTGATGCTAGTGGAATTGGTTTGGGAGGGGTGTTATTACAAGAGGGAAAACCTGTTGCATATTTTAGTGAGAAATTGAGTGGGGATAGTCTGAACTATTCTACTTATGATAAAGAATTATATGCATTGGTTCGGACATTAGAAACTTAGCAACATTATCTATGACCTAAGGAATTTCTTATTCATTCTGATCATGAATCTTTGAAGCATATTCGTAGTCAAGCTAAGTTGAATCGTCGTCATGCAAAGTGGGTTAAATTTATTGAGTCTTTTCCTTATGTTATCAAACACAAAAAGGGTAAAGATAATGTTATTGCTGATGCTTTGTCACGCCGTTATGCTTTGTTATCTCAACTTGACTTCAAAATATTTGGATTGGAAACTATTAAGGAACAATATGTGCATGAATCTGAATTTAAAGATGTGTTGCAAAATTGTAGAGATCGTAGAACTTGGAACAAGTTCGTCTTCAATGATGGATTTGTGTTCCGTGCTAACAAACTATGCATTCCAGATAGCTCTGTTCGTCTTTTGTTGTTACAGGAGGCGCATGGAGGAGGATTGATGGGACACTTTGGTGTCAAGAAGACGGAGGATGTTCTTGCTACACACTTCTTTTGGCCACGTATGCGTCGAGATGTTGAGAGATTTGTGTACGCTGCAATACTTGTCAAAAAGCTAAGTCTCGCCTTAATCCACATGGTTTATATATGCCTCTTCCTGTTACTAGTGTTCCTTGGGAGGATATTTCTATGGACTTTGTTTTGGGATTGCCACGAACACGAAGGGAGGATAGTATTTTTGTTGTTGTGGATCGGTTTTCTAAGATGGCACACTTTATTCCTTGTCATAAAGCGGATGATCTTTGCGCATATTGATTTGTTCTTCGTGAAATTGTTCGTTTGCATGGTGTGCCAAATACTATTGTCTCGATCGTGATACTAAATTTCTTAGCCACTTTGGAGATGTTTATGGGCTAAGTTGGGGACTAAATTGCTGTTTAGTACTACATGCCATCCCCAAACCGATGGTCAAATCAAGTAGTAAATAGAACTTTGTCTACTATGTTACGGCTGTTTTAAAGAAGAACTTAAAATTGTAGGAAGAGTGTTTACCTCATATAGAATTTGCTTATAATCGTTCATTGCATTCTACCACAAAGATGTGCCCATTTGAGATTGTGTATGGTTTTGTTCCTCGTGCACCTATTGATTTATTGCCTTTACCTTCTTGATTGCAACATAATTTGGATGCTACACAACGCTGAAATGATATTAAACTTGCATAAGACTACTAAAGATAACATTGAACACATGAATGCTAAGTATAAACTTGTTGGGGATAAAGGGAGAAAGCATGTTGTGTTTGATGTTGGCGATCTTGTTTGGTTACATTTGCGTAAAGATCGCTTTTCCGATTTACGCAAGTCTAAGTTAATGCCACGTCTTTCGGGTCCCTTTAAGGTGTTAGAGAGAATCAATGATAATGCATATAAACTTGAGTTGCCTGCAGACTTTGGTACAGTTAGTCCTACATTTAACATTGCATTTGAAGCCTTACTTTGGTGAGGAAGATGAGATTGCGTCGAGGGCGACTTCAATTCAAGAAGGGAGCATGATGTGGACATCCCTACTATTGATACAACCGTTGTACCTACAAAGAACACACATACAAGGACCCATCACAAGATCTCGTACAAACAACTTAACTATCGGTACTTTCGCTTCTTGGAACTATTCCTTACATACATGAGAATATGATGCGCCTAAGTCGACATTTCTTACTCTTAGGAATGATGGACCAAGCATGGATGAGAGGGACAAGCATTGGAGCATGGCCATGCATGGAGATGGCGACAAGCATGTGATGATCCAAGAGAAGGCCACGGATGAAGATTTCGAACTTTGAGGCCACCATAATGAAGAAAGAAGGCTTGGACGAAATATTCAAGATCAATACTTTAATTCGTCCATAGCATAATATGGTGTCTGACACCTTTATTTTGGGCCAGCCCATGTAATTTTCGCAGTTTTTAATTAGCCACTTTTTAGAGTCCGTATTTGAGGGAAAAGGACTTTTAGGTTGGATTCGCCACCACTTCCATGGCTCGAAACCCCACCTTTTCGCCTTAAATACGCCCCATAGCCGAACCTTTAGACTCGGATTTTGTTTAGACATTAAGTTAGCCATAGTCGCAACTTCGCCAAGGCTCGGCGTCAGCAGAGGCCTCTTGTACTGCACCTATTCAGATCCCACCTCTTTCAATAAAGCTTTCCTCTTAATCCGCAATATCTTGATTGCAATATTGGTTCTTACTTGTTCTCGATTTCGTAGGAATTAAGACCCTCGTGGTCAGCCGATCGTGTTCACGCAGGATCGGTAACCTCCAGGAGATTGGCCTAGCGATTGCATTGGCGCTCGTGCTCGCACATGTAGTCGGATCGTCAAGCCCGAACTCCACCAAATCGATTATCGCCATCTCATCGAAAGATCGGACACCTTTGCCCTATCATGTGCTCCAAGTCGTCCATAACCGCGGACACGGCTTTTCGAAAAGATTTAACCCTGCAGGGGTGCACCAAAGTATCCACACGCACTTCGACCCTTTTTGCCAGATCAGTTAACATACACCCATCGGTATGTCGGCGGGGCCTAAGTCATGACGTTTTCCAGACCCAAAGCAAGTACATGGGGGCCACCCCACTAAGCTACCCATGCAAGTCGGCGGTCTCCGAGATGGACTCGGGTTTGTGTAGGCAGAAACGATCGGGAACCCGAAAAGATGACGGGCTTGTCGACACAAATAAACGTGTCACGGTCCTAAATAGTACAAAAAGATACCGCACAATTTAAATTAAGCAGTAAAGCATGGCATAAGTACAGGATAGTAATAAAGCCCCAAACTAATTGTGGCCCCCGGTACAATACTTTGAAATCAGGTACTAATCGATGGGGGTGCCCATACACCCCACCTGTGGTTAGCGCGCTCGATCTCGGAACAGGTGTCAAGAACTCGGGGTCCTACGGGACACAAGTGAGCGGTTAAAAACCAAATATTGTCTATTACCCACCGGTGCCTCTGCATTTACCTACTTTCAATTTTAGTTATTAAATAATAATTAAAGCCATGATCATCTCCAACATTAAACATGCGGCAACCTCCAACAACTGTGGTACTTGACGACACGCAAAATCACTTGAGCAAGCGACTACGACGCGCAGGTCCAACTATCTACCAAACAACAGGTAATAGGATGTGTCCAAGGCAATATAAGGCCGCAAGGGATATCACGGGTACGGAAACTAGAGCAACGCAACACAGATAGCAATAGATCAACAGGAGGAAATAAAGACTATAAATGCAAAATAGATAGAAGGGGAAGGGATGCTCGCCTGAAAACATTGCCGAAGGTTCATCCAAAGATCAGATCGACACTCGCTTCATCTCAACGGCCTTATCCGCGAAGAAGCAAACACTAGAAGAAACACCGGATGCACTATTTAATACAACGGCAGAAGATCGGGCATGATGCATGTATGATGCATGACATGGCAAAGGATGCGATGCAATTAGGCCATATTAAGCGGAACCAGGGTCCCGACAATTATACGGATGGTTCAAGTTATTTAACTACCCCGCAATTTAAATGTTGTAATAACAGGGCGAAGCATGGCATCGGTTCGCTACACCAATTTAAATGGAGTCCGGAATAAGGCAAGGATATCCCGCATATAGACTCCATATTTAATTTAGGTGAATCGCCTAAATACCCCCAACAACCACATTATGTATGCGAGTATGACAATTAAATATGCAACAGTTTGATATTACATTTATAAAAATAGGGCTCGAGAAAGGGGTCACACATTAGAGGGGGTCGGCGAACTTGGGCTCCGAGGGGTTCGGGGTCGGTCTTCGGCGGTATCGGGGTCTTCGCATTCCATGAAGAAGATCTTGGGTTCCGCCAATCTTCGGTTCCATGACGGCGTTCTTTGGTCTGCAGGAAGAAGTCCTTGAGGTTCCCTGTCGACGATGTCTTCGGGAGTGTCAAGTCCGTGTTGGAGAACTTGGTACTGGGTCATCGAACACCACACATCTAGTACCACATCAACATCACTTCACCATATCAGGCATCGGGGTCACACATAGATCATATAGGAATTCCAAAGAGCAAAGGCTTGGAGAGCAGGTGGCAGGGGAGCACAGGCGCCCGCACACAGGAGCCATAAGTGGAGGGGACATGACCTTCAGGACGAGCTCGGGCAGCAACGGTTCTTGCATGGTGAGGCGGGCATGGAGGTTGAGGAGGTCGGCCGAGGAAGGTCGGCTGGCACGACGGCTTGGCTGGAGTGCGGTGGGAGATGGTCGCCAGGAGATGAGGGTGGCGCCGGCGGCGAGGTGCTCGAGGGCAGCGTGACGGAGTATCGGGCGGGGCACAGTGGCAGCGGCGAGCAGCGGTCGGGCGGGTAGAGGCACAACAGAGAAGAGCAGGTGGCCGGCGAGGGAGAAAGACGAGGCCATCGGCGGCTGAAAGGCGAGGAAGATCTTGGCGACAGGGGCCGACCAAGCAACGACGGGGCTCTGGCGGAGGCAGCGCCGAGAGTGGCGTGAGCCTGCGCAGCCGGCGGCAAGCAAGGGCCATCGGAGGGGATCATGGAGGCAACACAGGTGAGAGGCGCGGGCCCCGGGACGGAGAGGAGAGAGCGACGGAGGCGGCGCGTGTGGGGTCGAGGGAAGCCGAACACGAGAGGGAGTGCGTGGTTCAGGATTGGGGATCGCGGAGTGGTGGGGTCGGCTGCGGGGATGGGCCAGGGTCACTCGACGCAGGACGAAAGGAGCGTGACAGAGGCCAGGGTCGGTGTAGGTGTGGTGGTGTGGCCGTGTGGGTTGAACTTCACGCGTGAGTGTGTTGGTCGGGTTGGGGCGTTGGGTGTGTACGTGTGTAGCGTGTGGGTTGGCTCCTGGCGGCGGCAGGGGCAGTGGGGTGGGGTGTAGAGTCTAGGGTTTGGTTAGATGTAGGGCTAGGATAAGGTCTAGGGTTTGCTGGGTGTGTTGGTGGGTGGTAGTGGCCGGTTAAGCTGGTGGGCCTCCCTGGAACAAAAATAGTTTTATTATTTTTATTTAGTTTCAATTATAAAACCTTTTATAAATAGTTTTTAGGTGAAATAAAAGATCTAGACAGATATAGGGTTTGGTTTGAATGGAAGAGGGAATGTCTAGAAAACAAAATAGGATTTTTAGAAAATAGTTTTAGGCAAATAGATGCAATGATGATGTCATGATGATGCATAGAATAAAAACAACAACGATTTTCTAGTAGTGGTTTTCTCGGGGTGCTACAATTCGACACCACTAACAATGGATCTCGCCCTCGAGATCCGCCTCATGGTACCGGGAAGAAGGGCGGCGATCTGAATCTTCTCGCATCGTGTAGATCCTCGCGACACCACTAACAAGAGGTCGTTATCCGTGATCGACGAGAGAACACTCCGGGAAACAAAGGCGATGGTAGAGGTATCAACCAATCAATCCACCTCTAACTTCGATAGAAAAAGAGAATCGATGCATTCTCATCCACTTCAATGTACACAAGCGAATAGAGTGAGTAGTCGGCATGGGGGCCAATCCATCACGCACCCAAACTATTACTCTGCACAATCAGTAGAAAAGCGTGCAACCATTCTCGAATCGGTCAAGATCTCGACAATCGAGGTTCGAAACAAAGGAGTGATGGAGACTGCGCCGGATCTAGCGAGATGATGTCGTCGCGTCGGAAAACAGGAAGGCACGAGAAGGAACAAAGAGAAGTCCACAGACGAAGGATTCCTCGGATAGCATGAAGACCGGATGTAGCAACACCGTCACCAAAGGAAGCGAAACCACGAAGTACGATGGTACCCAATCACGAGAAATCCTGGACTCGAGAGAGAGGAGAGCGGATTCAAAACACGCAGAGGTGAGAGGAGAGCGGCAGAGGGTAAGGAGTAAAATCGGACCTAATCGAACTATCCAACCGATTTTGCAAAAATAGTTTTGACACTCTACTTGGTAGTTAGCTAGGTTATCCTACAGTGGACTTGTGGGGTATCGCAATAGCCGAGCTCGATACCACTCAGAACACCCTTAGAATCGGCCTATGCAAGTTTTAGCGAAACCGCCAAACCCGCATAAAGCGATTCAAAGGTGCCCACAGCACTTGCGTGCGGTGGAAAGCAGTAATATCATTACACAATAGTCCTCGATGGAACCACAAAACATGTATATACAACAAGAACTCAATGAGTCAAGAATGCGGATATACAAAGATCCAAATCACCTTGAAAATAATACAGCGTCCAGAATGCGGACAAGATGCAAATTGAGCTAAGAGCCACGAAGAATAACCAATGGCGTCCATAACCCTGTGCCAAGCGGGAAGGGTAACCCCGCTAACGACGTCGATCTCAAAACCTGCTTAAACAAAGGGGTGCCGACAAAGGGCAAAGGAAAAAGAGAGCGGTCGATCGAGGCGATGCAGCGAGGCTAATTCGGTCCTCGCCTACATAGGTATGGTGCAGCGGCAAAGACAACATGCACTAAACAACCTATAGAGACTCGATACAACTAGCGGCTATCAGAGAGGGGTAAGAAAGACCTATTCGGAACCAACCTGATACTACCACCAAACATACCCATCCCGGTGTTTCCCCCTCGAGACCAAATGAGGAAGTCAACCGAGGAACTCACACCATTGGCAGTTTTATTTATACAGTTATCGTTGCAGCAATTACTAGTCAGGTATAGATAGTCATCCTGATATAATAAGCAGTGGCAGTTTTAGTTAACCATTCCGTTGTAGTTGCAGCACTTACTAGTCAGATATAATTAGCATGAGACATCCCATACCCAGCAGTTGTTGGTACTTTTATTTAGCCATTCCGTGGTAGTGGAGCTGATTACTAGTCATATCGGATACCAGTCAAATTATAACAGTAAACTTTAGTTATGGTTGTCTATGATCAAGAACTGTGCTCCAAGTCGTCCATAACCGCAAACACGACTTTTCGAAAAGATTTAACCCTGCAGGGGTGCACCAAAGTATCCACGCACTTGACCCTTTTGCGGATCGGTTAACATACACCCATCGGTATGTCGGCGGGCCTAAGTCATGACGTTTCCTAGACCCAAAGCAAGTACATGGGGCCACCCCTAAGCTACCCAATAACAAAGTCGGCCGGTCTCGAGACGGACTCGGGGTTTGTGTGAGCGGCAGAACGATCGAACCCGAAAAGATGAGGCTTGTCGTCTGATGAAAATGTGTCACGGTCCTAACAAGACAGAAAGACCCTGCAATTTAAATTAAGCGATAAAGCATGGCATAAGTACAGGATAGTAATAAAGCCCCAAACTAATTGTGGCCCCCGGTACAATACTTTTAAATCAGGTACTAATCGATGGGGGTGCCCATACACCCCACCTATGGTTAGCGCGCTCGATCTCGGAACAGGTGTCAAGAACTCGGGGTCCTACGGGACACCAAAGGTGGATTAAAACCAAATATTGTCTATTACCCACCGGTGCCTCTGCATTTACCTACTTTCAATTTTAGTTATTAAACAATAATTAAAGCCATGATCATCTCCAACATTAAACATGCAGCAACCTCCAACAACTGTGGTACTTGACGACACGCAACATCACTTGAGCAAGCGACTACGACGCGCAGGTCCAACTATCTACCAAACAACAGGTAATAGGATGTGTCCAAGGCAATATAAGGCCGCAAGGGATATCACGGGTACGGAAACTAGAGCAACGCAACACAGATAGCAATAGATCAACAGGAGGAAATAAAGACTATAAATGCAAAATAGGTAGAAGGGGAAGGGATGCTCGCCTGAAAACATTGCCGAAGGTTCATCCAAAGATCGGATCGACACTCGCTTCATCTCAACGGCCTTATCCGCGAAGAAGCAAATACTAGAAGAAACACCGGATGCACTATTTAATACAACGGCAGAAGATCAGGCATGATGCATGACATGGCAAAGGATGCGATGCAATTAGGCCATATTAAGCGGAACCAGGGTCCCGACAATTATACGGATGGTTCAAGTTATTTAACTACCCCGCAATTTAAATGTTGTAATAACAGGGCGAAGCATGGCATCGGTTCGCTACACCAATTTAAATGGAGTCCGGAATAAGGCAAGGATATCCCGCATATAGACTCCATATTTAATTTAGGTGAATCGCCTAAATACCCCCAACAACCACATTATGTATGCGAGTATGACAATTAAATATGCAACAATTTGATATTACATTTATAAAAATAGGGCTCGAGAAAGGGGTCACACATTAGAGGGGGTCGGCGACTTGGGCTCCGAGGGGTTCGGAGTCGGTCTTCGGCGGGATCGGGGTCTTCGCATTCCATGAAGAAGATCTTTGGTTCCGCCAATCTTCGGTTCCATGACTGCGTTCTTTGGTCTGCAGGAAGAAGTCCTTGAGGTTCCCTGTCGACGATGTCTTCGGGAGTGTCAAGTCCGTGTTGGAGAACTTGGTACTGGGTCATCGAACACCACACATCTAGTACCACATCAACATCACTTCACCATATCAGGCATCGGGGTCACACATAGATCATATAGGAATTCCAAAGAGCAAAGGCTTGGAGAGGAGGTGGCAGGGGAGCACAGGCGCCCGCACACAGGAGCCATCAGTGGAGGGGACATGACCTTCAAGATGAGCTCGGGCAGCGACGGTTGCCGCATGGTCGGGCGCTGGCATGGAGGTTGCGGGGCTGAGGAGGTCACGGCCGAGAGGGGAAGGTCGGCTCTGGGCACCGACGGTGGCTTGGCTAGGTGCGGTGGGAGATGGTCGCCAGGGAGATGAGGGGGTGAGCGCCCGGCGGCCAAAGGTGCTCGGGAACCGGCACAGACAGTGACGGAGTATCACGGGCTGGTCAGCGGCCTGACGACATATCTTGGGCTCGGGTAGAGGCACGACAGAGGAACGAGGTGGCCGTGAGGAGAAAGACGAGGCCATCGGCGGCTTGAGCTGGCGAGGAAGATCTTGGCGACAGGGGCCCAACCGCAACGACGGGGGGCTCTGGCGGAGGCGAGCGCCGAGAGTGGCGTGAGCACTTGCGCAGCTGCATGGCAAGGGCCAGGCCGAGGGATCGCGGGAGGCAACACAGTGAGAGGCGCGGGCGGACGGGAGAGGAGAGCGGAGGCGGCGCATGCGGGTTGAGGAAGCCGAACACGAGGGAGTCGTGGTTCGATTGGGATCGCGGAGTGGTGGGGTCATGGGATGGGCCAGTCACTCGGCAGGAGACGGAGGCGTGTGAGGCCGTGGCCGGTGTAGGTGTGGTGGTGTGGCCGTGTGGGTTGAACTTCACGCGTGAGTGTGTTGGTCGGGTTGGGGCGTTGGGTGTGTACGTGTGTAGCGTGTGGGTTGGCTCCTGGCGGCGGCAGGGGCAATGGGGTGGGGTGTAGAGTCTAGGGTTTGGTTAGATGTAGGGCTAGGATAAGGTCTAGGGTTTGCTGGGTGTGTTGGGCCGGGTGGTAGGTAGTCTGGCCCGGTTGACTGGCTGGACTGCCTCCCTGGAACAAAAATAGTTTTATTATTTTTATTTAGTTTCAATTATAAAACCTTTTATAAATAGTTTTTAGGTGAAATAAAAGATCTAGACAGATATAGTGTTTGGTTTGAATGGAAGAGGGAATGTCTAGAAAACAAAATAGGATTTTTAGAAAACAGTTTTAGGCAAATAGATGCAATGATGATGTCATGATGACGCATAGAATAAAAACAACAGCGATTTTCTAGTAGTGGTTTTCTCGGGGTGCTACAATTCGACACCACTAACAATGGATCTCGCCCTCGAGATCCGCCTCATGGTACCGGGAAGAAGGGCGGCGATGGCAGACCGGCATCGGTCTTGACTTAACCTGCATCTTGTCTCCGGACGGTTTACCCCAGACGGGGGTGTCGGTGGGACCCGGGTAGGCTTCCCGGCTGAGTCTTCAAGTGTCCACGCGGTGGGGCCTTGTGTGCATGTTGGCCATTCGTTGGGGGAGCGCTACCATGGGGTGAAGCGTGGTCTTGGCTCTTTTGTTGGTCCAGTTCATAGTCTACACTGGGTTAGGCATCGTAGGCCAGCTGCTTGTCTTTGTCTTCAGAGGTGGATCTACCCAAGGAGACCTTCCCGGACCTCCCAGCTAGGTATTCTACGGGACGCCCGACCCATATCCCGTGGTTCCGTGGCCCGTGGAGAGCACGAAACCGACACCCCGGGCGGGGTGACGTCTCAAGTGGTTTGAGACCCTGGGAGTACCCCGCCCTTCCAGGGCGTCAGACTGAGGGGGCTGCCTGCGGAGTTTTCCCAGGACCCGGCCTGCAGATTCTGACAAGGATCTTGATGCCTCGGTTCCGCTGCCAAGGGGAATCCAAGGGCCTATCCTTGCAGTAGCTTGAGTGTTCGATGCTACGCTTGGCGGCTTTATCTCCTCAACCTATTTAAACGGCATCGATGGAAGAGGCTGCATCCAGCGCTCACCTTCTCTCCCATCTTGTTCCTCGCTCTCTGTAGAAGCATGGCCACCGTCCTCCTTGTTGATCATGCGCTAGCGTCGGGGAGGTTGCTTCTGCCGGCGCCGAAGTTTGGCTTCCATTGGGTAGCGGCGAGGCAGATCGAGGGAGAGGGTGGCAAGGTCATGGATGGGGCCGTCGCTTAGAGATGGATCATTCCCCCACAGCGAAAGATCCTCGGGACTAGTGGTCGGATTTGTCCGGCTTTGAGTTCAACGTGATAGTGAACCGAGAGAGTGTGGGGACGATGCATCTTCATGACGTCTTCGCTTGGTCCTTTGGCAGCTGCCACCCTCGCAGGTTTATGCTTTAGCCTATCGGCTGTTGCAACACCATCTGGTGGGCTCGTGTCTTCTTCGAAGAAGGCGGGAGCATGAGCCTCGGGAGGGGATGATGTGGACATCCCTTCTATTGATACAACCGTTGTACCTACAGCAACACACATACAAGGACCCATCACAAGATCTCGTGCCAAACAACTTAACTATCAGGTACTTTCGTTTTTTGAAACTATTCCTCACATACATGAGAATATGATGCTGCCTAAATCAGATGTATTTATTACTCTTAGGAATGATGGACCAAGCATGGATGAGAGGGACAAGCATTGGAGCATGGCCATGCATGGAGATGGCAGCAAGCATGTGATGATCCAAGAGAAGGCCACAAATGAAGATTTTAGAACTTTGAGGCCACCATAATGAAGAAAGAAGGCTTGAAGGAAATATTCAAGATCAATACTTCACAAATTCGTCCATAGCTTAATATGGTGCCGCGACACCTTTATTTTTGGCCAGGCCCATGTAATTTTCGCAGGATTTTAATTAGCCACTTTTTAGAGTCCGTATTTGAGGGGAAAAGGAATTCTAAGGTTGGATTCGGCCACCACTTCCATGGCTGGACGAAACCCCACCTTTTCCTCCTTAAATACTCCCCAAAGCCGTCACATTATACTCGGATTTTGTTTAGACATTAAATTAGCCATCATAGCAACTTCGCCAAGGCTCGAGCCTCGTAGAGGCCTCTTGTACTTCGCACCTATACAGGATCCCACCTTTTCAATAAAGCTCCTCTTAATTCCGCAATATCTTGATTGCAATATTGGTTCTTACTTGTTCTCGATTTCAGGTAGGAATTAAGACCCTCGCTGGTCAGGCTGATCGTGTTTCCGCAGGATCAGTAACCTCCAGGAGATTGGCCTAGAGATTGCATTGGAGCTCGTGCTCGCATGTGTAGTCGGATCGTCAAGCCCGAACTCCACCAAATCGATTATCACCTTCTCATCGAAAGATCGGACACCTTTGCCCCATCAAGTGGTATCAGATTTCAGGTTGCTCGGTGAGATTTTACTGTTTTCGTAGATTAGATCTATTTTTACCTTTAACCCACGAAAAATCTAAAAACACAGTTAGAGTTAAGATCCATCCCATAACCAATCTACGCCTCGCATTATCTTTTCAGTTTTTGCATTGTTGAATTTGTGTCTACATCGTCACGTCGAGTTGCTGGTCTTAGTGTCTCGTCCCTTAGAGTTTCGAGTTCTGATCATAGTAGTCACCGCCACACTCGCCGATCACCGCCACCATATTCCGCCGCCATACACCCATCTGTTGGAATTATGCCCTAGAGGCAATAATAAAGATGTTATTATTATAATTCTTTTTCATGATAAAGTTTATATTCCATGCTAGAATTGTATTAAGCGGAAATTTTAATACTTGTGTGGTTTGTGAACAACACCGTGTCCCTAGTACGCCTCTATGGACTAGATCATTGATCAATGATGGTTAAGGTTTCCTAACCATAGACATGAGTTGTCAATTGATAATGAGATCATATCATTGGGAGAATGATATGGTGGATAGACCCAAACAAAGCAGAGCAATTAGATCGTGTCATCGTGTTCGTCTTTGCGAAGCTTTTCCTATGTCAAATATTGTATTCCTTAGACCATGAGATAATGCAACTCCCTGGTATCGGAAGAAAGCTTTGAGGTCATCAAACGTCATCCTATGAGAGGGTGATCATAAAGGTGTCTCTCGTGATCGGAAAGTATCTTGGGTTGTATGTATCGAGATGGAATTTGTCCCTCCCAAGTCGGAGAGATATACTTGGCCCACTCGTGTCGATATCAACACCGCTTGCAAGCATGTGGTTAAGGAGTTAATCACAAATTGATATCGGATTACGGAACGAGTAAAGTACTTCCGTGAGCAGATTGAACTAGGTATGATGCATCGACGATCGAATCTCGGGCAAGTAAAATATCGCGAGCAGAGGGAATATATATATGGGATTGATTGAATCACGGCATCGTGGTTCATCCGATATGATCATCGATGAATGTGTGGGAGTCAATATGGGTGCCTGACCCATTTGTTGATTATTGATAGAAGATCATGTCCGCATATTCTCGAACACGCAGGTCACACACTTAACGTATCTCGACGCTAGGATAGATTGGATAATTGGTTTATGAATTTTTGTTGAGTCTCGGATGGGATCCGGGATATCACGAGAGGTTTGAATGGTCAGGAGAATAAGATTCATATAAGGCGTTGCAGTTTTGGAGTTCGAATTGTTCCGGTTAATCGGTATTGTCCGAAGCTTCTAGAACCTTCCGAAGGGACCAACGTGGCCCCACCTTCGGGAGGGGCATGGGCCTACGAGAGTGTCCTGGCGCATTGGGCCAGGCACAAGCCCCATAGGGCCCAGCCGATCCTAGATAAGTTTAAACTCGTTTAAACTAGAGATAGGATTTCTAGATAAGGAGAGTTTAAATCGTTTAAACTAGAGATAGGATTTCTAGATAAGGAGAGTTTAAATTGTTTAAACTAGAGATAGTCTCGAGGAGGGGCAAGGGCTGGCCTCCCCTCTATATATAGAGGGTGGTGCCCTCCCTACTACACACCTTCCTCCAAGCCCTAGCACCTTGCTACCTTCCTCTCTCCCTCCCGACTGTTTGTGGCGAAGCCTGCAGAAATTCTCCACCATATACACCACGTCGTGTTGTAGATCCAATCTATCTCTCCACCATACTCTGGTCCGAGGAAGGAGGAGGCGTCGAGGTGCCGCATGTGTGCATCTCACGGAGGCACCGCCACTTGTGGTGCTAGAATCGGATCGGATCGCGAGGAGGAGGCGAGTGCGACTACATCACCCACGTTAGGCGAACGTTCATTGTGAATCTTCAAGGGTATGAAGATCTAATCCAATCTCTCTTGTTGTTTGCATCTCCTAGATTAGATCTTGGCTTTCCCTCATTCGCTCGTAGAAAATTTTGATTTACTATGCCGAAACCCTTCGATGGTATCGAGCTAGATCTGCGTAGATGTGTTTCACGAGTAGAACGCAACATGGTTGTTGCGGGCGTTGATGTTTTCTGTTGCAAGCCTCTTGTTTGTGTTCTTCTTATGACGCGGGATAGTGATATTGAAGCGGTGCAGGCCAACCTTACGCGACGTCGTTCGCGAGACCGGCTCCACACTTGACGTGTGGCTTGTACCACACATGCGGCTGGTGGATGTCAGTTTCTCTCACTATAGTTGTCATGGGATTAACACCGGAGTTTGGCAACCATAATATCACCGTTGTGGCTTTCCGTAGGTAAGAATCGTTCTTAGCATCTACTCCCATAAGGTTGTAATGTTTATATTGTATGCGATGATCATGTTTTGTAATGTTTCACGACTTGCATGTCGATGAGTACACAACCGGCAGGAGCCATGTGGTTGTCTTTATAATTGTGTATGACCTGCGAGTCAACTTCTTATACGCCATGTAATAGCTTTACTTTATCGCTAAGTAGTTAGCAATAGTTGTAGTTGCTATTCGTGGTGGAGGCAATCATGGTGGAGTGATGGAGATCATGCTTAACGCACAAGATGGAGATCATTGCGAGGATTGGCTATACCATGTCACATAAAGTTATATGCATGTGATGTTTATCCTTTTATGTATCTTATTATGCTTAGATCGACGGTAGCATTATAAGATGATTCCTCACTTAAAGATCAAGATAAAAGCGTGTTCTCCCCAAGTATGCACCGTTGCGAAGTTCGTCGTGTCCAAGCATCACGTGATGATCGGGTGCTATAGACTCTACTCACATACAACGGTGCAAGCCAGTTTTGCACACTTGAAAATACTTGGGTCTAACTTGACGAGCCTAGCATGTAGACATGGCCTCGGAACACAAGAACCGAAAGGTTAAGCATGAGTCATATGAATGATATGATCGACACTTTGTTGTCCACCATTGAAACCACATCTCTTCTCGTGATGATCGGATTAGGTGTGGTGAATTTGGATCGTGTTCACTAAACAACTTGAGGGATGTTGAATTTAGTGGGAGTTCATCTAGTAATTTGATTAAGTTGAACTATTTATCATGAACATAGTCTAAATTGTACTTGCAAATCTTGTAGATCACATGGCCAAATCCAACTTCAACTTCAACGTTTTTCTTTGAGAAGGAAAAGCTTAGAAACAATGGGTCTAACTTCACCAATTGGTTCGCAATCTAAGAATCATTACATCTGGCGGACAAAGGACTATGTCCTTGGTAAGCGTTAGGTGACCCCCTACTTGCTACTGCGCGGTGATGAGAAAGCTGTCATCGATCGCGCAAAGATGATTATGGTGTGATTAAGAGCACCATGTTGATTGCTATGGAACCGAGCTTCAAAATCGTTTTGAAACCTATCCGGGCCCTTTGAGATTCTCGAGGAGTGAAAACCATGTTTGAGACTCAAGCCCGCTCGAGAGATATGAGATCTCTGAGAAGTTCTTTAACTGCAAGATGGAGGAAGGGAGTTTCGTTAGTGAGCACGCCATAAAGATGTCGGGCTACACTCAACGCCTTGAGCAATTAGAATGCACGATTCGGAGGAGCTCAAGATTGACAGTTCTGCAATCACTCCCTCCCGCTACAAAAGTTTTGTAGTGACTCATAATCGATTGGTTCCATCGATACGATCACCGAGCTCTTCGCAAAGTCAAGGCTACTAAGTGGACATCAAGAAGGATAATCATGTGTTGATGGTCAACAAGCCCTCCTTTAAGAAAGGTAAGGGAGCAAAGAAGCCCTTCAAGAAGGGCGGCAAGCAATGCCCTGGAGAAGAAGCTCAGTCCGGTCCCAAGCCGGACCAGGTGCTTCAATTGCAAGGACAAGGGTCCTTTGGAAGCAACTATCCGAAATACTTAGCGGACAAGAAGGTGGCACCATCAAAGGTATATTTGATATACATGTTATTGATGTTTTCCTTACTAGCCCTCGTTGTAGTGCACAGGTATTTGATACCTTCGGTTGCTAATATTTGTAACTCGAAGCAGAGCTACGGAATGACGGCGGCTTGCGAGGATGAGGTGACGATGCGCGTTGGCAGCGGATCAAGAGTTGATGTGATGGCCGTCGACGCTCTCCTTAGTTTTACCTTGGGATTAGTTTTAAACATTAATAAGTGTTATTATGTGCTGCGTTGAGCATGAACATTATTTGGATCGTGTTTATTGCAAGACGGTTATTCATTTAAATCGGAGAATAATGGTTGTTCTATTTATATGAGTAACATCTTTTATGGTCATGCACCTCTTGTAAATGGTTTATTTCTTCTAAATCTCGAAAGGGATGAAACACACATCCATAACATTGAGGCTAAGAGATGCAAAGTGAGCGGTGATAATACTACTTATTTGTGGCACTGTCGTCTAGGTCATATTGGTGTAAAGCGCATGAAGAAACTCCATTCTGATGGACTTTTGGAGTCTCTTGATTTTGAATCATTTGACACATGCGAACCATGCCTCATGGGCAAGATGATCAAAACCCCGTTCTCCGGTATGATGGAGCGAGCAACGGACTTGTTGGAAATCATACATACCGATGTATGCGGAGTGTTTCGACGCGCGGTGGATATCGCTATTTTCTCACCTTTACCGATGACTTAAGTAGATATGGGTATATCTATTTAATGAAACATAAATCTGAAACGTTTGAAAAGTTCAAAGAATTTCAGAATGAAGTGGAGAACCATCGTAACAGAAAGATTAAGTTTCTACGATCCGATCGTGGAGGTGAATATTTGAGTTATGATTTTCTCACGCATCTTAAAGCAAGTGGAATCGTTTCACAACTCACGCCACCGGAACACCACAGTAGCAATGGTGTGTCTGAGCAGGAATCGAACCCTATTAGATATGGTCCGATCAATGATGTCTCTTCTTGATTTGGTTATCATTTTGGGGTTATGCATTAGAAACCGCTGCATTCACTTTAAATAGGGCTCCATCTAAATCCGTTGAGACGACACCGTATGAACTGTAGTTTGGTGCTAAACCTAAGTTGTCATTTCTTAAAGTTTGGGGATGCGAAGCTTATGTCAAGAAGTTGATGCCGGACAAGCTCGAACCCAAAGCGGAGAAATGCGTCTTCATAGGATACCCTAAGGAAACTATTGGGTATACCTTCTATCACAGAACCGAAGGCAAAGTGTTTGTCATGAAACGGTTCCTTTCTTGAGAAGGAGTTTCTCTCGAAAGAAGTGAGTGGGAGGAAAGTAGAGCTAGACGAGGTTATTGAACCTTCTCTTGAATTGGAGAGTAGCGCAGACCAATTGTTCGATTAGCTGCACCAATAATAGAGGAAGCTAATGACGAGGATCATGAAGCTTGGACGATGTTGCTCTTGAGCGTCGCAGTCGACAAGGTCGCGTGCCCTCCCGAGTGTGCGACAACCCTGTCTTGTTGTCTTGTTAGTAGAAGACGGTGAACCTACGAACTATGAGGAAGCGATGATGAGCCGGACTCGAGAAATGGCTAGGAGCCATGAAATCATTGGGATCCATGAGCGAAAACCAAGTATGGACTTTGGTGGATACTCCTAGCGACCGAAAGGCCGTTGAGTGCAAATGGATATTCAAGAAGAAAAGCGGACGCGATGGTAATGTTACCGTCTATAAAGCACGGCTTGTCGCAAAGGTTTTCGACAAGTTCAAGGTGTTGACTACGATGAGACTTTCTCTCCGTAGCGATGTTTAAGTCCATTCGATTTTATTAGCAATTGCTGCGTTTCGTGATTATGAAATATGGCGGATGGATGTCAAGATCGCTTTCCTCAATGGGAACATTGATGAAGAGTTGTATATGATGCAACCGAAGGTTTTGTCGATCCTAAGGATGCTAGTAAAGTATGCAAACTTCACGTTCCATTTATGGATCAAGCAAGCATCTCGGAGTTGGAACCTTCGTTTTGATCAAGTGATCAAGAACTTTGGATTTGTTCCAAATTGCTCTGAAGCTTGTATCTACAAGAAAGTGAGTGGGAGCTCGGTGACGTTTACGGTACTATATGTGGATGACATATTGATTATTGGAAATGACATCAACATGCTTAACGATGTGAAGAGTTATTTGAACAAGTGTTTTCAATGAAAGACCTAGGTGAAGTTGCTTATATATTGGGCATCAAAATCTATAGAGATAGACAAAGGCGCTGATAGCTTTAAGCGGTACATACCTAGACAAAGTTCGAAAAGGTTCGTAATGGATAAGGCAAAGAAAGGTTCGATGCCTATGTTGTCATGTAAGATATTGAGCAAGGCTCGGTGTCCATTCTGATGAAATGATAGGGAAGCTATGAGCAAAGTGCCTTATGCCTCGGCCATAGGTTCCATCATGTATGCCATCTTGTGTACTAGACGGATGTGTCCAATGCTCTTAGTTTGACGAGTAGATATCAAAGTGATCCGAGTGGAACCTTTGGACACCGTGAAGAACATCCTAAAGTACCTAAATAGAACTAAAGAAATGTTCTTAGTCTATGGGGTGATGAACGACTTGTCGTAAAAGGTTACGTCGATGCTAGTTTCAAACCGACAAGGATGATTCCAAATCTCGGACAAGATACGTTTATATTTTGAATGGAGGAGCTGTAGTGGAGAAGCTGCAAGCAAAGCGTGATCGCGGGATCTACAATGAAAGCGGAATACATGGTCTGCCGAAGCGTCAAGTGAAGGAGTTTGGATCGAAACTTCATCATCGAGCTTGGCGTGGTTCAAGTGCATTGGACCCACTAGAGATATTGTGTGACAACAGCGCCATAGCACTCGCTAAGGAACCAAGATATCATCCAAAGACCAAGCATATCAACGCAAGTTTCATATAATCCGAGATTATATAGCGGATGGAGATCGAAGATTAGCAAAGTACATATGGATCCAATGTCGCAGATCCATTGACTAAACCTCTTCCACGTGTAAAACATGATCAACACCTCGATGCCATGGGTGTGAGATTGTTGCCAGATGTAAACTAGATTATTGACTCTAGTGCAAGTGGGAGACTGTTGGAATTATGCCCTAGAGGCAATAATAAAGATGTTATTATTATAATTCTTGTTCATGATAAAGTTTATATTCCATGCTAGAATTGTATTAAGCGGAAATTTTAATACTTGTGTGGTTTGTGAACAACACCGTGTCCCTAGTACGCCTCTATGGACTAGCTCATTGATCAATGATGGTTAAGGTTTCCTAACCATAGACATGAGTTGTCAATTGATAATGAGATCATATCATTGGGAGAATGATATGGTGGATAGACCCAAACAAAGCAGAGCAATTAGATCGTGTCATCGTGTTCGTCTTTGCGAAGCTTTTCCTATGTCAAATATTGTATTCCTTAGACCATGAGATAATGCAACTCCCTGGTATAGGAAGAAAGCTTTGAGGTCATCAAACGTCATCCTATGAGAGGGTGATCATAAAGGTGTCTCTCGGTGATCGAAAGTATCATTGGGTTGTATGTATCGAGATGGAATTTGTCCCTCCCAAGTCGGAGATATACTTGGGCCCACTCGTGTCGATATCAACACCGCTTGCAAGCATGTGGTTAAGGAGTTAATCACGGTGATATCGGATTACTGAGCAGTAAAGTACTTGCCGTGAACGAGATTGAACTAGGTATGACTGCAAGCGATCGAATCTCGGCAAGTAAAATATCGCGAGACGAAGGAATATATATATGGGATTGATTGAATCCGGCATCGTGGTTCATCCGATATGATCATCGATGAATGTGTGAGAGTCAATATGGGTGCCTGCACCCCTGTTGATTATTGATAGAAGATCATGTCGCATATTCTCGAACCCGCAGGTCACACACTTAACGTATCTCGACGCTAGGATAGATTGGATAATTGGTTTATGAATTTTTGTTCGAGTCTCGGATGGGATCCGGGATATCACGAGAGGTTCCTAATGGTCCGAGAATAAGATTCATATAAGGCGAGGCAGTTTTGGAGTTCGAATTGTTAGGGTTAATCGGTATTGTCTTGGAAGCTTCTAGAACCTTCGAAGGGGACCAACGTGGCCCCACCTTCCGGGAGGGGCATGGGCCTATGAGGGAGTGTCCTGGCGCATTGGGCCGGGGCACAAGGCCCCATAGGGCCCAAATGATCCTAGATAAGTTTAAACTCGTTTAAACTAGAGATAGGATTTCTAGATAAGGAGAGTTTAAATCGTTTAAACTAGAGATAGGATTTCTAGATAAGGAGAGTTTAAATTGTTTAAACTATAGATAGGCTTGGAGGAGGGGCGGCTGGCCGCCCCCTCTATATATAGAGGGGTGGTCGCCCCTCCCCTACACACCTTCCTCCAAGCCCTAGCCTTGCTACCTTCCTCTCCTCCCGACCGCTTGTGCGAAGCCTTGCAGTGAAATTCTCCACCATATACACCACGCCGTGTTGTAGATCCAATCTATCTCTCCACCATACTCTGGTCCGAGGAAGGAGGAGACGCCGAGTCTTTGCCGTGTGCATCTCACGGAGGCACCGCCACTTGTGGTGCTAGATCGGATCGGATCGCGAGGAGAAGCGAGTACGACTACATCACCCACGTTCCGACGAACGTTCCGCTGTGCGAATCTTCAAGGGTATGAAGATCTAATCCAATCTCTCTCGTTGTTTGCATCTCCTAGATTAGATCTTTGCTTTCCCTCTGTTCGCTCCGTAGAAATTTTTGATTTACTATGCCACGAAACCCTTCACCAGCCACCATAAACCCTAACAACTCCGCCTCCGCCTCCCTACCGCGACACGGATCCGATCATCTTTCATGTCACGACACGAGTCCGAGTTGAGTTATTGTTTCCTAGTTATTTCTTTTTACTTTCCTTCTTTGTTGTTTCCGTGTTATGCTAAAGTCCGTGTCGAGCTCCGAGTTCGGTCGTAAGTCCAGAAGGAGAGCAAAAAAAAAGTCCGGAACCGCCTCCGAATTTTTTTTTGGCTATACTAGTTTTCGGCTCTGGGGATCACTTTTCTCCATCGGCCGTTATAGCGATATTTTTTTGGCGCCTGCGCGCTTTCCGGAGCAAAATAAAAAAAATTCGAATTTTTTTGGGGCTAACCTATTTTTAGACCCCGTAGATCAGTTCTAGACACTCGCCATCATAGTGATTTTCCACCTCTCGGTTTGCTTTTCAAGGTGCCATATTATCATACATTGCTTGTTGTGTCGCGTCGTGACATCGTTGGTGATCTAGGCTCGCGTCTCTAGTACGGTTTAGCCTAGGACCAGCACAGTACCGTCGTTGAGCATTCTTTCAACTTTTGCATTGTTGTTTTGATAATTGCTAACCCCTTTGCCAAGCCTTCCTAGAGCTCCACAGATTTCTTCACGTGCGGTGTCTCGACTCCCGGTAATCGCTCGGTTCAATCTCTGGACCAACTGATCCTCGCGGTTCCACATCGCCTTTTCCTGCTGTTTGGTAAGAACTTGTAAGAGCTTCGTATATTGCTTGACGGATTACGCTTGCCTTCTACCATATTTCCGTAGTATATACCTGTGCTTTTTAAAGGACTAACCATGATAGATACTTCGCGGAACCCTGCCACAATGACGAACGAAGAACTCCATGCCCACTTCTCCGAGCTCCTCGTCAGTCGCGCTGAAGACGTGGATACACGCCTAGGGGAGTTTGACACCAAGCTCACCAACGCGATGGACAAGATCGATGGACTCGAGAAATCCTGCAACGCCAAGCTTGACGCTCGGTTCAAGGAGATTTTGAACAGATTGCCCGCACCCGCACCCGCACATGGCGCACGACGCTTCCGATCACGGGTCGGACTGCTGGTTCGCCGCCAAGACTCTGCTGCGGTGGCGCACCTCGAGACTTCATTTCGCTGCTGCTGCGACATTGGGGACAGACGACGGGTACTACTATGACCCCGACGACGACGATCTGTTTGACGAGGAGGTTAAACAACCTCCACAGGTACCTGCTGGCCGTCCCCGACATTACTACCGCAACGCTCGACCACCGGTACGTGATGATGATCGTGTTGCAAAGCTTAAATTAAATATTCCATCTTTTGAGGGTAAATATAATCTTGATGCATATCTTACATGGGAGATGGAAGTAGAACACCATTTTGCATGTTTAAAATATCCTGAGAATATGCGTGTTAGTGCTGCTACATGTGAATTTACTAAATTTGCTTCCCTTTGGTGGTCTGAGTATTGTCGTTTAAATACTACTACTATTCCTAGTACTTGGACTACTTTAAAAACTGCTATGGTGTTTGTTTTGTACCTCCCACTTATCAACGTGATTTACTAAAGAATCTGACACGTTTAGAGCAAGGGAAAAATTCTGTAGAAGAGTATTATCAGAAATTGCAAAAAGGGATGGTTCGGTGTGGTCTTGTTGAATCTACTGAACAAATGCTTGCACGTTTCTTTGGTGGATTAAACAAGGACATTCAACACATATTAGATTATAAGGAATATAATTCTATCACTCGTTTGTTTCATCTTGCTTGCAAAGCTGAACGTGAAGTGCAGGATCGCCAACCACCATGGAGGAGGACTAATAATTCTGCAGGTCGCACATCCACTTGGACATCCCGACAATCAGCGCCTCCTTCTCGTGATTCGCCACCAGCTACTTCTACATCCAAGGCCACCACAAGATTCCCAGCTGCTCCTCCACCATCATCCAATGCTCCTGCTCGTAGTGCATCTTCTATGGTTTCCACGGGTAAGACAAAGGATATACAATGCCGCAAGTGCTGGGGTTTTGGTCATATTGAGAGGCGATTGCACAACGCGTGTGTGATGATGGTGCGGGAGGATGGTCAATACGATTCAGCGAGTGACTTTGATGAAGATACATTAGCCCTTATTTCTGCTCAAGATGGAGACAATTCTGATGCTGATGAAGAGACAGAGGTAATGGGAGCTGAAGCTGCTGATCAGTACAAGAGTTTAATTACACAACGTGTGTTGAGCGTGCAATTGAGCAAATCTGAACAAGATCAACGCCACAACCTGTTCCAAACACGTGGTGTTGTCAAGGAAAGAGCTATACGTATCATCATTGATGGAGGGAGTTGTAATAATCTGGCTAGTGTTGACATGGTAGAGAAGCTTGCGCTTCCCACAAGACAACGCCCACATTCATATTACATACAATGGTTTGAGAGTTCTCGCAAGATCAAGGTAACAAGAAACGATGCTGCGTGCATTTTACTATTGGTACATATTCTGATTTTGTTGATTGTGATGTTGTACCTATGCAAGCTTGTTCTTTGTTACTTGGTAGACCATGGCAATTTGATAGAGAATCTGTTCATAATGGCAAAAGTAATCACTGTTCTCTTATGCATGATGGAAAGAAAATTGGTCTCAAACCTATGACTCCCGAACAGATTTTAAAAGATGATCTTGCTAGAGCTAGTAAAGCTAAAACTGAGGAGAAAAATAAAAGTGAGAATCAGATTGTTGCTGCAGATTTTGTGCCACCAAAAAACACTAAATCTGATTCTACACATGCTAGTGAAATTCGTTTGAAGAGTCTATGTATGCTTGCTGAACTAGATGTAAATGCCTCCCGCTATTGCTAACCTTTTGTAGGAATATGAGGACGTCTTTCCCGCTGAGCTACCACCAGGACTACCTCCTATTAGAGGAATTGAGCACCAAATTGATCTAATTCCGGGTGCTGCGTTGCCCAACCGCGCGCCATATAGAACCAATCCAGAGGAGACAAAGGAGATACAACGCCAAATTCAGGAACTACTCGACCGAGATCATATTCGTGAGTCCCATAGCCCCTGTGCTGTTCCTATTATTTTGGTACCTAAAAAAGATGGTTCTTCGCGCATGTGTACTGATTGTAGAGCTATCTATAATATTACTATTCGATATCGTCATCCTATTCCATGTTTAGATGACATGCTTGATGAATTGAGTGGCTCTACCATGTTTTCTAAAGTTGATTTGCGTAGTGGTTACCACCAGATTCGTATGAAATTAGGCGATGAATGGAAAACAACATTTAAAACTAAGTTTGGTTTATATGAGTGGTTAGTAATGCTGTTTGGTTTAACTAATGCACCTAACACTTTCATGAGATTAATAAACGAAGTTTTACGTGCTTTCATTGGACGATTTGTGGTAGTCTACTTTGATGATATTCTGATTTATAGCAAATCTTTAGAGGATCATTTGGACCATTTACGTGTTGTTTTCGATGCTTTAAGTGATGCACGTTTATTTGGTAACCTTGAGAAGTGCACCTTTTGCACCAATCGAGTTGTGTTTCTTGCGTTTCTCGGTTTTCTAAGATGGCACACTTTATTCCTTGTCATAAAACGGATGATGATGCGCATATTGCTGATTTGTTCTTTCGTGAAATTGTTCGTTTGCATGGTGTGCCAAATACTATTGTCTCTGATCGTGATACTAAATTTCTTAGCCACTTTTGGAGATGTTTATGGGCTAAGTTGGGGACTAAATTGTTGTTTAGTACTACATGTCATCCCCATACTGATGGACAAACTGAAGTAGTAAATAGAACTTTGTCTACTATGTTGCGGGCTGTTTTAAAGAAGAACTTAAAATTGTGGGAAGAGTGTTTACCTCATATAGAATTTGCTTATAATCGTTCGCTGCATTCTACTACAAAGATGTGCCCATTTGAGATTGTGTATGGTTTTGTTCCTCGTGCACCTATTGATTTATTGCCTTTACCTTCTTCGGTGCAAAATAATTTGGATGCTACACAACGTGCTGAAATGATATTAAACTTGCATAAGACTATTAAAGATAACATTGAACACGTGAATGCTAAGTATAAACTTGCTGGGGATAAAGAGAGAAAACATGTTGTGTTTGATGTTGGAGATGTTGTTTGGTTACATTTGCGTAAATATCGTTTTCCTGATTTACGCAAGTCTAAGTTAATGCCGCGTGCTGCTGGTCCCTTTAAGGTGTTAGAGAAAATAAATAATAATGCATATAAACTTGAATTGCCTGCAGACTTTGGTACGGTTAGTCCTACGTTTAACATTGCAGATTTGAAGCCTTACTTTGGTGAGGAAGATGAGATTGCGTCGAGGATGACTTCAATTCAAGAAGGGGAGCATGATGTGGACATCCCTTCTATTGATACAACCGTTATACCTACAACAACACACATACAAGGACCCATCATAAGATCTCGTGCCAAACAACTTAACTATAAGGTACTTTTGTTTCTTGGAACTATTCCTCACATACATGAGAATATGATGCTGCCTAAATCAGATGTATTTCTTACTCTTAGGGATGATGGACCAAGCATGGATGAGAGGGACAAGCATTGGAGCATGGCCATGCATGGAGATGGCAGCAAGCATGTGATGATCCAAGAGAAGGCCACGAATGAAGATTTTAGAACTTTGAGGCCACGTTAATGAAGAAAGAAGGCTTGGAAGAAATATTCAAGATCAATACTTCACGAATTCGTCCATAGCTTAATATTGTGCTGTGACACCTTTATTTTGGGCCAGGCCCATGTAATTTTCGCAGGATTTTAATTAGCCACTTTTTAGAGTCCGTATTTGAGGGGAAAAGGACTTCTAGGGTTGGATTCGGCCACCACTTCCATGGCTGGTCGAACCCCCACCTTTTCCTCCTTAAATACTCCCCATAGCCGTCACCTTAGACTCGGATTTTGTTTAGACATTAAGTTAGCCATCATAGCAACTTCGCCAAGGCTCGAGCGTCGCAGAGGCCTCTTGTACTTCGCACCTATACAGGATCCCACCTTTTCAATAAAGCTTTCCTCTTAATTCTGCAATATCTTGATTGCAATATTGGTTCTTACTTGTTCTCGATTTCAGGTAGGAATTAAGACCCTCGCTGGTCAGGCTGATCGTGTTTCCGCAGGATCAGTAACCTCCAGGAGATTGGCCTAGTGATTGCATTGGCGCTCATGCTCGCACGTGTAGTCGGATCGTCAAGCCCGAACTCTACCAAATCGATTATCACCTTCTCATCGAAAGATCGGACACCTTTGCCCTATCAGGGGATGGACCCGTTTCTCTGAGACCCCCTCCATCCAGCAGGGAGACATCCTCATAGTCATGTTCGACAGAGTGTAAACGCTTTTTGTCAAGGTGTTTGGCGGCAACCAACGCCGCGTTGACTACTTCCATGAGGAGGGGCTCTGACCCCGCAGAGATCCCCGCCTGGCTGCTTGCCTGAGACCCCTCTTCAAGCGAGTAGGTTGGACCCGGTAGGTTTTAGCAAGGAATACAACATGTAAGGTTCTAGGAGATGCGCTCTGCTTTACCTCTCCCGTCTATAATTCTGCATCTATTATCCTGAAATAAAAGAGGGAACTTATCTGGCGTTGTTGTCTTCTTGTCTCCCGAGTATTTTCTATTGTTGGTGCTTCGAGGGTGACAAGGTTCGCTCCTTGGTCACCCCAAAGAGCCTCTTGGTGCATTTCCTTGTTAGCGGTCAGCCCCGGGTGGGTGAGGTTGCAAGGGACCGCTTTGTCTTCGTTCATCAACTGGGATGATCCTTAGTGCATCACTTTGGGGGCTCGGGGGTGTTTCTGCTCTTCAGGTGACTCAATCATCGTTAGAGACCAACCGCGGGCAAGCCCGGCTATGCCCACTACTCTGATGGCGCATCCATCATTGTAGTGAGTGAGACATGCAGGGTGATCCCGCCTGGACGCACGTGCTGCATGAGCAGCACATAGCCTTATCTGACTGTTCCCACTGCACCAATGTCGCGTCCATCATTATAGTGGGCGAGACACGTGGGGCAATCCCGCTGGACTCACGTGCTACGCAAATAGCATGCAGCTTATCAAACTATGCCCACTACTCCGATGGTGCGTTCCGCCGTCACAGTGGGCAAGACATGTGTGGTGATCACGCCTGGTCTCACACGCTGCGTAAGAAGCATATAGCCTTATTTCTGGAGCATCTTATAGGTAGAATCTGCAAAGATGGTATTCGTGCAAATGCTTGATATTCCACGAGTTCTCCACGGGACTACCATCTTCAGTCTCCAGGCGGACTGCTCTAGGCCTGGAGACTTGTACTACCTGGTAAGGGCCCTCCCACTTTGGTTGTAACTTGTTACTACGCTTCCTAGGATGGGCCCGACGAAGGACCAAGTCACCTTCTTGAATAGTTCGAGGCCGGACCCGGCAGCTGTGATAGCGTCGCAAGCTCTGCTGATAATGATCCACACGCACAACCGCTAGGTTGCGAGCCTCTTTGAGGAAGTTGATGTTGTTGTTGCGCCGTTCTAGTGGGCGGACTCATGGTAAGATCGCACCCTGGGAGACCCATACTACAGCTCAGTGGGCACCATGCTCTCGGATCCATAGACCAAGGAGAAAGGGGTTTCTCCCGTGTCCCTTCTCGGGGTGGTCAGGATCGACCAGAGCATGGCCGGGATCTATTTGATCTAGCCCCGCCCACTGGCTTTGAATCGATCGAAGGTCCAGGTCTTGAGCCCGCACATCACCTCCGCATTGAGGCGCTCCACTTGCACGTTGCTCCGTGGATAGGCAACCAAGGCGAAATAGACCTTGGTGCCGAGGGTGTCACAATAGGCGAGTAAGGCACTGCTTGTGAACTGTGATCTGTTGTCGGTGATGATCCGGTGGGGTACACCGAAGCGGCACACGATGCCTCGGATGAACTTGACGGCGTCATGAGTAGTGACAGTGATGTGGACATCCCTTCTATTGATACAATCGTTGTACCTACAGCAACACACATACAAGGACCCATCACAAGATCTCGTGCCAAACAACTTAACTATCAGGTACTTTCGTTTCTTGGAACTATTCCTCACATACATGAGAATATGATGCTGCCTGAATCAGATGTATTTCTTACTCTTAGGAATGTGATGTGGACATCCCTACTATTGATACAACCGTTGTACCTACAACAACACACATACAAGGACCCATCACAAGATCTCGTGCCAAACAACTTAACTATCAGGTACTTTCGTTTCTTGGAACTATTCCTCACATACATGAGAATATGATGTTGCCTAAATCAGATATATTTCTTACTCTTAGGAATGATGGACCAAGCATGGATGAGAGGGACAAGCATTGGAGCATGGCCATGCATGGAGATGGCAGCAAGCATGTGATGATCCAAGAGAAGGCCACGGATGAAGATTTTAGAACTTTGAGGCCACCATAATGAAGAAAGAAGGCTTGGATGAAATATTCAAGATCAATACTTTACGAATTCGTCCATAGCTTAATATGGTGCTGCGACACGTTTATTTTGGGTCAGGCCCATGTAATTTTCGCCGGATTTTAATTAGCCACTTTTTAGAGTCCGTATTTGAGGGGAAAAGGACTTTTAGGGTTGGATTCGGCCACCACTTCCATGGCTGGCCGAAACCCCACCTCTTCGCCCTTAAATACTCCCCATAGCCGACCCCCTAGACTCGGATTTTGTTTAGACATTAAGTTAGCCATAGTCGCAACTTGCTCGAGCGTCGTAGAGGCCTCTTGTAATTCGCACCTATTCAGGATCCCACCTCTTCAATAAAGCTTTCCTCTTAATCCACAATATCTTGATTGCAATATTGGTTCTTACTTGTTCTCGATTTCAGGTAGGAATTAAGACCCTCGCTGGTCAGGCTGATCGTGTTCCCACAGGATCGGTAACCTCCAGGAGATTGGCCTAACGATTGCGTTGGCGCTCGTGCTCGCACGTGTAGTCAGATCGTCAAGCCCGAACTCCACCAAATCGATTATCTTCATCTCATCGAAAGATCGGACACCTTTGCCCCATCAAGTGGTATCAGATTTCAGGTTGCTCGGTGAGATTTTACTGTTTTTCGTAGATTAGATCTGTTTTTACCTATAACCCACGAAAAATCCAAAAACACAGTTAGAGTTTAGATCCATCCCATAACCAATCTACGCCTCGCATTATCTTTTCAGTTTTTGCATTGTTGAATTTGTGTCTACATCGTCGCGTCGAGTTGCTGGTCTTAGTGTCTCGTCCCTTAGAGTTTCGAGTTCTTATCATAGTAGTCACCGCCACACTCGCCGATCACGGCCACCATATTCCGCCGCCATATACCCTGCCACCATAAACCATAATACTCCGCCACCACCTTCCTACCGCGACACAGATCCGATCAGTTTCCTGCCGTGATACGAGTCCGAGTAGAGTTATGGTCTCCAAGTTATTTCTTTTTACTTTCCTTCTTTGTTGTTTCCGTGTTAAGCTAAAGTCCGTGTCGAGCTAAGAGTCCGGTAAGTCGGAAGGAGCAAAAAGTCTGGAACCGCCTCAAAATTGTTTTACGGCTATACTAGTTTTTGACCAGGATCACTTTTCTCCATCGTAGTTATAGCGATATTTTTTACGCTAGCGCTTTAGAGCAAAATAAAAAAAATTCGAATTTTTTTTGGGGCTAACCTATTTTTAGACCCCGTAGATCAATTCTAGACACTCGCCATCATAGTGATTTTCTGCATCTCGGTTCGCTTTTCAGGGTGCCATATCATCATATAGTGCTTGTTGTGTCGCGTCGTGACATCGTTGGTGATCTAGGCTCGCGTCTCTAGTACGGTCTAGCCTAGGACTAGCACAGTACCGTCATTGAGCATTCTTTCAACTTTTGCATTGTTGTTTTGATAATTGCTAACCCCCCTTGCTAAGCCTTCCCAGAGCTCCACAGATATTCTCCACGTGCGGTGTCTCGACTCCTGGTAATCGCTTGGTTCAATCTCTGGACCCACTGATCCTCGCGGTTGCACATCGCCTTTTCCTGCTGTTTGGTAAGAACTTGTAAGAGCTTCGTATATTGCTTGACGGATTCTGGCGTGACTTCCACCATATTTCCGCACTATATACATGATTTTTAAGGACTAACCATGATGTATACTTGTGAACCCTGCCACAATGACGAACGAAGAACTACATGCCCACTTCTCCGCGCTCTTGGTCAGTCGCGCTGAAGACATGGATACACGCCTCGGGGAGTTTGACACCAAGCTCCCCAACGCCGTGGACAAGATCGATGGACTCGAGAAATCCTTCAACGCCAAGCTTGACGTTCGGTTCAAGGAGCTTTTGAACCGATTGCCCGCACCCACACATGGCGCACGACACATTTCGATCATAGGTCGGACTGCTGGTTCGGCTACCGCACCCGGCTGGCTACATTGCGGACGCACCTCGAGACTTCCGCATGGCTGCTGCGACATTGGGGACAGACGGGTACTACTACGACCCGGCGGCGGCGACAATTGCTTGACGAGGAGGTCGAACAACCTCCACAGTTCTGCTGGCCGTCCCGACATTACTACCGCAACGCTCGACCACGATGCGTGATGATGATCATGTTGCAAAGCTTAAATTAAATATTCCATCTTCCGAGGGTAAATATAATCCGATGCATATCTTACATGGGAGATGGAAGTAGAACAGCGTTTGCATGCTTAAAATATCCCGAGAATATGCGTGTTAGTCTGCTACATGTGAATTTACTAAATTTGCTTCCCTTTGGTGGTCTCGAGTATTGTCGTTTAAATCCTACTACTATTCCTAGTACTTGGCTTTAAAACTGCTATGCGTGTTCGTTTTATACCTCCCACTTATCAACATGATTTACTAAAGAATCGACACGTTTAGAGCAAGGGAAAAATTCTGTAGAAGAGTATTATCGAATTGCAAGCGGGATGGTTGGTGTGGTCTTGTTGAATCTAATGAACAAATGCTTGCACGTTTCTTTGGTGGATTAAACAAGGACATTCAGACATATTAGATTATAAGGAATATAATTCTATCACTCGTTTGTTTCATCTTGCTTGCAAAGCTGAACGTGAAGTGCGGATCGCCAAACACCATGGAGGAGGACTAATAATTTGCAGGTCGCACATCCTCTTGGACATCCGACAATCAGCCTCCTCGTGATTCACCACCGCCTACTACCACATCCAAGGCCACCACAAGATTTCCAATGCTCCTCCACCATCATCCAATGCTCCCTTTCGTAGTGCATCTTCTATGGCTCCACGGGTAAGACAAAGGATATACAATGCCGCAAGTCTTTGGGGTTTTGGTCATATTGAGAGCGATGTACAACACAACGTGTGATGATGGTGCGAGAAGATGGTCAATACGATTCAATGAGTGACTTGATGAAGATACACTAGCCCTTATTTACGCCGAGATGGAGACAATTGATCGATGAAGAGCCAGAGGTAATGGGAGCTGGCGATCAATACAAGAGCTTAATTACACAACGTGTGTTGAGTGTGCAATTGAGCAAATCGAGCAAGATCAACGCCACAACCTGCTCCAAACACGTGGTGGTGTCAAGGAAAGAGCTATCTGGATCATCATTGATGGAGGAGTTGTAATAATCCGGTGTTGACATGGTAGAGAAGCTTGCGCTTCCAACAAGACAACGCCCACATTCATATTACATCCAATGGTTTGAGAGTTCTCGCAAGATCAAGGTAACAAGAACCATACGCGTGCATTTTACTATTGGTACATATTTTGATTTTGTTGATTGTGATGTTGTACCTATGCAAGCTTGTTCTTTGTTACTTGGTAGACCATGGCAATTTGATAGAGAATCTGTTCATAATGGCAAAACTAATCACTATTCTCTTATGCATGATGGAAAGAAAATTGGTCTAAAACCTATGACTCCCAAACAGATTTTAAAAGATGATCTTGCTAGAGCTAGTAGAGCTAAAACTGATGAGAAAAATAAAAGTGAGAATCAGATTGTTGCTGCAGATTTTATACCACCAAAGAACACTAAATCTGATTCTACACATGCTACTGAAATTCATTTGAAGAGTCCATGTATGCTTGCAAATAAAATTGATATTGCTGAACTAGATGTAAACAATACTCAATGTTATGCAATTGTCTGCAAAGAGGTTTTGTTTTCATTTGAGGATATGCCTTCTTCTTTGCCACCCGCTGTTGCTAACCTTTTGCAGGAATATGAGGACGTCTTTCCTGCTGAGCTGCCACTAGGACTACCTCCTATTAGAGGAATTGAGCACCAAATTGATCTAATTCCTGGTGCCACGTTGCCCAACCGCGCACCATATAGAACCAATCCAGAGGAGACAAAGGAGATACAACGTCAAATTCAGGAACTACTCGACAGAGATCATATTCGTGAGTCCCTTAGCCCCTGTGCTGTTCCTATTATTTTGGTACCTAAGAAAGATGGTTCTTCTCGCATGTGTACTGATTGTAGAGCTATCAATAATATTACTATTCGATATCGTCATCCTATTCCACGTTTAGATGACATGCTTGATGAATTGAGTGGCTCTACCATATTTTCTAAAGTTGATTTGCGTAGTGGTTACCACCAGATTCGTATGAAATTAGGAGATGAATAGAAAACAGCATTTAAAACTAAGTTCGGTTTATATGAGTGGTTAGTAATGCCGTTTGGTTTAACTAATGCACCTAGCACTTTCATGAGATTAATGAACGAAGTTTTACGTGCTTTCATTGGACGTTTTGTGGTAGTCTACTTTGATGATATTCTGATTTATAGCAAATCTTTAGAGGATCATTTGGACCATTTACGTGTTGTTTGCAATGCTTTACGTGATGCACGTTTGTTTGGTAACCTTGAGAAGTGCACCTTTTGCACCAATCGAGTTGCGTTTCTTGGCTATGTTGTTATATCACAGGGTATTGAAGTGGATCCAGCCAAGATTGAAGCTATTGAGAATTGGCATGACAAGATGGTCACACAAGTGAGGAGTTTTCTTGGCCTCACTGGTTTTATAGGCGCTTTGTCAAAGACTTTGGATCAATTGCCGTACTGAATGAGCTTACCAAGAAGGATGTGCCCTTTGTTTGGGGCGATGCACAACAACAGGCCTTCGTCATATTGAAAGATAAGCTAATACATGCTCCCTTACTCCAACTTCCTGATTTTACTAAGACTTTTGAGCTTGAATGTGATGCTAGTGGAATTGGTTTGGGAGGGGTGTTATTACAAGAGGGAAAACCTGTTCCATATTTTAGCGAGAAATTGAGTGGGGCTAGTCTGAACTATTCTACTTATGATAAAGAATTATATGTGTTGGTTCGGACATTAGAAACTTGGCAACATTACCTATGGCCTAAGGAATTTGTTATTCATTCTGATCATGAATCTTTGAAGCATATTCGTAGCCAAGGCTCGAGCGTCGCAGAGGCCTCTTATACTTCGCACCTATTCAGGATCCCACCTCTTCAATAAAGCTTTCCTCTTAATCCGCAATATCTTGATTGCAATATTGGTTCTTACTTGTTCTCGATTTCAGGTAGGAATTAAGACCCTCGCTGGTCAGGCTGATCGTGTTCCCACAGGATCAGTAACCTCCAGGAGATTGGCCTAACGATTGCGTTGGCGCTCGTGCTCGCACGTGTAGCCGGATCGTCAAGCCCGAACACCAACAAATCGATTATCTTCATCTCATCGAAAGATCGGACACCTTTGCCCCATCAGAATGATGGACCAAGCATGGATGAGAGGGACAAGCATTGGAGCATGGCCATGCATGGAGATGGCAGCAAGCATGTGATGATCCAAGAGAAGGCCACAGATGAAGATTTCAGAACTTTGAGGCCACCATAATGAAGAAAGAAGGCTTGGACGAAATATTCAAGATCAATACTTCACGAATTCGTCCATAGCTTAATATGGTGCTGCGGCACCTTTATTTTGGGCCAGGCCCATGTAATTTTCGCAGGATTTTAATTAGCCACTTTTTAGAGTCCGTATTTGAGGGGAAAAGGACTTCGTCCTTAAATACTCCCCATAGCCGTCACCCTAGACTCGGATTTTGTTTAGACATTAAGTTAGCCATATAGCAACTTCGCCAAGGCTTGAGCGTCGCAAAGGCCTCTTGTACTTCGCACCTATTCAGGATCCCACCTCTTCAATAAAGCTTTCCTCTTAATCCGCAATAACTTGATTGCAATATTGGTTCTTACTTGTTCTCGATTTCAGGTAGGAATTAAGACCCTCGCTGGTCAGGCTGATCGTGTTCCCGCAGGATCGGTAACCTCCGGGAGATTGGCCTAGCGATTGCATTGGCGCTCGTGCTCGCACGTGTAGTCGGATCGTCAACCTCGAACTCCACCAAATCGATTATCATCATCTCATCGAAAGATCAGACACCTTTGCCCTATCAGACAGCTTGCATGGGCTCCACTTCAGGCCACTTGGTAAACTTTTCGATGGTGACGAATAGGCATTGGTACCCCCCACCACTCGTGTGAACGGAATATGCCTGAGAGGCAATAATAAAAGTGGTTATTATCATATTCCTTATTTGTGATAAATGTTATTTTGCATGCTATAATTGTATTAACACCAAAAGAGATCATGTCCTTAGACCATGAGATCATGTCAATCACTAACACCGAAAGAGTATCTTGATTACAACAAACGTCACACCGTAACAGGGTGATTATAGAGATGGGTTCAGTGCTACGAAGGTTTTATGTTGAGGCTCATGGATCAAGAGTGGAATTGGTCCATCCCGATGATGGAGAGATATACTCTGGGCCCTCTCGGTGATATCACATTAGTTAGCTTGCAAGCAAGTGATTTTATCACTAGAATTAATGGAGGGGTTAACCTCTTGGGTGGCCCGATCTTCACGGATCTCGTGGTCAAATCGATGGGAAAGCGAGAGGAAAGGGAGAAGGTAGCGAAAGCGAACACACACCTCGCAAAGAACACGATGAACACACGCAAAACTCACACGATACAAGGCCGATTGCTCCCGAACGGCGGCCACCGGTCCGATAGAATCCTCGCAAGGAAAGATCGGTCAACGTGCTCCCTCAAATCCACATCGGAGAGGGAAGAACACATTGGGGAGGGTCTTGACAACTTGGAGACGAGACATCGAACTCCAAGGCCTTGTTCAACGATGGATGCGTGATGCAAAGTCCAATCGAGGTTGGTGATGATAGTCGGTCCCCTTGGATAAGGGGATGAGGCAAAACTAGAGATTTCACACAAGGGGGTTGTCTTTAGTCTATCATCTATGCCTAAGGTATACATGAGGGGTGGGGGCTCTATTTATAGGCCAGCCACTAAACAAGGGTAGTTTGGGGATAAACTAGGCGAACAGGTAAGTAAAGGGGGATACATGGGCTGTGGCCCAACTGGTGTATGGCATGTGCATGACCGGTATCTGGGACTTGGGACCGTAGTACCGGTCGCAATAGTCTGCCGCTCGGGACCGATAGTACCACTTGATCCTGGGGCTGGGCTTGGCGTCGTCTGTAGGAGCTGGTAGTCGGGCGGTAGTACCCGCCTGATCCGTAGTAATACTGGAGACAGAGAGCATTTGGTGATCTGTCTTCTTCCTCCTCCTCTTCCAAGCTTCCGTCTTGTCGGGCTTGATGCTCCGGGATTCCTCCCTTGCCTCCGTACTGGTCAGTGTGAACCTATCATGCATATGTGACGGAGTATGAAGTAGCATACCATTCAATAGGGTAGGAAGTGGGCTCGCATAGAGGAACATATTCACCTTTGGAGTCCATGACGACTTGGCGTAAGTTGGAGACCTTGATGTAGTAACAACCGTAGGTCGGGCTGCATCATCTCCCCCCTTCAAAAAGAGTCGTCCTCGACTCTCCATGTTCATCACGAAGTAGAAGAGGTCGAAGGACATCCTTGATCCTGGGGTTCACCATATAGTCGTCCTCGGGAAGATTGACTTGACAACACTTCAATGTTCCTTCACCTTCCATGAAGCCTACAAAGATCACGACAAAAGCGAAGCAACACTCAAAGCGTAGCCAATTCATGAAGATTATAGCATGAGTCCTCAAGTAGAAGGAAGTCACCTTAGCTTGTAAAGATAGCTCGATGAAGGGTAGCCATAGGTAACTCTCTTCGGTTCTTCTTGTCAACACATGGTTGGTAGAGGTTGACGTGTATGCACTTGTACCTTCACACAACAAAGACCAAGCAAAATATTTTCGTTCGTGATAGTGGAGCATGTCAAATGTGGTATGTCCATTCTTGTTCACAACACTATTAGTACAATGCATGTATAGCAAATGGAATGCATATGCAAGGTCAAAGTGCATGGAAATCGTTTGAACATCATCCAAATGTGGGAACTCAAAAACTCCATACAATGTTTTAGTGTGGCACTCAAGGCAATTGACTAGAATTTTGATCAACGTCCTAGATGCGAGAATAGGAGAATTCGGCAAAAACACGCAAGGAAGAATGTCCAAAGTAACATCATTATGTGTGCAAACCAACCATTGGAAAGAGAAATTGTTCGACATGTTGGATGTCACACACAAATCATCGATAGCAAATATCATGGGAATATGAGTATCCCAAGCGGAAGCCAAAGTAACGTGTTTGCAAACAAACCAAATGAAAGAGCAAGTGGTCCTTATGTTTGTTGCAACAACAAGACGAGATTCTTGGAAGCTCTCATGACAATACATGCTCTTAATGGAATACTGGTTGCACACAAAACATTGGAGAGAGAAATTGTTCAACAATTTTGTTACAACACACAAAACATCATTATCTAAAAGCGAAGAAACATGAATGTCACAAGGGGAGATAATACCATTAACATGCTTGCAATCAAACCATAGGAAATAGCAATTTGCCAACATGAAAGATGCTTATCAAGTATGAAATAGATGCATGGTGAGTATGCAAGTGGGGAACATGCTTATCATGGAAATCATCAAAATCTCCAAAAATTGAGAAAGCTATGGGGGCCATCTCATTATAACGCATATGATCAACATTGTTGCAAGCAAAACAAGTGAAATAGCAAGCATTCATCTTATCGCAAGCAACATGAGAAATTGAATGACTAACATGACAAGGCAAGTCCGAAGCAATTGGAGGGTACACACAAGATGCATAGCATGGCATGTTTATGGCAATGATATCGCAATCAAACAATTCCACATGATCAATATTATGCAAAGGCAAAGCATCACATGTGAATATGAGTGAAGCATGTGTAATGTCACAAGTATCATCCAAAACATGCATATCCTCACAATTCATCATGTCCACTAGTGGGATCATGGCATCATCAACACCCTTATTGTTACCTTGGTCATACCTCTCATATGAAGTGGGTGTTGTGGAAGTAGTGGACTCCTTGTGGACGACTTCATCTTCTTGATGTAGCCATGGCGTAGCATCATCTTCGTGCACCATGTACATCTTCTCCAATTGAGGCATCATTGCTTCATGGCTTGGCGCTTCTTCATCCATGGAACCTAGCATAACACAAGAGAACACACTAGAGGTACAAGGTAAGTTGTTAGGAATCGAAATGGCCTCACTTGACCTATCAACTACCACTCTCAACTCACTAGGAGTATCGCTCATGCCCTCCAAGTGGAAGCACTCAATCTCACATAAGGTGGAGTCACTCATCTCACTCTTGTTCTCACTCAAGTGGGTTAAGTGGCTCTCATACTCACATGGGATTGGTACCCCATCATCACTCAAGCATATGGGGGTAGGCTCAGTTTCCTCAACTCCATGCGCCTCCTTTGGTGAAGGCAAAATCCCATGCTCACCATTCTTTACCTTGTCGCCATCTCGTAGTAGTGGTGGAGGTAGGCTCATGCTATCCAACTTGGCGAAGTAGAGGTTTACATTTTCCTTGTTCGCGAGGTCGTGGAAGTCAAGCTTAGGCGTTGAAGCTTGATGGCGTGGAGGAAGGCTTGCTCTAGGTGCCCTTGTGGTGGTGGCACGAGTAGTTGAAGGTGCCTTATGATGGTGTCGACGGAGGTCATTGGCGTGCCTTGCCGATGGTTGATGTAGGTGGCACACTTGGTCGTCCACATGACACTCACGACTGTGATCATTTGCCTTGGCACTCTTCTTGTGCTTGTGGTGCCTTCTTGAGCTTGATTGAGCATTATGGTTAGTGCTCATCTTCAATTCTTTGTCTTGGTGGCGAAGATGCCTTAGACGATTTCTTGTATCCTCTTTATGGTGGCGATGCTCATGAGAGGATTTTTGTTGATGAAGATTCTTGTTTCTTGGCGCCTCTTGATGTATATGATGTTTGGACGCCACTCTTGTTTGGATAGGAGTTGGAGCTTGGCGCCTTGGAGGTGATGGAGCTTGGCGCCTTGGAGATGGTGGAGCTTGACGCCTTGGAGGTGATGGAGCTTGGTGCCTTGTCGATGGTGGAGCTTGTCGCCTTGGAGGTGGATCATCGAAGTAGGTGGTGCCCTTTGGTGTGGCACGCTTGGCCTTGAAGGTCATGGATTCTTGATGATGAGCCTTCTCTTGCTTGTCGTAGTAGGCTTGCATCTCCACGCGGTGGAGGAATTCTTCATGGATCGTGGAGGAGCCATCCAACTCGATGAAGTTTCTCCGTGTCCTCCATGCTTGGCGAGGCGTCGTCGATGTCGCACTCGAAGTCATCCATGCTTGGGGAGTAATTGTTGATGTAGTACTCCATATCACCCAAGCATAACATGTGGAGCCATTGTCGGTGTAGTGCTCCATAGGCTCCATGCATGAGGAGCCATTGTCGACGTAGAGCTCCATGTCTTCCATGCATGTGGAGTCGTCGTAGGTGTAGTGCTCCGGGTCCTCAAAGCATGCGGAGCCATTGTCAGTGTTATGCTCCGTCATGTCCTCTATACTTGTGGAGTCGTAGTCATGGTGGCTCATCATGGATACTTCATAGATATCATCCTCGGTTCCGGAGCCCTTAGACATGATGCACAAGACCAAGCGGTGTATATGGAAGTGGTAGTGGGAGTTAGGGATACAACATCAAACCTTACTTTACCTTGGAAGATCGTATCGTACAAGTGGCCACACTTGAGAGCAATAAACCAAGCAAAGTGAAGTTCACGCGGAACACCAAAACCAACTACTAACCAAAAAACAAACACACACAAGGCCTATGGTGGATAGATGATGCAGCCCGTCCTACGACTGCTACTACATCTACTCCCACGAGCTACCCAAGTGGACCCATGACTCGCGCCTGAGCCAAACTCCTTCAAACTAAGGTGAACTCGCTCCTCTCCTTGTGTGACTTCGACACACCCTTGGATGGCTTGCTACTTCACACGCAAACTCTGTGCATCATCAGGTACGAAGAAGCCACCGGCCGCCAGACGCAAGCGGTACTACTGGTTGGGACGGCCACTACCGCCCAAGCGGTCCTACCGCCTCCTACGCCGCCACAGAAGCACCACTCCACGCCCCAGCAAGCGGTACTACCTCTGCAACCGTACTACCGGCCAGTTCACCGGCCCCTCCTACTGCGCCACAGGCGCCTCGACGGAAGCTCCAGGCCCTCAAGCGGTACTACCGCTCGAGGCAGTACTACTGGTTCTGGCCGGTACGTCTGCCAGACCCTGATCGCCTCAGTTCGGCCCTGTGCCTTGTAACCCAACCTATAATTTACCTTTTCATTCCGAAACTACCCCTGTTTTGTGGCTGGACTATATATAGCCCCCACCCTCTATTGTAAACGGAGAGACTTGGATAATAATAGATATTAAGGAAACCCTTTGAGGACTTATATCTATTGGTCTCTCGCTCCTACCAAGGAGCACCGGATTATCCACCCCCCCTCTTGGATCTTGCCTAGTGCGTTCAAGTTGTACAAGGCCTTGGGTTCTCGGTTTCTCGCCCCCAAGTCGTCAAGGTCTCACCAAGCACCTCATCCCTCGTTGTTGGCGTGGAGAGCGAGCTTCGCCCAACACCGATCCTAGGGATTATGTTGGACCGGTTGCCACCGGCGTGAGGAGTAGGCGTGTATCGTGTTTTGGTGTGAGTGTGATCGTGGTTTTCATCGCTTTCCTCGATTTCATCCCCCGACCACCCCCTTTCCCCTCGTTCCTCGTGGAATTCGTGAAAGATCGGGCCAACCCCAGGGTTACCCCTTAACATATTGGTATCAAGAGCACGGTTGATCACGAATTTCCCCCAATTTTTTCTTTTATCTGCCTTAACAACGAAAATCCTACCAAAAAGAGCCCAATTTGCCTTCGGATCGATCTCTGGATTTGGTGAGTTTTTCGTGGTTTTGGTCAATAGATCTGTTGCTTTGGGAGTCGATCTATAGCCCCTGTTGTTTCTAGCTCAGCCTTTCGGTCAGATTTCCCACGAATTTGAGGTTTTTGGCAAGTTCACCTCGTTCCAGGCCTGTGCCAAGCGGTACTATCGGCTGCGCAAGCGGTACTACCGCTAGTGACCGGTACTACAAGCGGTACTAACGCTCACCGGTACTACCGCTCGTTACCAGCGGTACTACCGCTCGCCACTGACCGTGCTTCCTGCCCTTTGACACCTCGATTTCGTTCGCTGACCTTCCATTTTCGCTTGTTCGTGTTTCGCGTGTTTGTCGCCATTTTCACAACAGCTTCCGCATCAACGTCATACAACGCTCAACGACACCGCGACACTCGAACATTTTCCCCCACCAACGGTTGCAAGTCGTCAACAATACCAAAGGTATAACTTGCACCACCTTGACAGCCCCATATCTTCCTTTGTGTGTATCTATCCTATGAGAACAACTCATTTTGTGTTTGTCTAAGCATTGTGCACTTGCCTTCGGAAAAGTGAGAGTGTGAGGCCAAATACAAAAGCTAACATAGTAGCATAGCAAGGGAGAAAAAGAAAAAGAATAAAAAAAAACAGGAAAAGAAAAAGATAGAATAGAAAGTTACATAGTCTCCTAATACAAAGAGAATACCAAGCTTGTAAGCCAACAAGAGAGAAGAAAGAGCGCACCGAGGCAAGTTCACAAATCTATTGCTTATCCTCTTTTGGCAAACGAGTTGTGGTCTCTCCTTGTGTTGGCACGACAACCGAGCGTAGTCTTCGTTAGGACCTTTTGTGCTCATTTGTCATAGTCGCGCTAACCCAATTTTTCTCCACGTGTGTGTTTTCCGTGTTTTCGTAGATCGTATCCTTTTGCTTTTGATCTTTGGTTCTTTACCACGTAGGACAATAACCTTTTGCTTGGATCGTTTCGTTTGGTTTTCCACAACCCTAACCTTCCACCAAAAGCCTTTGAGAGTTTCTTGCCATTTCACTTTGCACGCTTTTCGCTCATTTGTGTGGCAATTGGTTTGATATAATCTCCAAGGTGAGGTAAAAGGCTAACTCTCCACACCCTTTCTCTCAATATACAACCATTGTTGGCTTTGCATCATGGACAGGCATGGAGAGCCATTCCATCCACCACCACCTCCTGAGGATGATAACCAATTCATGACAAGATGGGACCATTGGAAGATCCGAGGAGAATTCAACTATCGTTGTGAATCTCTCGAGCAGCGCCAAGATGAACAATTTAGCGAGGCCCGTGTGGAATTCAAGAACATCGACAACCGCTTCGAAGAAGTCCGTGGCCAAATGCATGCCATGCAACACAACCTCGGTCATCAAAATGAAGCTCTTGGTCGTGCACTCGCCTCAACGGATGAGAAGCTTCAACGCATCATTGATAGACTCGCAAGGCCACGCTCGCGCGAATCAAGCTCATCTCGACTCCTCAAGTGAATCAAGTGCACCTCGCCACACGCTTCAAGGCACCGGATGGACCCGTTCTTCAATCCATGAGCTCTTCCAGCGGTACCATCTCCGCCACGCCGCAACGCTGCTACGATGGTGACCTCTCCGCAAGACCTCCAAGGCGCGAAGCGAACCGGCCACAACCAAGAGCACTTGTGATTCAACAAGAGCAACCTCGCATGGACCACCAAGGCCATCGACGTCGACAGGCCCCTTCAACAAATAGCGAAGCTTCCGAAGAGGACGAACAAGATCACCGTCGGCGGGAAGCACTCGAAAACCCTCCAAGGCGTCATCATCGACATGATCGTCCACGTCGGTATCATGATGGTCATGACGAGCCTCCCCTACACCAAGAAGAAGAGCAGCCAATTGCGCATGTGGCTCGACGTCTTCCTCGCCACAGGGCGCAAGACAATGCTCCTCGACATCAACCACGACAAGAACAAGAGCAAGCTCCCCAAGCTCGTCGTGAGGACCATCAACCTCCCCCTCGTCCTCAACCGCGACAACAACACGAGCAAGCTCCCCAAGCTCGTCGTCAAAACCAAGTTCAACCACCACACGCGGCACCTCAACAACCGCAAGAACAACGCAACAATCACCAAGCAAGACATGAGAGCTCGGATGATGATGATGACCGTCAAAATAATGGCAACCGACGCAACCGGAACCGCAATGGAGAAGAAACTTTCGGCAAGCTCAAATTCACCATGCCCAAGTTCACCGGTTCCAATGAGCCCGAGGAATATCTCTCTTGGGAACTCAAGGTCGACAAGATCTTCCGCATGCACAATTATAGCAATGAGAAGATGATGGCCATGGCATCCCTCGAGTTTGATGAGTATGCCAACCTTTGGTGGGAACAAGTCCAACTCGCTCGCGAAGCAAAAGAAGAGCCTCCAATCGCAACTTGGCAAGATATGAAGGCTCATATGAGATCCCGCTTTGTTTCTTCACACTACACGCGTGACCTCTTCAACAAGCTTCAAACGCTTAGTCAAGGGACAAAGACCGTGGAAGAGTACTTCAAGCAAATGGAGCTCAACATGATTCGTGCCAACATTGAAGAGCGAGATGAGCAAACAATGGCACGCTTCCTCAATGGCTTGAACCATCCCATCAAGCGCATCACCGAGTTCCAAAAGTACAACAACATGGTTGAGCTTGTGCACATCGCATCCAAGGCCGAGCGCCAAGTGCAAGAGGACATCAAGTACAGCAAGCCAAAGACGTACTTCACCTACAAGCAAGCTCCAACCACTACTCCAACAACACCAAGTGGAAGCTCCCCAAGTACAACCAAGCTTCCCTTCAAGCCAACTATTCCCCAAGGAAAACAGCCCCCAAGTGGCAAACACACAAGGGATGATCAACCATTCAATGGTGAATGCTACAAGTGTGGAGGCAAAGGGCACAAGTCGAATGCATGTGGAAACAAGAAAGTTTTGTTCATCCATGACAACGACGATGAAGAATACTTGAGTGAAGACGAGTTTGACGCAAGGGTCAAGGAAGCCATGGCAAGGCAACATTTGGAAGAGGACCAAGAACTTCTTGTGTGTGAGCATGACGCAAGTCCATCACTTGTGGTCACAAGGGTCTTGACTACCCAAGCCAATGAAAATGAAGACCAACGCTCGAACATCTTCCAAACTCGTGCCGGCATCAATGGGAAGTCCATCAAAGTTGTCATCGATGGAGGGAGTTGCCACAACCTCGCAAGCACGGAATTGTGTGAGAAACTCAACCTCACCCTTCATCCACATAGACACCCCTACCATATCCAATGGCTAAGTGACCAAGGATCCGTCAAGATCAAGCACACCGTCTCGGTGACGTTCTCCATTGGGCACTACAAGGACACGGTGGAATGTGACGTGGTTCCAATGACGGTTTGTCACATGTTGCTCGGAAGGCCGTGGCAATATGACAAGTGTGCTTTGCATAATGGTCACTCAAACACTTACACTTTCAAATGGCTTGATAAAACTTGTGTGTAAACCAATGACTCCTAGCCAAATAATTGCGGACAATGCAAAGGCTTTAGCGAGGGCGCAATACGCAAAAACACCTTGTGAGAAGAGTGGTGAGCGAGAGAACCACACCATAGTGAGTGAGAGCTACAAGCCAAACTCGAGTGGAAAAACTAAGAGTGTTCTTCTTGCCACCAAAAGTGAGATGAGACAACTGTGGAACAACCCATCCATCTTGCACTACGTCCGTATGCAAGGGACTAACGCAAGGAACTAACGACTTGACAAATGTTCCTCCTTCTTTGATGGCTGTTTGCAGAATTCCAAGATGTATTTCCAAGAGCTTCCTCATGGCCTTCCCCTCTTCGTGGAATCGAGCACCGATCGACCTCATACCCGCGCACCACTCCCAAACCGCGCCGTATCGCACTAACCCGGAAGAGACGAAGGAGATCGGCGCCAAATCAACCAACTCGTCTCCAAAGGTTTGATCCAAGTAAGCACTAGCCCAAAGCGGTTCCCGTGATCCTAGTCCCGAAACGGATGATACGTTGCGGTTATGCATGGATGTCGTCCAATCAATGCTATCACAAGGCGTTATCGACATCCTATACCGTCTTGATGACATGCTTGATGAGTTATGTGGAGCCACTATATTTTAAAATTGATCTTCGTAGTGGCTACCATCAAATTCGCATGGTCAAGGTGATGAGTGGAAAACCGCCTTCAAGACCAAGCTTGGTCTCTATGAATGGTTGGTTATGCCTTTTGGCTTATCCAATGCCCCATCTACCTTCATGCGTCTCATGAACCATATTTTGCGATCTCTTATTGGAAAGAGTGTAGTTGTTTACTTTGATGACATTCTTGTCTATAGCAAGTCACTCGAGGAGCATGTTACTCATGTTAAGGAGGTCCTCCAAATCCTTCGTCATGAAAAGCTTTATGCTAATCTCCCCAAGTGCACTTTTGCAAGAGACAAGCTGATTTTCCTTGGTTTTGTTGTGTCTTCTAATGGCATAGAAGTGGACGTCTCCAAAGTCAAGGACATACGAGATTGGCCCATTCCAACAAATGTTAGTGAACTTCGTAGTTTTCATGGGTTGGCTGGCTTTTACCGTCGCTTTGTGAAAGATTTTTCTACCATTGCTTGCCCCCTCAACGAATTGACCAAGAAAAATGTCACGTTCGTTTGGGGAAAAGCACAACAAAAGGCTTTTGATGAGCTCAAAAAGAGGCTCACCGAAGCACCACTCCTTGCATTGCCGGATTTCACAAAAACCTTTGAGATTGAATGTGACGCTAGTGGTATTGGCATTGGTGGCGTCCTTATGCAAAATGGGCGTCCTATTGCTTACCATAGTGAGAAACTTGATGGCGCACGCCTCAATTATCCCATTTATGACAAAGAACTTTTTGCCTTGGTTCGTGTTCTTCAAGTGTGGCAACACTATCTTTGGCCCAAAGAATTTATCATCCATTCCGACCATGAGTCGTTGAAGTATCTTAAGGGCCAAGCCAACTTGAGTAAAAGACACGCAAAATGGGTTGAGTTTATGGAGTCTTTTCCTTACATTGTAAAATACAAGAAGGGCAAAGAAAATGTGGTGGCGGACGCCTTGTCTCGCAAAAACACAAGCCTTCTTACACGACTCGAAGTCAATGTCTTGGGTCTTGAGGACATCAAATCTTTGTACGCGTCCGACTCTTTCTTTGGACCAATATTTGCACAATGTTCAATAGACAAAGGGATTGATGATTTCTATTTGCATAAGGGTTTTCTTTTCAAACAAAACAAGCTTTGCATTTCAAATCGTCTCCAACTTTTGCTTCTTCAAGAGTCCCATGGTGGAGGCCTTATGGGTCACTTTGGCCGACAAGACATATGACATGCTCTCCACTCACTACTTTTGGCCAAAGATGAAGCGACGTGGAGCGCCACGTTCAACGATGCACTACATGTATCCAAGCTAAGTCCAAGTCCAACCCCTTTGGTCTTTATATGCCATTGCCTATTCCTCATGCACCTTGGTCGGACATTAGCATGGACTTTGTGTTAGGCTTGCCTAGATTGAAACATGGTCATGATTCCATATTTGTAGTCGTGGATCGCTTTTCAAAAATGGCACATTTCATTCCGTGCCATAAGACCGATGATGCTTCACATGTAGCAAATTTGTTTTTCAGGGAAATAATTCGGCTACACGGCGTGCCAAGAACAATCGTCTCCAACCGCGACGTAAAATTCATGAGCTACTTCTGGAAGACCCTCATGGCCAAGCTCGGCATCAAGCTCCTCTTCTCGTCCGCCTCGCATCCTCAAACCGATGGTCAAACCGAGGTCGTCAATCGAAGTCTTGGCACACTTCTCCGGGTGTTGATAAAGAAGAACCTTAAAGACTGGGAGGAATGCATTCCACACGCCGAGTTCGCCTACAACCGCGCCAAGCACTCCACCACCATGAGGAGCCCGTTCATGATCGTCTATGGCTTCGAGCCCCTCACCGCGCTCGATATCCTTCCACTTCCACTTCATGAACGTGCCAATATGGACGTTGTCAAGCGTGCCCAAGCAATGATGAAACTCCATGAAGACACACGAGCTACTATCGAGCAACAAGTCCTTCGCCAAGCATCGAGGCTAAACAAGACCAAGAAAGAGATGATCTTTGATGAGGGCGACCTTGTATGGATACACTTGAGTAAAGACCGCTTCCCCAAGGAACGCGACTCCAAGCTAAAGCCACGAGACGATGGACCATTCAAGGTGCTAAAGAGGATCAACAACAACGCCTATGTGATCGATATACCAACATCAAAGTATATTGTGAGCTCGACATTCAATGTCAAGGACCTCTCACCCTACCATGGCGAAGAGGAAGTTGTGACGGTTGAAGAGTCGAGGACGACTCTTTCCCAAGGGGGGGAGCTGATGCAGCCCGTCCTACGACCGCTACTACATCTACTCCCACGAGCTACCCAAGTGGACCCATGACTCGCGCCCGAGCTAAACTCCTTCAAACTAAGGTGAACTCGCTCCTCTCGTTGTGTGACTTCGACACACCCTTGGATGGCTTGCTACTTCACACGCAAACTTTGTGCATCATCAGTGCAGAAGAAGCCACCATTTGCCAGACGAAGCGGTACTACCGGTGGGACGACCGGTACTACCGCCCAAGCGATCCCACCTCCTCCTACCGCTGTGAAGCACCACTCCACGCCCCAGAGGCAAGCGGTACTACCGGTCCTGCAACCGGTACTACCGACCCCTCCTACCGCTCGCCACAGGCACCTCCGACGGAAGCTCCAGGCCCTCAAGCGGTACTACCGCTCAAGCAGGTTACCGGTTGCCGGACCGGTACTACCGGTCCTGCCAGACCCTGATCGCCTCAGTTCGGCCCTGTGCCTTGTAACCCAACCTATAATTTACCTTTTCATTCCGAAACTACCCCTGTTTTGTGGCTGGACTATATATAGCCCCCACCCTCTATTGTAAACGGAGAGACTTGGATAATAATAGATATTAAGGAAACCCTTTGAGGACTTATATCTATTGGTCTCTCCCTCCTACCAAGGAGCACCGGATTATCCACCCCCCTCTTGGATCTTGCCTAGTGCGTTCAAGTTGTACAAGGCCTTGGGTTCTCGGTTTCTCGCCCCCAAGTCGTCAAGGTCTCACCAAGCACCTCATCCCCCGTTGTTGGCGTGGAGAGCGAGCTTCGCCCAACACCGATCCTAGGGATTATGTTGGACCGGTTGCCACCGGCGTGAGGAGTAGGCGTGTATCGTGTTTTGGTGTGAGTGTGATCGTGGTTTTCATCGCTTTCCTCGATTTCATCCCCCGACCACCCCCTTTCCCCTCGTTCCTCGTGGAATTCGTGAAAGATCGGGCCAACCCCAGGGTTACCCCTTAACAATAGGTATGGAAAGTGGCATGTCAAGAACCAATCTGAAATCAAGATGTTGTAATGGCAAGTAAAGAACCACAATGATCACAAAGCAAAACAAGTCAATCCACAAGATAGGAAATATGTACAAGGAAACACACACGGTGGGATAAATGGGACTTGTGCGACGGAGAAAGTGAGCTAAGAACCAAATGATTACCTAGCGAAGAATATAAGCTCGTGTCACACAAGTACAAGGAGAGACGCTAGTTCGATTGCACAATATTGGTGGGCTACAAGATATGCACAAAAGTACCACCTATATGATGTTCATCGAGCTTGCACTTCCTATTCTATGAGGCACATGTATATTTCTTTTTTTTCTTTTTCTTTTTCTATTTTTTTTCTCTTTTTCTTTTTCTTTTTCACTTGCCTCTTCCTTGTGCCAACAACTATACAAGATAACTATATGAGATAGCGCTCACAAATGTTTGCTCGGAATCTACAATGTATCAAATGTGCATAGCCCAAGCAATCATAAGAGGAACTAGTCTCAATAGGTGTTTGTTGCTCGCAAAGATAGTGGGGTTCACAAAGGAATGCAACTGGGGAGAAGTCACGGAATGTTTATACCTTTCGTCGACGATCTTCACCCTTTATTGTTGGATTCCGCCTAGCTCACAGAATTTGGATGGAGTAGAAATGATGTGGACATCCCTTCTATTGATACAACCGTTGTACCTACAGCTACACACATACAAAGACCCATCACAAGATCTCGTGCCAAACAACTTAACTATCAGGTACTTTTGTTTCTTGGAACTATTCCTCACATAGATGAGAATATGATGCTGCCTAAATCAGATGTATTTCTTACTCTTAGGAATGATGGACCAAGCATGGATGAGATGGACAAGCATTGGAGCATGGCCATGCATGGAGATGGCAGCAAGCGTGTGATGATCCAAGAGAAGGCCACAGATGAAGATTTCAGAACTTTGAGGCCACCATAATGAAGAAAGAAGGCTTGGACGAAATATTCAAGATCAATACTTCACGAATTCGTCCATAGCTTAATATGGTGCTGCGACACCTTTTTCTTTGGGCCAGGCCCATGTAATTTTCGCAGGATTTTAATTAGCCACTTTTTAGTGTCCGTATTTGAGGGGAAAAGGACTTCTAGGGTTGGATTCGGCCACCACTTCCATGGCTGGCCGAAACCCCACATTTTCGCCCTTAAATACTCCCCATAGCCGTTCCCCTAGACTCGGATTTTGTTTAGACATTAAGTTAGCCATCATAGCAACTTCGCCAAGGCTCAAGCGTCACAGAGGCCTCTTGTACTTCGCACCTATTCAGGATCCCACCTTTTCAATAAAGCTTTCCTCTTAATCCGCAATATCTTGATTGCAATATTAGTTATTACTTGTTCTCGATTTCAGGTAGGAATTAAGACCCTCGTTGGTCAGGCTGATCGTGTTCACGCAGGATCGGTAACCTACAAGAGATTGGCCTAGCGATTGCATTGGCGCTCGTGCTCGCACGTGTAGTCGGATTGTCATGCCCGAACTCCACCAAATCGATTATCGCCATCTCATCGAAAGATCGGACACCTTTGCCCTATCAAGTGGTATCAGATTTCAGGTTGCTCGGTGAGATTTTACTGTTTTTGTAGATTAGATCTGTTTTTACCTATAACCCACGAAAAAGCCAAAAACACAGTTAGAGTTTAGATCCATCCCATAACCAATCTACGCCTCGCATTATCTTTTCAGTTTTTGCATTGTTGAATTTGTGTCTACATCGTCGCGTCGAGTTGTTGGTCTTAGTGTCTCGTCCCTTAGAGTTTCGAGTTCTGATCATACTAGTCACCGCCACACTCGCCGATCACCGCCACCATATTCCGCCACCATATTCCGCCGCCATATACCCAGCCACCATAAACCTTAAACACTCCCCCACCGCCTTCCTACCGCGACACGGAACCGATCACCTATCCTGCCGCGGCACGAGTCCGAGTTGAGTTATTGTTTCCTGGTTATTTCCTTTTACTTTCCTTCTTTGTTGTTTCTGTGTTCAGCTAAAGTCCGAGTCGAGCTCCGAGTTTGGTCGTAAGTCCAGAAGGAGAGCAAAAAAAAAAGTCTGGAACCGTCTCCGAATTTTTTTCTGGCTATACTAGTTTTCGACCCCGGGGATCACTTTTCTCCATCGGCCGTTATAGCGATATTTTTTTGGCGCCTGTGCGCTTTCCGGAGCAAAATAAAAAATTTCAATTTTTTTTTGGGCTAACCTATTTTTAGACCCCGTAGATCAGTTCTAGACACTCGCCATCATAGTGATTTTCTGCATCTCGGTTCGCTTTTCAGGGTGCCATATCATCATACATTGCTTGTTGTGTCGCGTCGTGACATCGTTGGTGATCTAGGCTCGCGTCTCTAGTACGGTCTAGCCTAGGACTAGCACAGTACCGTCGTTGAGCATTCTTTCAACTTTTGCATTGTTGTTTTGATAATTGCTAACCCCCCTTGCTAAGCCTTTCCAGTGCTCCACAAATATTCTCCACGTGCGGTGTCTCGACTCCTCGTAATCGCTTGGTTCAATCTCTGGACCCACTGATCCTCGCGGTTTCACCTCGCCTTTTCCTGCTGTTTGGTAAGAACTTGTAAGAGCTTCGTATATTGCTTGACGGATTACGCGTGACTTCCACCATATTTATGTACTATATACCTGTGCTTTTTAAGGACTAACCATGACAGATACTTCGCGGAACCCTGCCACAATGACGAACGAAGAACTACATGCCCACTTCTCCGCTCTTGGTCGGCACGAAGACGTGGATACGCGCCTAGGGGAGTTTGACACCAAGCTCACCAACGCCGTGGACAAGATCGATGGATTCGAGAAATCCTTCAACGCCAAGCTTGACGTTCGGTTCAAGGAGCTTTTGAACAGATTGCCCGCACCCGCACCCGCACCCACACATGGCGCACGTGGCATTCCGATCACGGGTCTGATCATGTTGCCGCCGCACCCCGACATCACCGCTGGTGATACACCTTAGACTTCCGCCGCGGTTTCTTTGCGACATTGGGGATGAGACGGTACTACTACGACCCTGATGACGACGATCTATTTGACGAGGAGGTTGAACAACCTCCACAGGTACCTGCTGGCCGTCCCCGACATTACTACCGCAACGCTCGACCACCGGTACGTGATGATGATCATGTTGCAAAGCTTAAATTAAATATTCCATCTTTTGAGGGTAAATATAATCCTGATGCATATCTTACATGGGAGATGGAAGTAGAACAACGTTTTGCATGCTTAAAATATCCTGAGAATATGCGTGTTAGTGCTGCTACATGTGAATTTACTAAATTTGCTTCCCTTTGGTGGTCTGAGTATTGTCGTTTAAATCCTACTACTATTCCTAGTACTTGGACTGCTTTAAAAACTGCTATGCGTGTTCGTTTTGTATCTCCCATTATCAACGTGATTTACTAAAGAATCTGACACGTTTAGAGCAAGGAAAAATTTCTGTAGAAGAGTATTATCAGGAATTGCAAATGGGGATGGTTCTGTGTGGTCTTGTTGAATCTAATGAACAAATGCTTGCACGTTTCTTTGGTGGATTAAACAAGGACATTCAACACATCTTAGATTATAAGGAATATAATTCTATCACTCGTTTGTTTCATCTTGCTTGCAAAGCTGAACGTGAGGTGCAAGATCGCCAAACACCATGGAGGAGGACTAATAATTCTGTAGGTCGCACATCCACTTGGACATCCCGATAATCAGCGCCTCCTCGTGATTCGCCACCAGCTACTACCACATCCAAGGCCCCCACAAGATTTCCAGCTGCTCCTCCACCATCATCCAATGCTCCTGCTCGTAGTGCATATTCTATGGCTTCCACGGGTAAAACAAAGGATATACAATGCCGCAAGTGCTGGGGTTTTGGTCATATTGAGAGACAGTGCACAACATAACGTGTGATGATGGTGCGAGAAGATGGTTAATACGATTCAGCGAGTGATTTTGATGAAGATACACTGGCCCTTATTTCTGCTCGAGATGGAGACAATTCTGATGCTGATGAAGAGACAGAGGTAATGGAGTCAAGGCTGGCGATCAATACAACAGCTTAATTACACAACGTGTGTTGAGTGTGCAATTGAGCAAATCTGAGCAAGAGCAACGCCACAACCTGTTCCAAACACGTGGTGTTGTCAAGGAAAGAGCTATACGGATCATCATTGATGGAGGGAGTTGTAATAATCTGGCCAGTGTTGACATGGTAGAGAAGCTTGCGCTTCCAACAAGACAACGCCCACAATCATATTACATCCAATGGTTTGAGAGTTCTCGCAAGATCAAGGAATACGAGGACGTCTTTTCCGCTGAGCTGCCACCAGGACTACCTCCTATTAGAGGAATTGAGCACCAAATTGATCTAATTCCTGGTGCCACGTTGCCCAACCGCGTGCCATATAGAACCAATCCAGAGGAGACAAAGAAAATACAACGCCAAATTCAGGAACTACTCGACAGAGATCATATTCGTGAGTCCCTTAGCCCCTGTGCTGTTCCTATTATTTTGGTACCTAAGAAAGATGGTTCTTCGCGCATGTGTACTGATTGTAGAGCTATCAATAATATTACTATTCGATATCGTCATCCTATTCCACGTTTATATGACATGCTTGATGAATTGAGTGGCTCTACCATGTTTTCTAAAGTTGATTTGCGTAGTGGTTACCACCAGATTCGTATGAAATTAGGAGATGAATGGAAAACAGCATTTAAAACTAAGTTCGGTTTATATGAGTGGTTAGTAATGCCGTTTGGTTTAACTAATGCACCTAGCACTTTCATGAGATTAATGAACGAAGTTTTACGTGCTTTCATTGGACGTTTTGTGGTAGTCTACTTTGATGATATTCTGATTTATAGCAAATCTTTAGAGGATCATTTGGACCATTTACGTGTTGTTTTCAATGATTTACGTGATGCACGTTTGTTTGGTAACCTTGAGAAGTGCACCTTTTTCACCAATCGAGTTGCTTTCTTGGCTATGTTGTTACATCACAGGGTATTGAAGTGGATCCAGCCAAGATTGAAGCTATTGAGAATTGGCCGCAGCCCAAGACGGTCACACAAGTGAGGAGTTTTCTTGGCCTCGCTGGTTTTTATAGGCGCTTTGTCAAAGACTTTGGATCAATTGCCGCGCCGCTGAATGAGTTTACCAAGAAGGATGTGCCCTTTGTTTGGGGCGATGCACAACAACAGGCCTTCGTCATATTGAAAGATAAGCAAACACATGCTCCCTTACTCCAACTTCCTGATTTTACTAAGACTTTTGAGCTTGAATGTGATGCTAGTGGAATTGGTTTGGGAGGGGTGTTATAACAAGAGGTAAAACCTGTTGCATATTTTAGCGAGAAATTGAGTGGGTCTAGTCTGAACTATTCTACTTATGATAAAGAATTATATGCGTTGGTTCGGACATTAGAAACTTGGCAACATTATCTATGGCCTAAGGAATTTGTTATTCATTCTGATCATGAATCTTTGAAGCATATCAGTAGTCAAGCTAAGTTGAATCGTCGTCATGCAAAGTGGGTTGAATTTATTGAGTCTTTTCCTTATGTTATCAAACACAAAAAGGGTAAAGATAATATTATTGATGCTCTGTCACGCTGTTATGCTTTGTTATCTCAACTTGACTTCAAAATATTTGGATTGGAAACTATTAAGGAACAATATGTGCATGATGCTCAATTTAAAGATGTGTTGCAGAATTGTAGAGATGGTAGAACTTGGAACAAGTTCGTCTTCAATGATGGATTTGTGTTCCGTGCTAACAAACTATGCATTCCAGATAGTTCTATTCGTCTTTTGTTGTTACAGGAGGCGCATGGAGGAGGATTGATGGGACACTTTGGTGTCAAGAAGACGGAGGATGTTCTTGCCGCACACTTCTTTTGGCCACGTATGCGTCGATATGTTGAGAGATTTGTGGCACGCTGCACTACTTGTCAAAAAGCTAAGTCTCGCCTTAATCGACATGGTTTATATATGCCTCTTCCTGTTCCTAGTGTTCCTTGGGAGGATATTTCTATGGACTTTGTTTTGGGATTGCCACGAACACAGAAGGGGAGGGATAGTATTTTTGTTGTTGTAGATCGGTTTTCTAAGATGGCACACTTTATTCCTTGTCATAAAACGGATGTCAGCCAGATATTACTGATTTGTTATTTCGTGAAATTGTCCGTTTGCATGGTGTGCCAAATACTATTGTCTCTGATCGTGATACTAAATTTCTTAGCCACTTTTGGAGATGTTTATGGGCTAAGTTGGGGACTAAATTGCTGTTTAGTACTACATGTCATCCCCAAACTGATGGACAAACCGAAGTAGTAAATAGAACTTTGTCTGCTATGCTGCGGGCTGTTTTAAAGGAGAACTTAAAATTGTGGGAAGAGTGTTTACCTCATATAGAATTGCTTATAATCGTTCGCTGCATTCTACCACAAAGATGTGCCCGTTTGAGATCGTCTATGGTTTTGTTCCTCGTGCACCTATTGATTTATTGCCTTTACCTACTTCGGTGCAACATAATTTGGATGCTACACAATGCGCTGAAATGATATTAAACTTGCATAAGACTACTAAAGATAACATCGAACATATGAATGCTAAGTATAAACTTGCTGGGGATAAAGGGAGAAAGCATGTTGTGTTTGATGTTGGAGATCTTGTTTGGTTACATTTGCGAAAGGATCGCTTTCCTGATTTACGCAAGTCTAAGTTAATGCCGCGTGCTGCTGGTCCCTTTAAGGTGTTAAAGAAAATAAATGATAATGCATATAAACTTGAGTTGCCTGCAGACTTTGGTACGGTTAGTCCCACATTTAACATTGCAGATTTGAAGCCTTACTTTGGTGAGGAAGATGAGATTGCGTCGAGGACAACTTCAATTCAAGAAGGGGAGCATGATGTGGACATCCCTTCTATTGATACAACCGTTGTACCTACAGCTACACACATACAAGGACCCATCACAAGATCTCGTGCCAAACAACTTAACTATCAGGTACTTTCGTTTCTTGGAACTATTCCTCACATACATGAGAATATGATGCTGCCTAAATCAGATGTATTTCTTACTCTTAGGAATGATGGACCAAGCATGGATGAGAGGACAAGCATTGGAGCATGGCCATGCATGGAGATGGCAGCAAGCGTGTGATGATCCAAGAGAAGGCCACGGATGAAGATTTCAGAACTTTGAGGCCACCATAATGAAGAAAGAAGGCTTGGACGAAATATTCAAGATCAATACTTCACGAATTCGTCCATAGCTTAATATGGTACCGCGACACCTTTTTCTTTGGGCCAGGCCCATGTAATTTTCGCAGGATTTTAATTAGCCACTTTTTAGAGTCCGTATTTGAGGGGAAAAGGACTTCTAGGGTTGGATTCGGCCACCACTTCCATGGCTGGCCGAAACCCCACCTTTTCGCCCTTAAATACTCCCCATAGCCGTTCCCCTAGACTCGGATTTTGTTTAGACATTAAGTTAGCCATCATAGCAACTTCGCCAAGGCTCGAGCGTCGCAGAGGCCTCTTGTACTTCACACCTATTCAGGATCCCACCTTTTCAATAAAGCTTTCCTCTTAATCCGCAATATCTTGATTGCAATATTAGTTCTTACTTGTTCTCGATTTCAGGTAGGAATTAAGACCCTCGTTGGTCAGGCTGATCGTGTTCACGCAGGATCGGTAACCTCCAGGAGATTGGCCTAGCGATTGCATTGGCGCTCGTGCTCGCACGTGTAGTCGGATCGTCAAGCCCGAACTCCCCCAAATCGATTATCGCCATCTCATCGAAAGATCGGACACCTTTTCCCTATCAAGAAAGCATGAACAATGTGGATGATGATGTAGTGCTCCTTCTCCTCTTCGAAACGAGATAAAGAACACCAAAATCCGAGTTCGAATGCAAAAGTTATGCTCAAAACGGTGAGATGCTGAAATCTGGGAACCTGATGTTTTCTTTCTGTACTGGGCGGTAGTACCGGATATTTGGAGCGGTAGTACCGGTGAGTGGTAGTACCGGATATTGTGAGCGGTAGTACCGGTGAGCGGTAGTACCAGATATTTGGACCGGTAGTACCGCTTGGTCCAGGGACGCCCAGATTTGACGTGTTTTCGCGATTTTGGGGCGATTTGGGCGGAAAATCTTCAAGAAAAACACCAAATCGACGGGGGAAATCAAGGAATTAGGCTATGGGAACGCAAAGGAAGGTAGATCAACAAGTTTAGCAAGTAATCCACGGATCAAAACCTACCAAAACGCACTCAAATCACAGATCGATCCAAAACACGAATTGGGGCTATTTTTGGTGGAATTTTCGAATTTATGGGGAAAAGACCAAATCGATGAGAAATCCGTGGCAACCAAAAGCTGCTGATACCAGATGATGGAGGGGTTAACCTCTTGGGTGGCCCGATCTTCACGGATATCGTGGTCAAATCGATGGGAAAGCGAGGGGAAAGGGAGAAGGTAGCGGAAGCGAACACACACCTCGCGAAGAACACGATGAACACACACAAAAATCACACGATACAAGGCCGATTGCTTCCGAACGGCGGCCACCGGTCCGATAGAATCCTCGCAAGGAAAGATCGGTCAACGTGCTCCCTCAAATCCACATCGGAGAGGGAAGAACACATTGGGGAGGGTCTTGACAACTTGGAGACGAGACATCGAACTCCAAGGCCTTGTTCAACGATGGATGCGTGATGCAAAGTCCAATCGAGGTTGGTGACGATAGTCGGTCCCCTTGGATAAGGGGATGAGGCAAAACTAGAGATTCCACACAAGGGGGTTGTCTTTAGTCTATCATCTATGCCTAAGGGATACATGAGGGTTGGGGGCTCTATTTATAGGCCAGCCACTAAACAAGGGTAGTTTAGGGATAAACTAGGCATATAGGTAAGTAAAGGGGGATACATGGGTTGTGGCCCAACTGGTGCGCGCAGGCACATGCATGACCAGTAATCTGGGACTTGGGACCGTAGTGGGGCCGCAACTGTAGTGCCGCCCGGGACCAGTAGTACCGCTTGTGGTCCTGGGCTTCATGTTGCGTCAGGGGAGCTAAGTACCGCTGGCCGGTAGTACCGGTCGCCCGATCCGGTAGTACCGCTGGAGACAGAGAGCATTTGGTGATCTGTCTTCTTCCTCCTCTTCCAAGCTTCCGTCTTGTCGGGCTTGATGCTCCGGGCTTCCTCCCTTGCCTTCGTACTGGTCGGTGTGAACCTATCATGCATATGTGACGGAGTATGAAGTAGCATACCATTCAATAGGGTAGGAAGTGGGCTCACATAGAGGAACGGATTCACCTTTGGAGTCCATGACGACTTGGCGTAAGTTGGAGACCTTGATGTAGTAACGACCGTAGGTCGGGCTACATCAAGAATGTTATATCACGTGAATGAGAAAAGATTACATGTCGGTAACAAGGTCAAGATAGGTCTGGAGATACCGATGATCGAATCTCGGACATGTAATATATCGCGAGACAAAGGGATTGCGTTACATGCGTATAAAGTTCACACGATCACAGAAGTCATCGTTGAATGTGTGGGAGTCAGTACGGATCTCTAGGTACAGTTGTTGATTATTGATCGGAGAGGGGTCTCGATCATGTTACATTATTCGTGAACCGTAGGGTGACACACTCAAGGGATACCGACACCATTTGGAGCAAATAATATGCCAGAGAAAGAATTACAAAGCGCAGGAATTATTTCACTAGACACCGGAACTATTTCGGTTGAAATTGCTGAAACTGGTTCTGCATGTGAAATTGAAATGTTGTAAGGGGTTTTATGTGAATGTTTGTTAATTAGAGTAATTAAAAAAATTCTTAATAAATAAATAAAAGATTTTTATTTAATGAGAGATTGCATTAAATTTGGTGGAAATTTAATGGAGGTGAGTGGAATTTTGAGTGGGTGGCTATTTATGTGAGTGGGAGCTCCACCCACATGAATGTGGAAGAGGTGGGGGCACCTCCATGGCTGCCACGCCATGGGAGGGGGCTGCCCCCTCTCCCTATAAAAGGCACCCCACTCCCTCCTCTCATCTCACACCTCCTCGCGAAGGATCTCTCCCCCTTTTAGAATTTCCCCATGGTCTTGTATCAGCGAGATACATGTTCCCGATGGCTTTTTCTGGAAGGATTTGTTGCTTCCGCTGCTTCGCTGGAGCGAGGGCGTGGAGGTTTTCGGGGTACCCGGACGTGTGTGCGATCACGGATGCACCACTGCTTTGCGGTGCTGGATTTGATGGTGCTGGACCCGCTGGACCAAATGGACTTCATCACGATCTTGAGATTGGCAAGCGTTAGACTACATCATCCATGAGTATAACCTCGTTAATGCTATTCGGTCTTCGAGGGTATGTATTATATGGATGTATATCCACCCATTGCTTGTATCTAGTAGATAGATCTTGGTACTTAGTTCCCATCATAGGAAATTTTTTGTTTTCTATGTTGCGAACCCTACAGTGGTATCAGAGCCGGATCTATGCGTAGATGCTTTGCACGAGTAATACACATATGAGTATGTGGGCACTGATGGTCATGTTATTACTTTGTCCTTGTACTTTGGATATTGGTGGCATAGTGGGATGAAGCGGCCCGGACAAACTTTACATGTCCTCGCACATGAGACCTGTTCCACGCTTGACATGCAACTAGTTTTGCATAAGTGGCTTGCGTGTGTCTGTCTCTCCTACTATAGTCAATATCTTATTTACAATGAGTTGTCAATAATTTGATTATCATCGTTGTGGTTCCATGTTCGTAGGTAAGAATGGTTCTATCTCCGAAAGCCCTCGGCCACGTAAAACCTGCAATGGATAAATTAGAAGCATCTAGTTTAGATTGTTGCTAGGCTAGTGTCATGATATGGTGACATTGTAACTAAAAGTATAAGTCAATACTCTTACAACACACATAACGTGTAAGTTCCATAGACCTTGGCCTTACACATATAGGAATGATGAAGATCGTACCACGATGCACATGATGGAGATCAAGTGCAAGAACCATATCATTTCACTTCTTCACATGTTATGTTTGTTGCATCTTATATTGCTAGTTTGGCGTTTTATTAGCATAATAAGATGATCCCTCATTTAGATATCAAGATAAAAATATGTTCTTCCTTAAGTATGCACCGACTATGTTTCGCCACTTCAAGACATCACGTGATGATCGGGTGTACTTGAATCCACGAGCATATCTCGGGTGTAAGACAGTTTTACACACGCGAATACTAAGGTTCTTACTTGGCGAGCCTAGCATGTACAGACATGGCCTCAGAACACGAACCGAAAGGTTAAGCATGAGTCATATGTTTTGATATGATGACCATATGGATGCTCGCCTTTGAAGCTACATCGACTCACGTGATGATCGGACTTGGTGTAGTGCATTTGGTTCATATAATCACCAAAAAGACATGGGGGATGTCGTTTTTGAGTGGGAGTTCATTTCTAATTTGGATTAGTAGAACTCAATTTATCATTAATTAAAATCAAAGTGAGTTTGCATAATTTGTTGTAGTCATCGGCATTCATTCACCACCTTATGCTTAGTTGTAATTGAGATAATAGAACTATAGAATTCTGGATATTTACTTTACGAACTAGTACCATATTGTGTTGAGTGTCAATATAAAGTTTAAAGTCCTATTGCAAACTTTTAGCAAACTCTGTTTACTCCGTGAAGTTTAATAATTAGTATTAAATCGAGAGTGAAAATTCTAGTGTTAGTATCTAAAGTATCATGTTTGCCTCCATGATTCTTGATTTTAATATCGAGATTATCTAGGAGCCGAAAGAATTGTTTCAGAAACCATAATGTGTGGCAGATATAACGATATCTGAATCAATGTTTTGGTTGCAATATGATATAGTATAATGTATGTTCTTATTTTGGATGAGAATTTGTGAAGGTTGGAGATGCTAGACATCCTAATCATCCAAAAGGGTTTTGTAAAGTAACATTATACTCACGATTCGCCTTTATAAGCTACATTAGCTTGATCATGAAAGTCGTCATGATAAGGATGAAAATAATATGTATGTAAAGTGTTTACTACACTAAAAGATTACTAAAGAATGGATTTTGAAAGAACGCCATTCATTTGATGATGGTGATCTACTTCAAAGTGCAAGTCCAAAGGTATTAGTATTTAAATATACACGCTTTGGACTATGTGTCATGTATATGGCGCCACTTTTGATGTTGATAGATTCTTTTAAAAGGAAAGGAAATGCTGAAAGAGAACCTACAAATATATTTGGTAGAAAAGAAAAGATTGGAAATATCCATTTTAGGTATATAGATGATATACATGTTATGGTTGTATTCTTTTCTTGTTAAACAATGTGGTTCTTGGGTATTGAATACCGAATTGGTTGGTATGAAATTTCATACAGAACGACGCAATTCATGAACCACAATGGCCTAAGTAACTAGCAAGAGAATATGTGATGATGTTCATCGAAAACAAACAAACCGTTGTTTTGTATTTCTCGTTGACATCAAAGCTTGCCTTCAAGATTTGTTTTAATAATAGTTATTTAAATCAGGTATTATGAGAACAAAGATTGTTCGAATAATTACCGTATTCCATATAGGATGGATGATTTACAAATCTAGTTGGAGAAATCACATCCATAAAACTAATGCTAAAATGTCGCAAGACAAATGATTGGAAGATCACTTACAAAGTGACATCGCCGTTTAAATTATATTGGAAAGAAAACATGAAGTCCCAGGCCAAATGTGATGTGGACATCCCTTCTATTGATACAACCGTTGTACCTACAACAACACACATACAAGGACCCATCACAAGATCTCGTGCCAAATAACTTAACTATCAGGTACTTTCGTTTCTTGGAACTATTCCTCACATACATGAGAATATGATGCTGCCTAAATCAGATGTATTTCTTACTCTTAGCAATGATGGACCAAGCATGGATGAGAGGGACAAGCATTGGAGCATGTCCATGCATGGAGATGGCAGCAAGCATGTGATGATCCAAGAGAAGGCCACGGATGAAGATTTCTGAACTTTGAGGCCACCATAATGAAGAAAGAAGGCTTGGATGAAATATTCAAGATCAATACTTTACGAATTCGTCCATAGCTTAATATGGTGCTGCGACACCTTTTATTTTGGGCCAGGCCCATGTAATTTTCGCAGGATTTTAATTAGCCACTTTTTCGAGTCCGTATTTGAGGGGAAAAGGACTTTTAGGGTTGGATTCGGCCACCACTTCCATGGCTGGCCGAAACCCCACCTTTTCGTCCTTAAATACTCCCCATAGCCGTCCCCCTAGACTCGGATTTTGTTTAGACATTAAGTTAGCCATAGTCGCAACTTCGCCAAGACTCGAGCGTCGCAGAGGCCTCTTGTACTTCGCACCTATTCAGGATCCCACCTCTTCAATAAAGCTTTCCTTTTAATCCGCAATATCTTGATTGCAATATTGGTTCTTACTTGTTCTCGATTTCAGGTAGGAATTAAGACCCTCGCTGGTCAGGCTGATCGTGTTTCCGCAGGATCGGTAACCTCCAGGAGATTGGCCTAGCGATTGCATTGGCGCTCGTGCTCGCACGTGTAGTCGGATCGTCAAGCCCGAACTCCACCAAATCGATTATTGATGTGGACATCCCTTCTATTGATACAACCGTTGTACCTACAGATACACACATACAAGGACCCATCACAAGATCTCGTGCCAAACAACTTAACTATCAGGTACTTTCGTTTCTTGGAACTATTCCTCACATAAATGAGAATATGATGCTGCCTAAATCAGATGTATTTTTTACTCTTAGGAATGATGGACCAAGCATGGATGAGAGCAAGCATTGGAGCATGGCCATGCATGGAGATGTCAGCAAGCGTGTGATGATCCAAGAGAAGGCCACGGATGAAGATTTCAGAACTTTGAGGCCACCATAATGAAGAAAGAAGGCTTGGACGAAATATTCAAGATCAATACTTCACGAATTCGTCCATAGCTTAATATGGTGCTGCGACACCTTTATTTTTTGGGCCAGGCCCATGTGATTTTCGCAGGATTTTAATTAGCCACTTTTTAGAGTCCGTATTTGAGGGGAAAAGGACTTCTAGGGTTGGATTCGGCCACCACTTCCATGGCTGGTCGAAACCCCACCTTTTCGCCCTTAAATACTCCCCATAGACGTCACCCTAGACTCGGATTTTGTTTAGACATTAAGTTAGCCATAGTCGCAACTTCGCCAAGGCTCGAGCGTCGTAGAGGCCTCTTGTACTTCGCACCTATTCAGGATCCCACTTCTTCAATAAAGCTTTCCTCTTAATCTGCAATATCTTGATTGCAATATTGGTTCTTACTTGTTCTCGATTTCAGGTAGGAATTAAGACCCTCGTTGGTCAGGCTGATCGTGTTCACGCAGGATCGGTAACCTCCAGGAGATTGGCCTAGCGATTGCATTGGCGCTCGTGCTCGCACGTGTAGTCGGATCATCAAGCCCGAACTCCACCAAATCGATTATCGCCGTCTCATCGAAAGATCGGACACATTTGCCCTATCAAGTGGTATCAGATTTCAGGTTGCTCGGTGAGATTTTACTATTTTCGTAGATTAGATCTGTTTAGACCTATAACCCACGAAAAATCCAAAAACACAGTTAGAGTTTAGATCCATCACATAACCAATCTACACCTCGCATTATCTTTTCAGTTTTGCATTGTTGAATTTGTGTCTACATCGTCGCGTCGAGTTGTTGGTCTTAGTGTCTCGTCCCTTAGAGTTTCGAGTTCTGATCATACTAGTCACCGCCGTACTCGCCGATCACCGCCACCATATTCCGCCACCATATTCCGCCGCCATATACCCAGCCACCATAAACCCTAAACACTCCGGCACCGCCCTCCTACCGCGACACGGATCCGATCACCTATCCTGCCGCGGCACGAGTCCGAGTTGAGTTATTGTTTCCTCGTTATTTCTTTTTTACTTTCCTTCTTTGTTGTTTCCGTGTTCAGCTAAAGTCCGAGTCGAGCTCCAAGTTCGGTCGTAAGTCCAGAAGGAGAGCAACCGCCTCCGAAATTTTTTTCTGGCTATACTAGTTTTTAGATTTGGGGATCACTTTTCTCCATCGGCCGTTATAGCGATATTTTTTTTGGCACCTGCGCGCTTTCCGGAGCAAAATAAAAAAATTTCGAATTTTTTTGGGGGCTAACCTATTTTTAGACCCCGTAGATCAGTTCTAGACACTCGCCATCATAGTGATTTTTCACCTCTCGGTTCGCTTTTCAGGGTGCCATATCATCATACATTGCTTGTTGTGTCGCGCCGTGACATCGTTGGTGATCTAGGCTCGCGTCTCTAGTACGGTCTAGCCTAGGACCAGCACAGTACCGTCGTTGAGCATTCTTTCAACTTTTGTATTGCTGTTTTGATAATTGCTAACCCCTTTGCTAAGCCTTCCCAGAGCTCCACAGATATTCTCCACGTGCGGTTTCTCGACTCCTGGTAATCGCTTGGTTCAATCTCTGAACCTCCTGATCCTCGTGGTTGCACATCGCCTTTTCCTGCTGTTTGGTAAGAATTTGTAAGAGCTTCGTATATTGCTTGACAGATTACGCGTGACTTCCACCATATTTACGTACTATATACATGTGCTTTTTAAGGACTAACCATGACAGATACTTCACAGAACCCTGCCACAATGACGAACGAAGAACTACATGCCCACTTCTCCGCGCTCTTGGTCGATCATACGAAGACGTGGATACGCCTAGGGAGTTTGACACCAAGCTCACCAACGCCATGGACAAGATCGATGGACTCGAGAAATCCTTCAACGCCAAGCTTGACGTCGGTTCAAGGAGATTTTGAACAGATTGCCCACACCACTCCACACATGGCGCACTTAGCGTTCCGATCACGGGTCGGATCTGGTTGTGCCGCCGACTCTGGCGGCTATCACCTCGACGACCTCGACTTCCGCCATGTTGCTGCGACATTGGGGACAGACGGCGGGTACCATTACGACCCATTTACGGCGATCTGCTTGACGAGGAGGTTGAACAACCTCCACAGTACTGTCCGCCCCCGACATTACTACCGCAACGCTCGACCACCGATGCGTGATGATGATCATGTTGCAAAGCTTAAATTAAATATTCCATCTTTTGAGGGTAAATATAATCGATGCATATCTTACATGGGAGATGGAAGTAGAACAACGTTTTGCATGCTTAAAATATCCTGAGAATATGCGTGTTAGTGCTGCTACATGTGAATTTACTAAATTTTCTTCCCTTTGGTGGTCTGAGTATTGTCGTTTAAATCCTACTACTATTCCTAGTACTTGGACTGCTTTAAAAACTCCTATGCGTGTTCGTTTTGTACCTCCCACTTATCAACGTGATTTACTAAAGAATCTGACACGTTTAGAGCAAGGGAAAAATTATGTAGAAGAGTATTATCAGGAATTGCAAACGGGAATGGTTCGGTGTGGTCTTGTTGAATCGAATGAACAAATGCTTGCACGTTTCTTTGGTGGATTAAACAAGGACATTCAGCACATATTAGATTATAAGGAATATAATTCTATCACTCGTTTGTTTCATCTTGCTTGCAAAGCTGAACGTGAAGTGCAGGATCGCCAAATACCATGGAGGAGGACTAATAATTCTGCAGGTCGCACATCCACTTGGACATCCCGACAATCAGCGCCTCCTCGTGATTGGCCACTAGCTACTACCACCTCCAAGACCGCCACAAGATTTCCAGCTGCTCCTCCACCATCATCCAATGCTCCTGCTCCTAGTGCATCTTCTATGGCTTCCACGGGTAAGACAAAGGATATACAATGCCGCAAGTGCTGGGGTTTTGGTCATATTGAGAGACAGTGCACAACACAAAGTGTGATGATGGTGTGGGAAGATGGTCAATACGATTCAGCGAGTGACTTCGATGAAGATACACTAGCCCTTATTTCTGCTCGAGATGGAGACAATTCTGATGCTGATGAAGAGACAGAGGTAATGGGAGCCAAGCCGATCAATACAAGAGCTTAATTACACAACGTGTGTTGAGTGTGCAATTGAGAAAATCTGAGCAAGATCAACGCCACAACCTGTTCCAAACACGTGGTGTTGTCAAGGACAGAGCTATACGGATCATCATTAATGGAGGGAGTTGTAATAATCTGGCCAGTGTTGACATGGTAGAGAAGCTTGCGCTTCCAACAAGACAACGCCCACATTCATATTACATCCAATGGTTTGAGAGTTCTCGCAAGATCAAGGTAACAAGAATGGTACGCCTGCATTTTACTATTGGTACATATTCTGATTTTGTTGATTGTGATGTTGTACCTGTGCAAGCTTGTTCTTTGTTACTTGGTAGACCATTGAAATTTGATAGAGAATCTGTTCATAATGGCAAAACTAATCACTATTCTCTTATGCATGATGGAAAGAAAATTGGTCTAAAACCTATGACTCGAAGATTTTAAAAGATGATCTTGCTAGAGCTAGTAGAGCTAAATCGAGGAGAAATATAAAAGTGAGAATCGATTGTTCTGCAGATTTTATACCACCAAAGAACACTAAATCTGATTCTACACATGCTACTGAAATTCGTTTGAAGAGTCCATGTATGCTTGCAAATAAAATTGATATTGCTGAACTAGATGTAAACAATACTCAATGTTATGCAATTGTCTGCAAAGAGATTTTGTTTTCATTTGAGGATATGCCTCCTTCTTTGCCACCCGCTATTGCTAACCTTTTGCAGGAATATGAGGACGTCTTTCCCGCTGAGCTGCCACCTGGACTACCTCCTATTAGAGGAATTGAGCACCAAATTGATCTAATTCCTGGGGCCACGTTGCCCAACCGCGCGCCATATAGAATCAATCCAGAGGAGACAAAGGAGATACAACGTCAAATTCAGGAACTACTCGACAGAGATCATATTCGTGAGTCCCTTAGCCCCTGTGATGTTCCTATTATTTTGGTTCCTAAGAAAGATGGTTCTTCACGCATGTGTACTGATTGTAGAGCTATCAATAATATTACTATTCGATATCGTCATCCTATTCCACGTTTAGATGACATGCTTGATGAATTGAGTGGCTCTACCATGTTTTCGAAAGTTGATTTGCGTAGTGGTTACCACCAGATTCGTATGAAATTAGGAGATGAATGGAAAATAACATTTAAAACTAAGTTCAGTTTATATGAGTGGTTAGTAATGCCGTTTGGTTTAACTAATGCACCTAGCACTTTCATGAGATTAATGAACGAAGTTTTACGTGCTTTCATTGGACGTTTTGTGGTAATCTACTTTGATGATATTCTGATTTATAGCAAATCTTTAGAGGATCATTTGGACCATTTATGTGCTGTTTTCAATGCTTTACGTGATGCACGTTTGTTTGGTAACCTTGAGAAGTGCACCTTTTGCACCAATCGAGTTGCTTTTCTTGGCTATGTTGTTACATCACAGGGTATTGAAGTGGATCCAGCCAAGATTGAAGCTATTGAGAATTGGCATGCCAAGACGGTCACACACGTGAGGAGTTTTCTTGGCCTCACCGGTTTTATAGGCGCTTTGTCAAAGACTTTGGATCAATTGCCATGAATGAGCTTACCAAGAAGGATGTGCCTTTGTTTGGGGCGATGCACAACAATGACCTTCGTCATATTGAAATATAAGCTAACACATGCTCCCTTGCTCCAACTTCCCGATTTTACTAAGACTTTTAAGCTTGAATGTGATGCTAGTGGAATTGGTTTCGAGGGTGTTATTACAAGAGGAAAATCATTGCATATTTTAGTGAGAAATTGAGTGGGGCTAGTCTGAACTATTCTACTTATGATAAAGAATTATATGCGTTGGTTCGGACATTAGAAACTTGGCAACATTATCTATGGCCTAAGGAATTTGTTATTCATTCTGATCATGAATCTTTGAAGCATATTCGTAGTCAAGCTAAGTTGAATCATCGTCATGCAAAGTGGGTTGAATTTATTGAGTCTTTTCCTTATGTTATCAAACACAAAAGGGTAAATATAATATTATTGCTAATGCTTTGTCGCGCCGTTATGCTTTGTTATCTCAACTTGACTTCAAAATATTTGGATTGGAAACTATTAAGGAAAAATATGTGCATGATGCTGAATTTAAAGATGTGTTGCAGAATTGTAGAGATGGTAGAACTTGGAACAAGTTCGTCTTCAATGATGGATTTGTGTTCCGTGCTAACAAACTATGCATTCCAGATAGTTCTGTTCGTCTTTTGTTGTTACAGGAGGCGCATGGAGGAGGATTGATGGGACACTTTGGTGTCAAGAAGACGGAGGATGTTCTTGCTGCACACTTATTTTGGCCATGTATGCGTCGAGATGTTGAGAGATTTGTGGCACGCTGCACTACTTGTCAAAAAGCTAAGTCTCGCCTTAATCCACATGGTTTATATATGCCTCTTCCTATTCCTAGTGTTCCTTGGGAGGATATTTCTATGGACTTTGTTTTGGGATTGCCACGAACACAGAAGGGGAGGGATAGTATTTTTGTTGTTGTGGATCGGTTTTCTAAGATGGCACACTTTATTCCTTGTCATAAAACGGATGATGCCATATTCGATTTGTTCTTTCGTGAAATTGTTCGTTCGCATGGTGTGCCAAATACTATTGTCTCTTATCGTGATACTAAATTTCTTAGCCACTTTTGGAGATGTTTATGGGCTAAGTTGGGGACTAAATTGCTCTTTAGTACTACATGTCATCCCCAAACTGATGGTCAAACTGAAGTAGTAAATAGAACTTTGTCTACTATGTTGCGGGCTGTTTTAAAGAAGAACTTACAATTGTGGGAAGAGTGTTTACCTCATATAGAATTTGCTTATAATCGTTCGCTGCATTCTACCACAAAGATGTGCCCATTTGAGATTGTGTATGGTTTTGTTCCTCGTGCAACTATTGATTTATTGCCTTTACCTTCTTGATTGCAACATAATTTGGATGCTACACAACGCTACCGAAATGATATTAAACTTGCATAAGACTACTAAAGATAACATTGAACACATGAATGCTAAGTATAAACTTGTGGGATAAAGGGAGAAAGCATGTTGTGTTTGATGTTGGCGATCTTGTTTGGTTACATTTATGAAAGATCGTTTTCTGATTTACGCAAGTCTAAGTTAATGCCACGTCTTTGGTCCCTTTAAGGTGTTAGAGAAAATAAACGGTAATGCATATAAACTTGAGTTGCTGCAGACTTTGGTACAGTTAGTCCTCGTTTAACATTGGACTTGAAGCCTTACTTTGGTGAGGAAGATGAGATTGCGTCGAGGGCGACTTCAATTCAAGAAGGGAGCATGATGTGGACATCCCTTCTATTGATACAACCGTTGTACCTACAGAACACACATACAAGGACCCATCACAAGATCTCGTACAAACAACTTAACTATCGTGTACTTTCGTTTCTTGGAACTATTCCTCACATACATGAGAATATGATGCTGCCTAAATCAGATGTATTTCTTACTCTTAGGAATGATGGACCAAGCATGGATGAGAGGGACAAGCATTGGAGCATGGCCATGCATGGAGATGGCAGCAAGCATGTGATGATCCAAGAGAAGGCCACGGATGAAGATTTTCGAACTTTGAGGCCACCATAATGAAGAAAGAAGGCTTGGACGAAATATTCAAGATCAATACTTTACGAATTCGTCCATAGCTTAATATGGTGCTGTGAGACCTTTTATTTTGGGCCAGGCCCATGTAATTTTCGTAGGATTTTAATTAGCCACTTTTTAGAGTCCGTATTTGAGGGGAAAAGGTCTTTTAGGGTTGGATTCGGACACCACTTCCATGGCTGGACGAAACCCCACCTTTTCGCCCTTAAATACTCCCCATAGCCGTCCCCCTAGACTCGGATTTTGTTTAGACATTAAGTTAGCCATAGTCGCAACTTCGCCAAGACTCGAGCGTCGCAGAGGCCTCTTGTACTTCGCACCTATTCAGGATCCCACCTCTTCAATAAAGCTTTCCTCTTAATCCGCAATATCTTGATTGCAATATTGGTTCTTACTTATTCTCGATTTCTGGTAGGAATTAAGACCCTCGCTGGTCAGGCTGATCGTGTTTCCGCAGGATCGGTAACCTCCAGGAGATTGGCCTAGCGATTGCATTGGCGCTCGTGCTCGCACGTGTAGTCGGATCGTCAAGCCCGAACTCCACCAAATCAATTATCATCATCTCATCGAAAGATCGGACACCTTTGCCCTATCAAAATGCATGCAATGCAACACAACCTCGGCCATCAAAATGAAGCTCTTGGCAGTGCTCTCGCCGCAACGGATGAGAAGCTTCAACGAATCATTGATGGCTAGCAAGACCGCGATCTCGCGACTCAAGCGCGTCACGCCACTCCTCAAGTGAATCAAGCTCTTCACGCCATCACGTTTCAAGGCACCAAGAGGGACCCGTCCTTCACTCCATGAGCTCTTCTCAAGTGGTACCATCTCCGCGACACGCCGCAACGTCAAGCTATGATGGTGACCTCTCCGCAAGACCTCCAAGACGTGAAGCGAACTGTCCACAACCAAGGGCACTCGTGGTTTAACAAGGGCAACCACACATGGACCCCAAGCCCATCGTTAATGACGCATCACTTCAACAACAAGTGAAGCATCCGAAGTGGATGAACAAGATCGCCGTCGACATGAGGCACTCGAAGACCCACCAAGGCGTCATCATCGTCATGAATGTCAACGTCGACAAAATGATCACCATGACGAGCCTCCTACACATCAAGAAGAAAGGGAGCAACCCATTGCGCATGCGGCTCGCAGTCCTCCTCTCCATATGGCGCAAGATGATGCTCATCATCATCAACCACGCCAAGAGCAAGAGCAAGCTCCCCAAGCTCGTCGTGAGAACCAACAGCCTCCTCCTCGTCCTCAACCGCACCAACAACATGAGCAAGCTCCCCAAGCTCATCATCAAGACCAAGTTCCACCACCAAATGCGGCACCGCAACAACCGCAAGGGCAATGCCACCATCACCAAGCAAGACGTGAGAGCTCGGATGACGAAGATGGCCACCAAAACCATGGAAACCGCCGACACCGGAACCGCAATGAAGAAGAAACCTTCGGCAATCTCAAATTCACCATGCCCAAGTTCACCGGTTCCAACGAACCCGAAGAATATCTCTCGTGGGAACTCAAGGTTGACAAGATCTTCCGCATGCACAACTATAGCAATGATAAGATGATGGCCATGGCGTCCCTCGAGTTTGATGAGTATGCAAACCTTTGGTGGGAACAAGTCCAACTCGCTCGTGAAGCAAAATGATGGAGGGGTTAACCTCTTGGGTGCCCGATCTTCACGGATCTCGTGGTCAAATCGATGGGAAAGCGAGGGGAAAGGGAGAAGGTAGCGGAAGCGAACACACACCTCGCGAAGAACACGATGAACACACGCAAAACTCACACGATACAAGGCCGATTACTCCCGAATGGCGGCCACCGGTCCGATAGAATCCTCGCAAGGAAAGATCGGTCAACGTGCTCCCTCAAATCCACATCGGAGAGGGAAGAACACCTTAGGGAGGGTCTTGACAACTTGGAGACGAGACGTCGAACTCCAAGGCCTTGTTCAACGATGGATGCGTGATGCAAAGTCCAATCGAGGTTGGTGACGATAGTCGGTCCCCTTGGTAAAGGGGATGAGGCAAAACTAGAGATTCCACACAAGGGGGTTGTCTTTAGTCTATCATCTATGCCTAAGGGATACATGAGGGGTGGGGGCTCTATTTATAGGCCAACCACATAAACAGGGGTAGTTTAGGGATAAAACTAGGGTTTGGACGAGCTAGAGGGGTACAAGGGCTGAAGGCCCAACAGTGTGAGCACACAAGACCGGTAATCTTGGACTTGGGTCCCAGTAATCATTGACCGTAATACCGGTCCAGATCCCAGTAGTACCGCTTGCGATCTGGGACTTCTTGGCGTCTCAGTATGGGGCGGTAGTGGGAGGTAGTACCGGCTGGGTAGTACCGGTTCCAGATCCAGTAGTACCGCTGGAGACAGAGAGCATTTGGCGATCTGTCTTCTTCCTCCTCTTCCAAGCCTCCGTCTTGTCGGGCTTGATGTTAAGCTTCCTCCTTGCCTCCGTACTGGTCGGTGTGAACCTATCATGCATATGTGACGGAGTATGAAGTAGCATACCATTCAATAGGGTAGGAAGGGGGCTCGCATAGAGGAACGGATTCACCTTTGGAGTCCATGACGACTTGGCGTAAGTTGGGGACCAATATGTGGTAACGACCGTAGGTCGGGCTACATCAGCTCCCCCCCTTCAAAAAGAGTCGTCCTCGACTCTACATTCTCATCACCAATTAGAAGCGGTCGAGAGACCTTCTTGATCCTGGGGTTCACCATATAGTCGTCCTCAGGAAGATTGGCTTGACAACACTTCAATGTTCCTTCACCTTCCATGACGCCTACAAAGCTCATGACAAAAGCGAAGCAACACTCAAAGAGTAGCCAATTCATGAAGATTATAGCATGAGTCCTCAAGTAGAAGGAAGTCACCTTAGCTTGTAGAGATAGCTCGATGAAGGGTAGCCATAGGTAACTCTCTTCGGTTCTTCTTGTCAACATATAGTCCATAGAGGTTGACGTGTATGCATTTGTACCTTCATACAACAAAGACCAAGAAACATATGTTTGTGTGTGATAGAGGAGCATGTCATTTGTGGCATGTCCATTCTTGTTCACAACACGATTAGCACAACTCAAGTATAGCAAACAGGATGCATATGCAAGGTCAAAGTGCATGGAAGTCGTTGCAAAATCATCCAAATGTGGGAACTCAAAAACTCCATATAACATCTTATTGTGGCTCTCAAAGCAATCGAATAGAAATTTTATCAACATCTTTGATGCAAAGCTTGGAGAATTTGGCAAAAACACAAAAGGAAGGATGTCCAAAACAACATCATTATGTGTGCCAACCAACCATTGGAAAGATAAATTGTTCAACATGTTGGATGTCACACACAAATCATCGATATCAAATATCATGGGAATATGAGTATCCCAAGCGGAAGCCAAAGTAACGTGTTTGCAAATAAACCAAATGAAAGAGCAAGTGGTCCTTATGTTTGTTGCAACAACAAGACGAGATTCTTGGAAGCTCTCATGACAATACATGTTCTTAGTGGAATTGTGGTTGCACACAAAACATCGGAAAGGTAAATTGTTCAACATTTTTGTTGCAACACACAAAGCATCATTATCTAAAAGCGAAGAAACATGAATGTCACAAGGGAAGATAATACCATTAACATGCTTGCAATCAAACCATAGGAAAGGGCAATTTGCCAACATGAAAGATGCAAAGCATGTAAAAGGTATCAGAGCTGGGTTTGATCTTGAACTCACTTGTGGGATGCTCTCAAGAGCTCTTTTTGTTAACTCGTGCTCAACCGAGGTTGACATTCTCGTGCGGGTACCTACACACATCATATGTAAAAGGAAGAACGTGTGTGCATGGTAGAGATACACATCATCCAACATGACGTATCTCTTCCTGTGCACATCACCATAATGTCATTCAAATATGAAATAGATGCATGGTGAGTATGCAAGTGGGGAACATGCTTATCATGGAAATCATCAAAATCTCCAAAAATTGAGAAAGCTATGGGGGCCATCTCATTATAACGCATATAATCAATATTGTTGCAAGCAAAGCGAGTGAAATAGCAAGCATTCATCTTATTGCAAGCAACGGGAGAAATTGAATTACTAGCATGACAAGGCAAGTCCCAAGCAATTGGAGGATACACACAAGATGCATAGCATGGCATGTTTATGGCAATGATATCGCAATCAAACAATTCCACATGATCAATAGTATGCAAAGGCAAAGCATCACATGGGAATATGAGTGAAGCATATGTAATATCACAAGTATCATCCATAGCATGCATATCCTCACAATTCATCATGTCCACTAGTGGGATCATGGCATCATCAACACCCTTATTGTTACCTTGGTCATACCTCTCATATGAAGTGGGTGTTGTGGAAGTAGTGGTCTCCTTGTGGACGACTTCGTCTTCTTGATGTAGCCATGGCATAGCATCATCTTCGTGCACCATGTACATCTTCTCCAATTGAGGCATCATTGCTTCATGGCTTGGCGCTTCTTCATCCATGGAACCTAGCGTAACACAAGAGAACACACTAGAGGTAGAGGGTAAGTTGTTAGAAATCAAAATGGTCTCACTTGACATATCAACTACCACTCTGAACTCACTAGGAGTATCGCTCATGCCCTCCAAGTGGAAGCACTCAATCTCACATAAGGTGGAGTCACTCATCTCACTCTTGTTCTCACTCAAGTGGGCTAAGTGGCTCTCATACTCACATGGGATTGGTACCACATCATCACTCAAGCATATGGGGGTAGGCTCGGTTTCCTCAACTCCATGCGCCTGCTTTGGTGAAGGGAAAATCCCATGCTCACCATTCTTGACCTTGTCGCCTTCAAAGTTGGATGCCATAAGATGGGCATCATCACTCTCCTCCATGGTCGAAGGGAAAATCCCATGCTCGACCGTCTTGTGGCCATCTCGTAGTAGTGGTGGAGGTAGGCTCATGCTATCCAACTTGGCGAAGTAGAGGTTTACATTTTCCTCGTTCGCGAGGTCGTGGAAGTCAAGCGTAGGCGTTGAAGCTTGATGGTGTGGAGGAAGGCTTGCTCTTGGTGCCATTGTGGTGGTGGCACGCGTAGTTGAAGGTGCCCTATGATGGTGTCGACGGAGGTCATTGGCGTGCCTTCCCGATGGTTGATGTTGGTGAAGCACTCGTCATCCACATGACGCGCACGACGGTGATCATTTGCCTTGGCACTCTTCTTGTGCTTGTGGTGCCTTCTTGTGCTTGATTGAGCATTATGGTTGGTGCTCATCATGAATTCTACGTCTTGGTGGCGAAGATGCCTTTGACAATGTCTTGTATCCTCTTTATGGAGGCGATGCTCATGAGAGGATGTTTGTCGATGAAGAGTCTTGTTTCTTGGAGCCTCTTGATGCATATGATGTTTGGACGCCACTCTTGTTTGGATAGGAGTTGGAGCTTGGCGCCTTGGAGGTGATGGAGCTTGGCGCCATCTAGGTGGTGGCACTTGATGCCTTGTCGATGGTGGCGCTTGTCGCCTTGGAGGTGGATCATCGAAGTAGGTGGTGCCCTTTTGTGTGGCACACTTGGCCTTGAAGGTCATGGATTCTTGATGATGCGCATACTCTTGCTTGGTGTAGTAGGCTTACATCTCCACGCGGTGGAGGAATTCTTCATGGCTCGTGGAGGGGCCATCAAACTCGATGAAGTTCTCCGTGTCCTCCATGCTTGGCGAGGCGTCGTCGATGTCGCACTCGAAGTCATCCATGATTGGGGAGTAATTGTTGGTGTAGTATTCCATATCACCCAAGCATGTGGAGCCATTGTCGGTGTAGTGCTCCATAGGCTCCATGCATGAGGAGCCATTGTCTACGTAGAGCTCCATGTCTTCCATGCATGTGGAGTCGTCGTAGGTGTAGTGCTCCGGGTCCTCAAAGCATGCGGAGCCATTGTCGGTGTTGTGCTCCGTCATGTCCTCTATACTTGTGGAGTCGTAGTCATGGTGGCTCATCATGGATTCTTCATAGATATCATCCTCGGTTCCGGATTCCCTAGACATGATGCACAAGACCAAGTGGTGTATATGGAAGTGGTAGTGGGATTTAGGGATACAACGTCAAACCTTACTTTTCCTTGGAAGATCGTATCGTGCAAGTGGCCACACTTGAGAGCAATAAACCAAGCAAAGTGAAGTTCATGTGGAACACCAAAACCAACTACTAACCAAAAAACACACACACACAAGGCCTATGGTGGATAGGTATGGAAATTGGCATGTCAAGAACCAATCCGAAATCAAGATGTTGTAATGGCAAGTAAAGAACCACAATGATCACAAAGCAAAACAAGTCAATCCACAAGATAGGAAATATGTACAACGAGACACACACGGTGGGATAAATGGGACTTGTGCGACGGAGAAAGTGAGCTAAGAACCAAATGATTACCTAGCGAAGACTATAAGATCGTGTCACACAAGTACAAGGAGAGACGCTAGTTCGATTGCACAAGATTGGTGGGCTACAAGATATGCACAATAAGTACCACCCATATGATGTTCATCGAGCTTGCGCTTCCTATTCTATGAGGCACATGTATATTTCTTTCTTTTCCTTTTCCTTTTTCTATTTTTAATTCTCTTTCTCTTTTTCTTTCTTTCTTTCTTTCTTTTTCTTTTTCACTTGCCTCTTCCTTGTGCCAACAACTATACAAGATAACTATATGAGATAGCGCTGACAATGTTAGCTCGGAATCTACAAGGTATCAAATGTGCATAGCCCAAGCAATCATAAGAGGAACTAGTCTTAGTAGGTGTTTGTTTCTTGCAAAGATAGTGGGGTTCACAAAGGAATGCAAGTGGGGAGAAGTCAAGGAATGTTTATACCTTTCGTCGACGATCTTCACCCTTTATTGTTGGATTCCACCTTACTCACGGAATTTGGATGGAGTAGATAGCATGAACAACGTGGATGATGATGTAGAGCTCCTTCTCCTCTTCAAAACAAGCTAAAGAACACCAAAATCCGAGTTCGAATGCAAAAGTTATGCTCAAAACGGTGAGAGGCTGAAATCTGAAACTCATTTCTTTTCTTTACATCTGGCGGTAGTATCGATTTTGGACCCGGTAGTACCGGATTTTAAGCCCAGTAGTACCGGGTCCGAAACTCCCAGTTTGACGTTTCGCGATTTTGGGGTGATTTGGGCGGAAAATCTTCAAGAAAAACACCAAATCGACGGGGGAAATCAAGGAATTAGGCTATGGGAACGCAAAGGAAGGTAGATCAACAAGTTTAGCAAGTAATCCACGGATCGAAACCTACCAAAATGCACTCAAATCACAGATCGATCCAAAACACGAATTGGGGCTATTTTTGGTGGAATTTTCGAATTTATGGGGAAAAGACCAAATCGATGAGAAATCCGTGGCAACCAAAAGCTGCTAATACCAGATGATGGAGGGGTTAACCTCTTGGGTGCCAGATCTTCACGGATCTCGTGGTCAAATCGATGGGAAAGCGAGGGAAAAGGGAGAAGGTAGCGGAAGCGAACACACACCTCGCGAATAACACGATGAACACACGCAAAACTCACAGATACAAGGCCGATTGCTCCCGAACGGCGGCCACCTGTCCGATAGAATCCTCGCAAGGAAAGATCGGTCAACGTGCTCCCTCAAATCCACATCGGAGAGGGAAGAACACCTTGGGGAGGATCTTGACAACTTGGAGACGAGACGTCGAACTCCAAGGCCTTGTTCAACGATGGATGCGTGATGCAAAGTCCAATCGAGGTTGGTGACAATAGTCGGTCCCCTTGGTAAAGGGGATGAGGCAAAACTAGAGATTCCACACAAGGGGGTTGTCTTTAGTCTATCATCTATGCCTAAGGGATACATGAGGGGTGGGGGATCTATTTATAGGCCAACCACATAAACAGGGGTAGTTTAGGGATTAAACTAGGGTTTGGACGAGCTAGAGGGGTACAAGGGCTGAAGGCCCAGGTCTTGTAGCACACAGACCCGAGTAATCTGGGACTTGGGTCCGGTAGTACCGCTGACCGGTAGTACCGTGTCCAGATCCGGTAGTACCGCTTGTAGTCCTGGGACTTCTGTTGGCGTCGTCTGTATGGGGCGGTAGTACCGCTGGCCGATAGTACCGGTTGCCAGATCCGGTAGTACCGCTGGAGACAGAGAGCATTTGGCGATCTGTCTTCTTCTGTCTCCTCTTCCAAGCCTCCGTCTTGTCTGGCTTGATGTTCCGGGTTTCCTCCCTTGCCTCCGTACTGGTCGGTGTGAACCTATCATGCATATGTGACGGAGTATGAAGTAGCATACCATTCAATAGGGTAGGAAGGGGGCTCGCATAGAGGAACATATTCACCTTTGGAGTCCATGACGACTTGGCGTAAGTTGGGGACCAAGATGTGGTAACGACCGTAGGTCGGGCTACATCACAAAAGAAGAGCCTCCAATCACAATTTGGCAAGATATGAAGGCTCATATGAGATCCCGCTTTGTTCCTTCGCACTACACGCGGGACCTTTTCAACAAGCTTCAAACGCTTAGTCAAGGGACAAAGACCGTGGAAGAGTACTTCAAGCAAATGGAGCTCAACATGATCCGTGCCAACATTGAAGAGCGTGATGAACAAACAATGGCACGTTTCCTCAATGTCTTGAACCATCCAATCAAGCGCATAACCGAGTTCCAAAAGTAGAACAACATGGTTGCGCTTGTACAGATAGCATCAAAAGCCGAACGTCAAGTGCAAGAGGACATCAAGTACAACAAGCCAAAGACGTACTTCACCTACAAGCAAGCACCAACCACTACTCCAACAACCCCAAGTGGAACCTCATCAAGTACCACCAAGCTTCCTTTCAAGCTAACACTTCCTCAAGGAAAATCACCCCCAGGTGGCAAATACACAAAGGATGATCAACCATTCAATGGTGAATGCTACAAGTGTGGAGGCAAAGGACACAAGTCGGCCGCATGTGGAAACAAGAAAGTTTTGTTCATCCATGACAATGGCGATGAGGAATACTTGAGTGAAGATGAGTTTGATGGCTAGGCAACATTTGGAAGAAGTGGCTAGTAGTTGATGCTTGTGAGTGGAACCATTGGATTATTGTTTATGTTCAGATTGTTATCCATTACCATATCATCTTTGATCTTGATCTATATGATGTCTTGTGAGTAGTTCATTTAGTTCTTGAGGACATGGGAGAAGTCATGTTGTTAGTAGTGAATCTGTGATGAGTTATTATTCAATGGTTTAGTATTTAAGTTGTGATGCTATTCTTCTAGTGGTGTCATGTGAACGTCGACTACATGACATTTCACCATTTATGGCCTAGGGGAATGCATTGTGTATTTGGCTACTAATTGTGGGGTTGCCGGAGTGACAGAAACCTGACCCCCCGTTAGGACACCTTTGCACAAAGGAGCGCAGGATCTCAGAGTTTAAGGCTATGGTTAGATTTATATCTTAATTACTTCCCTGTAGTTACAGATGTTTGTAGGGGGTTTAATTACAAGTATGTATTAGTCCTAGGAAGGGCGGTATGTTAGCACAGGTTCACCCACACAACACTTACAAACACCAGAGAAGAGTACTCGGCTATTTGAAGCGAAAGAACTTGACAAAATTCCCATGTGTCCTCGAGAACGTTTGGTCCTTATAAGTATTTACACCGGCTTGTCCTTTGCTAAGAAAGGATTGGGCCACTTGCTCCGTTTGTTAGTTACTCTTGTTACTTGCTCTTTGTTTTGTTGCCTTGTCAGAAAACCACTAAAAATCCGTTTGCTAAGTATTCACAGGGATTTCCTGCTCCATACCACTGTTCAGCACCTTTTGCTCCTCGTTGGGATCGACACTCCTATTTATCGAAAGTACTACGATACCCCCCCTATACTTGTGGGTCATCAAGGCTATTTTCTAGCGCCGTTGCCGGGGAGTGAAGCGCTATTGAAGAGTGGAATTGGTAAGGGAAACTTTTACTGTGAGTATTGCTCTTGTTACTTTTGTTTCCAATATGGATAACCCACTTGGTTTTCTGTTTGGGAAAACTACTACCACTGCTATGGTAGTAGATGAACCACCTCCTGTTGAGATAGATCCTTTTAAGATACCTACGAGTATTGTTAATTGTGTTATGGATAATTATTATTTTGGGGATGAAACCGTACATCCTGGTGATCACTTGCTTTTTATCCATGAATTATGCGGGTTGTTTAAGTGTGCAGGTATCACAACTGAACAGGTGAAGAAGAAGTTACTCTCCATATCCTTGAAAGGGAGAGCTGAAGCATGGTATAAGCTGCTGAAGAATGGACAATCCATGGAATGGGAGGAGATGGCATCTCCCTTTTACTCTAAATTTTATCCTCCCAGTGAAATCCATAAGGATAGAAGTCTTATATATAACTTTTGGCCTCTTGATGGAGAGAGTACATCTCAAGCTTGGGGGAGATTGAAGTTCCTAATGCTTAAATGTCCTATTCATGAACTCCCTAACAATATTATTCTCAATAACTTTTATGCTAGGCTTTCTCTTCATGGTAAAGATTTACTGGATGCTTCTTGTCATGGATCATTCACAAGTATGAAGGAAGAAGCTAAATGGGAGCTCTTAGACCGTATTCAAGATAACACTGAGGCTTGGAAGAATGACAAAGGAAGAAAGTCAGGTATAAACTATGATTATGAATGCATTAAATCTTTTATGGGTATTGATAGCTTCCGTGATATTCGCAATAAGTTTGGCCTTGATCCTTAAGTTCTTGCGAAATGTTTTAATGCTTTTGCCTCTTATATTGAGATTCCCAAGAAAGAGTGGGACAAGTACCATGCTCCTTATAAAGACATCGTTACCCACGTTCCTGTCAGTATAGAAGTTTGCACCGTTGATCCTATTTTGCCTGAACCTTATGTTGAGAAGATCCCTTTTCCCTCCAAGGTAAGGGAACATTCTACTATGACCAATGTGGTTAGCAAAAGCGTAAAGAAAACGGTAGGGTCCGATGAGCTTATTGATATCGAGCCTGTGGTAGCTATTGTGAAAGATCTTGTCACTAGAAATATAGAGGATGAGCATATTATCTTCTGTGAAGACGCTACTAATGTTGTTTCTCATCCTAAGAAAGTTAGAAAAGCTAGTGTCCCTGTGCTTTATATTAAAATTGGTAGTCATAGCTATTATGGTTTATGTGATATTGGTGCTAGTTCCAGTGCTATTCCTTATGAGCTTTACAGGGAAATTATGCATGAGATTGGTCCTTGCGAGCTTGAGGGCATTGATGTGGTCATTCACCTTGCTAATAGAGAGCAAGTTTGCCCCATTGGCATTGTAAGAGATGTGGAGGTCCTTTGTGGTAAGATTAAATATCCTGCTGATTTTTTAGTACTTGGTAAAGAAGCTAGTAAAACCTATTCCATCATCTTTGGTAGACCCTTCCTTAATACTTGTGGGGCTATCATAGATTGTAGGAAGGAAAAAGTTTTGACTAAGTTTGCTGGAGAATCTTATGAGTTTAATTTTTCCAAATTTGCCAAAACTCCTTATGAAAATGAACTGCCTAATGAGGATTTCAGGGTTGAACAACTTTCTGCTATTTCTCTTGCTCCTAACAATGCTTTGCAGCAGTTCATGGAAGATCATGAAAGTGATGCCTTCATGAAGGAAAAAAAATGAGATTGATGAGGCTTTACTTCGTCAGCCTGAGTTACTTAAGCATAATTTACCTGTGGAAGATTTGGGTACCACACTTCCACCTAAAGGGGACCCTGTTTTCGAATTAAAACCTTTACCTGATGATCTTAAATATGCTTATCTTGATGACAAAAAGATATACCCTGTTATTAGTTCTAAACTTTCAGGAAAGGAAGAAGAAAGGTTAATGGAGGTATTGAGGAAACACCGAGGAGCTATGGGCTATAATCTTGATGATTTAAAGGGGATTTCTCCTACTATACGTAAGCATGCTATTAATATAGAGCCTAATGCAAAACCAGTGTTTGAGCACCCACGCCGCCTAAATCCTAAGATGAAGGATGTGGTAAGAAATGAGGTATTAAAACTCCTTAATGATGGTATTATTTATCCTATTGCTGATAGTCAATGGGTTAGCCCTGTTCATTGTGTTCCCAAGAAAGGGGGGATAACTATTGTGCCTAATGAGGATAATGAGCTTATACCCCAAAGAGTAGTGATTGGGTATAGAATGTGCATTGATTTTAGAAAGATTAATAAAGTTACTAAGAAAGATTATTATTGTTTGCCCTTTATTGATCAAATACTAGAGAGGTTGTCCAAAAAGACTCACTTTTGCTTTCTTGATGGTTAGTCTGGGTTTTCTCAAATTGCTGTGAAAGCACAGGACCAAGAGAAAACTACCTTTACTTGTCCTTACGGTACTTATGCTTATAGGCCTATGCCTTTTGGTTTATGTAATGATCCTACTACCTTTCAGAGATGTATGTCTGCTATCTTTCATGGTTTTTGTGAAGAAATTGTAGAGGTTTCCATGGAACTTCTTTTGATAACTGTTTGCACAACCTTGATAAAGTTTTGCAGAGATATGAAGAAACCAACATTGTTCTTAATTGGGAGAAATGCCATTTCATGGTTAATGAAGGGATTGTTCTTGGACACAAGATCTCTGAAAGAGGCATTGAAGTTAATAGAGCCAAAATCGAAGCAATTGAGAAGATGTCTTGTCCAAGAGATATCAAAGTATTCGTAGTATCCTTGGTCATGCTGGTTTATATTGGAGGTTTATTAAATATTTCTCCAAAATTTCAAAGCCCCTTACTAATCTTCTTCAAAAAGATGTACCTTTTGTTTTGATGATGATTGTAAGGAAGCTTTTGAAACCTTGAACAAAGCTTTAACAACTGCTCCTATAGTCCAACCACCTGATTGGAGTTTACCTTTTGAAATTATGTGTGATGCCAGTGATTTTGCTGTGGGAGTTGTAATGTGGACATCCCTTCTATTGATACAACAGTTGTACCTACAGCTACACACATACAAGGACCCATCACAAGATCTCTTGCCAAACAACTTAACTATTAGGTACTTTCGTTTCTTGGAACTATTCCTCACATACATGATAATATGATGCTGCCTAAATCAGATGTATTTCTTACTCTTAGGAATGATGGACCAAGCATGGATGAGAGGGACAAGCATTGGAGCATGGCCATGCATGGAGATGGCAGCAAGCGTGTGATGATCCAAGAGAAGGCCACGGATGAAGATTTCAGAACTTTGAGGCCACCATAATGAAGAAAGAAGGCTTGGACGAAATATTCGAGATCAATACTTCACGAATTCGTCCATAGCTTAATATGGTCTTTGACACCTTTATTTTGGGCCAGCCCATGTAATTTTGCAGGTTTTAATTAGCCACTTTTTAGAGTCCGTATTTGAGGGGAAAAGGACTTCTAGGGTTGGATTCGGCCACCACTTCCATGGCTGGCCGAAACCCCACCTTTTCGCCCTTAAATACTCCCCATAGCCATCACCCTAGACTCGGATTTTGTTTAGACATTAAGTTAGCCATCATAGCAACTTCGCCAAGGCTCGAGCGTCGCAGAGGCCTCTTGTACTTCGCGCCTATACATGATCCCACCTTTTTTCAATAAAGCTTTCCTCTTAATCCGTAATATCATGATTGCAATATTGGTTCTTACTTGTTCTCGATTTCAGGTAGGAATTAAGACCCTCGCTGGTCAGGCTGATCGTGTTCCCGCAGGATCGGTAACCTCCAGGAGATTGGTCTAGCGATTGCATTGGCGCTCGTGCTCGCACGTGTAGTCGGATCGTCAAGCCCGAACTCCACCAAATCGATTATCGCCATCTCATCGAAAGATCAGACACCTTTGCCGTATCAAGCTATCTTGGGACAACGTGTTGACAAGAAGTTAAATGTCATTCATTATGCTAGCAAGACTCTGGATGCTGCTCAAAAGAATTATGCAACTACTGAAAAGGAGTTCTTAGCTGTAATCTTTGCTTGTGATAAGTTTAGACCTTATATTATTGATTCCAAAGTTACTAGGCAACACAAGCTTGTGATAAGTTCTTAACAATAATCCAATGGTTCCACTCACAGGCATCAACAGGGAAGATGAGTTTGCAAGGGTCAAGGAAGCATTGGCTAGGCAACACATGCTATGGTTTCCCCTAATGAACTAAGCAATATCCAACACAATTGTTACAGCAGGACGGAGTGGTGATGATGGTGCTGGTGGAGATGATGGTGTGGATGATGATGATGATGATCCCGATGAAGCCTAGCTTGATGATGGTGTTGATGGCGATGGTATCCCCTCTCCGGGAAGGAATTCCCCCGGCAGAAATCTATCGACCGGAGAGATCTTTCTCTCTCGGTGTTTTCCGCCCCCGGAGGCGGCAGAAATCTATCTGTCGTCGCTCCCCGAGGGTTAGGGTTCCGTACGGAAGATATAGGCGAAGGGGGAGAGTCGGAGGCCGGGCAGGTGGGCCACACCTGCCCTAGGCGCGGCCTCAGGTGGGCCCGCGCCTAGGGGGTGTGGGCTCCCTGCGGCCCCCTTCGCTCCTCCTTCTGGATTCTTTCGTCCTCAGGTAAAATAATATGTTTCCATATTTTTCTGGTATTTTTCTGATCTTCGCGAAATTGCACCGAAATGCCTTCTTTTCCATCTGAATCCAGACTTCGGTAGTCCATCCTCCAGGAATCATCCAACATGCATAAAAAGATGAAAAGCCATAAGTAATACCTCATAATAAGACAAATATCAATAAATAGAGGTAAATTATGATATAGAATGGTGATGCAAATTGGGCGTATCATTGCCTTACAAAGTAAGTTCCTTCTCGAACTAGATTCCCGAGATATTCTGGACGTCTTTCTAGAAGTATCGCCATGTTGCCACATGACCGTGTTGTCAAGTTCTTAAGCAAGACAGTTCTTCGAACTTCTCTTTTCTCCACAGATTCTTTTCGGATACCCTTGAACTAGTTGATTGAGCTTAAACAACAACTTGGAGAGTTGTAAGACAAAAGTTCTATCCGACCCATTTCCTTTATAAAGGGATGTCTAGTTTTGTTCGCGCTGAAGAAAGATGGTATCTTCTTTGTGGATATGTTATCTGCCCCCACCTTTGATTTGATTGGGTTATCGTCAAATCAAACTCAGTTCCAAGGATTATCTTGAAGGTGTTTTTACTCGTGATGTTTCACCTAAGTACATCTTCATGTCCGTTGGTCTGACCAATATGTTTGCCTTGTTCAATAAACATATGAGTCCATCCTAATGAAGTGATAGGGCAAAGGTGTCCGATCTTTCGATGAGATGGTGATAGTCGATTTGGTGGAGTTCGGGCTTGACGATCCGACTACACGTGCGAGCACGAGTGCCAATGCAATCGCTAGGCCAATCTCCTTGATGTTACCGATCCTGCGGGAACACGATCAGCCTGACCAGCGAGGGTCTTAATTCCTACCTGAAATCGAGAACAAGTAAGAACTAATATTGCAATCAAGATATTGCGGATTCAGATGAAAGCTTTAGTGAAAAGGTGGGATCCTGTATAGGTGCGAAGTACAAGAGGCCTCTGCGACGCTCGAGCCTTAGCGAAGTTGCTATGATGGCTAACTTAATGTCTAAACAAAATCCAAGTCTAAAGTGACGGCTATGGGGAGTATTTAAGGAGGAAAAAGGTGGGGTTTCGGCCAGCCATAGAAGTGGTGGCCGAATCCAACCCTAGAAGTCCTTTTCTCCTCAAATACGAACTCTTAAAAGTGGCTAATTAAAATCCTGCGAAAATTACATGGGCCTGGCCCAAAATAAAGGTGTCGCAACACCATATTAAGCTATGGACAAATTCGTGAAGTATTTATCTTGAATATTTCGTCCAAGCCTTATTTCTTCATTATGGTGGCCTCAAAGTTCTGAAATCTTCATCCGTGGCCTTCTCTTGGATCATCACACGCTTGCTGCCATCTCCATGCATGGCCATGCTCCAATGCTTGTCCCTCTCATCCATGCTTGGTCCATCATTCCTAAGAGTAAGAAATACATCTGATTTAGGCAGCATCATATTCTCATGTATGTGAGGAAGAGTTTCAAGAAACGAAAGTACCTGATAGTTAAGTTGTTTGGCATGAGATCTTGTGATGGGTCCTTGTATGTGTGTAGCTGTAGGTACAACGGTTGTATCAATAGAAGGGATGTCCACATCATGCTCCCCTTCTTGAATTGAAGTCGTCCTCGACGCAATCTCATCGTCCTCACCAATGTAAGGCTTCAAATCTGCAATATTAAACGTAGGACTAACCGTACCAAAGTCTGTAGGCAACTCAAGTTTATAAGCATTATCATTTATCTAACCTTAAAGGACCAGTAACCAAACAAGATCTCCAACATCAAACACAACATGCTTTCCCTTTATCCCAGTTTATACTTAGCATTCATATGTTCGATGTTATCTTTAGTAGTCTTATGCAAGTTTAATATCATTTCAGCGCGTTGTGTCGCATCCAAATTATGTTGCACCGAAGTAGGTAAAGGCAATAAATCAATAGGTGCACGAGGAACAAAACCATAGACGATCTCAAACGGGCACATCTTTGTGGTAGAATGCAGCGAACGATTATAGGCAAATTCTATATGAGGTAAACACTCTTCCCACAATTTTAAGTTCTTCTTTAAAACATCCCGCAACATAGTAGACAAAGTTCTATTTACTACTTCAGTTTGTCCATCAGTTTGGGGATGACATGTAGTACTAAACAACAATTTAGTCCCCAACTCAGCCCATAAACATCTCCAAAAGTGGCTAAGAAATTTAGTATCACGATCAGAAACAATAGTATTTGGCACACCATGCAAACGAACAATTTCACGAAAGAACAAATCAGCAATATGCTTGCAAAGATCCGTTTTATGACAAGGAATAAAGTGTGCCATCTTAGAAAATCGATCCACAACAACAAAAATATTATCCCTCCCCTTCTGTGTTCGTGGCAATCCCAAAACAAAGTCCATAGAAATATCCTCCCAATGAACACTAGGAACAGGAAGAGGCATATATAAACCATGTGGATTAAGGCGAGACTTAGCTTTTTGACAAGTAGTGCAGCGTGCCACAAATCGCTCAACATCTCGACGCATACGTGGCCAAAAGAAGTGTGCAGAAAGAACATCCTCCGTCTTCTTGACACCAAAGTGTCCCATCAATCCTCCTCCATGCGCCTCCTGTAACAACAAAAGACGAACAGAACTATCCGGAATGCATAGTTTGTTAGCACGGAACACAAATCCATCAGTGAAGACGAACTTGTTCCATGTTCTACCACCTCTACAATTCTGCAACACATCTTTAAATTTAGCATCATGCACATATTGTTCCTTAATAGTTTCTAATCTAAATATTTTGAAGTCAAGTTGAGATAACAAAGTATAACGGCGCGACAAAGCATCAGCAATAATATTATCTTTACCCTTTTTGTGTTTGATAACATAAGGAAAAGACTCAATAAATTCAACCCACTTTGCATGACGACGATTCAACTTAGCTTGACTACGAATATGCTTCAAAGATTCATGATCAGAATGTATAACAAATTCTTTAGGCCATAGATAATGTTGCCAAGTTTCTAATGTCCGAACCAATGCATATAATTCTTTATCATATGTAGAATAGTTCAGACTAGCCCCACTCAATTTCTCACTAAAATATGCAACAGGTTTTCCCTCTTGTAATAACACCCCTCCCAAACCAATTCCACTAGCATCACATTCAAGCTCAAAAGTCTTAGTAAAATCAGGAAGTTGGAGTAAGGGAGCATGTGTTAGCTTATCTTTCAATATGACGAAGGCATGTTGTTGTGCATCGCACCAAACAAAGGGCACATCCTTCTTGGTAAGCTCATTCAGCGGCGCGCAATTGACCCAAAGTCTTTGACAAAGCGCCTATAAAACCCAGCGAGGCCAAGAAAACTCCTCACTTGTGTGACCGTCTTGGGCTGCGGCCAATTCTCAATAGCTTCAATCTTGTCTGGATCCACTTCAATACCCTGTGATGTAACAACATAGCCAAGAAACGCAACTCAATTGGTGCAAAAGGTGCACTTCTCAAGGTTACCAAACAAACGTGCATCACGTAAAGCATTGAAAACAGCACGTAAATGGTTCAAATGATCCTCTAAAGATTTGCTATAAATCAGAATATCATCAAAGTAGACTACCACAAAACGTCCAATGAAAGCACGTAAAACTTCGTTCATTAATCTCATGAAAGTGCTAGGTGCATTAGTTAAACCAAACGGCATTACTAACCACTCATATAAACCGAAAGTTTTAAATGTTGTTCTCCATCCATCTCCTAATTTCATACGAATCTGGTGGTAACCACTACGCAAATCAACTTTAGAAAACATGGTAGAGCCACTCAATTCATCAAGCATGTCATCTAAACGTGGAATAGGATGACGATATCGAATAGTAATATTATTGATAGCTCTACAATCAGTACACATGCGCGAAGAACCATCTTTCTTAGGTACCATTATAATAGGAACAACACAGGGGCTAAGGGACTCACGAATATGATCTCTGTCGAGTAGTTCCTGAATTTGGCGTTGTATCTCCTTTGTCTCCTCTGGATTGGTTCTATATGGCGCGCGGTTGGGCAACGTGGCACCAGGAATTAGATCAATTTGGTGCTCAATTCCTCTAATAGGAGGTAGTCCTGGTGGCATCTCAGCGGGAAAGACGTCCTCATATTCCTGCAAAAGGTTAGCAATAGCGGGTGGCAAAGAAGGAGGCATATCCTCAAATGAAAACAAAACCTCTTTGCAGAAAATTGCATAACATTGAGTATTGTTTACATCTAGTTCAGCAATATCAATTTTATTTGCAAGCATACATGGACTCTTCAAACGAATTTCAGTAACATGTGTAGAATCAGATTTAGTGTTCTTTGGTGGTATAAAATCTGCAGCAACAATCTGATTCTCACTTTTATTTTGATGATAACAAGCAATGGATGATGATATGGCACCCTGAAAAGCGAACCGAGAGGTGGAAAATCACTATGATGGCGAGTGTCTAGAACTGATCTACGGGGTCTAAAAATAGGTTAGCCCAAAAAAAAATTTATTTTGCTCCGGAAAGCGCAGACGCCAAAAAAATATTGCAATAACGACCGATGGAGAAAAGTGATCCCCTGGGTCGAAAAACAGTAGCCAGAAAAAAATTTCGGAGGCGGTTCCAGACTCGGATTTTGTTTAGACATTAAGTTAGCCATCGTCGCAACTTCACCTCCATGGCTGGCCGAAACCCCACCTTTTCGCCCTTAAATACTCCGCATAGCCGTCACCCTAGACTCGGATTTTGTTTAGACATTAAGTTAGCCATCATCGCAACTTCGCCAAGGCTTGAGCATCGTAGAGGCCTCTTGTACTTCGCACCTATTCAGGATCCCACCTTTTCAATAAAGCTTTCGTCTTAATCCGCAATATCTTGATTGCAATATTAGTTCTTACTTGTTCTCGATTTCAGGTAGGAATTAAGGCCCTCGTTGGTCAGGTTGATCGTGTTCATGGAGGATCGGTAACCTCCAGGAGATTGGCCTAGCGATTGCATTGGCGCTCGTGCTCGCACATGTAGTCGGATCGTCAAGCCCGAACTCCACCAAATCGTTTATCGCCATCTCATCGAAAGATCGGACACCTTTGCCCTATCACTCGAGCCTTGGCGTAGTTGCAATGATGGCTAACTTTTAGTCTAAACAAAATCCCAGTTCTAATAAAGGCTGGGTGGGGGTTTATATAGACGAAGATAGGGGATTTTCGTCCAACCCTAATGGGCCACCCTAAAACACCTCTAGATGGGTCTTTCTCCACTTAAACAGCCTTCATAAAATCTCTATATTATCTAGCTTGAAAATACATTGGTTTGGCCATCAAATAATGTGACACAGCACCAAATAAAGCCTTGGATGAATAATATGAGTAGTTATCTTTGGAAATTCATCCAAGCATCCTTTGTAGCATTATGGTGGCTTCAAAGTTCTAAAATCTCCACTCGCAGCGTCATCGTTAATCCTCACGCGCTTGTGGACGTGTCCATGCACACCCATGCTCCAATGATTGCCCCTTTCGTCCTTGCTAGATCCATCATTCCTAAGTAACATATACATGTCTGATTTAGGCAGCATCATATTCTCATTCTATTTAAGAAGAGTTCCTAGAAACGGAAGTACCTGATAATTGAGTAGTCGTGCATGAGCTCTTGTGAGAGGTTCATGTAACATTGTCGTACAAGTACCAGATGTATTAGTAGTAGGGATGTCCTCATCATCCTCCCCTTCTTGAATTAAAGTCGTCCTTGATGCAATCTTATATTCCTCTCCAAAGTATGTTTATCCACATAATGCGTGTGTATTGTATAACTTCATTGGTGGAGTAGTCTTATCTCTCATCTTAATCTATGCTTTGTATAACTCCATAATTCTGCATGTAATAACATGATGTGTTGTATCTCCGTCTTTAATACTAACACAAGATATAAAATTATTAGTACTATAATTCACCTGAATAACATGGCCAGAATTCACCTAAATAACATGGCCAGAATTCACTTGAAGAACATGGCCAGAAGCAATAGTTTTGGTTCTATCCAGGCTATTCATGTCCGCATCATCCTCCCTTTCTTGAAAGAAAATTCATCCCCGACGATGTTTATTCTTTTAACATGGCAATAAAAGAGACAACATGTATGCATGGTATATGTATATGTCATCCATTTTAACTCCGCTTCCACGTTGCACAATTATAGTTGCACAACAATAGCACTTGTAGTATGCATGATGATGATTAATCACACTCCAACAATATGTATTGCAACTTAATTTGCACATGTAAGTAAAGCATATAGTATTATATTTTAAATTGTAATGTGTGTCATTAAATGTCACATCCCAAAAATTTCCAAATTTTGAAATGTGAAAAATAAACAAACAAAAGAGATAAATGTTGAAATTTAGAGGGAAATGAAACTTTTGCTTCTAAATGGAAACATCAAAAACCTTACTTGAACAAAATTTGAATGAAAAAGCAACAAACAAATTTTCAAATAGATCAAATGCATCCATGCATGGAATGTATCTTGATTTTAAACACTTGGAAAAGTTAAACCAAAAACCTAAACCCTAGTAATAGAAATCATCATCAAGATCACTCTAAGACTATGGCTTTGTTCCATATAAAAATTTAGCAACAACATTCCTAAATGATCAATAAATGGTAAACAAAAATATTACAAAACCATGGGAATTGGTTTCACTCCATTTGGAGCCATGGAGAAAAACTTATTATTTTTATAAGATAAAAGAAAATATTCCAAGGCTAATAAAGCTCTTAGCTAAAATCCATACCAAATTGTGAACAAAAGAATTCTAAAGGATATAAAAAGATAAATAATTATTAAATAAAATTATACAAATTGGAATCACCAATTTTGGAACTATAAATAAAAATATATGAATTTTATAAGGCAAAGAAAGAATTAAATAAATAAGAATTATTGCAAAGACAATTTAAACCATGGCTTAAATCCATAAGTAATTGGAATAAAAGTTTATTAAATAATATAAAATAATAAAAGTTCATTTAAAAAAAATATATGGACTTATGAACCATATCTAATTTTATTTGAATAAAAGCCAAAATGCCTCACTTAATTTAAATGAAGATTAAATCATAAGAAAAATATTTGAAATACTCCAAAGTGGACTAATTAATCAACCCATATTTTTGTATAAAACCTACTGAAAATATTTGGAGAGGTTTTGAAATCAAATTGAGGTTTAAAGCATCTTATTTGATTTAAAACAGAAAACAGAAAAAGAAAAAGACTAAAAAAAGGGAAACCCAGCCCAGCAACCCTGGCCCAACAGTAGCCCAACGCAGCCCACCCGAGTCACACTCCCTCTCTTCCCACTGCTTTCTTTTCTCACCCGCACACACACCCACTCACTCTCTGATGCCCTGGCCCCATCGCCACGTCGACTCCGTCGTCTTCAACGCACGCAGACAGCTCGCCCCTACTGTTTCTTCCTCCCCCGATTAAATTTGATTAAAATCCCATTGATTCATGGCGTAATTCTCCGCCCTGACCCTGCCTGCTTAACCACCTCTCCCTCCTCCCCATTTCCCCTCAACCCTCGCATCCAGAGAGCCACCAGGCTGCTCGGAATTGAGCTCGCGCCACCGCAACACCGAAGCACTCCGGCAAAGAAAATACGGTGAGCCCCGTGCGCGCCTTGCTCCCTAGTTCATGTTTCCGTACTCGCCATAGTCTTGCGCTTATTCTTTCACTCTCCATTCACTCGCTCGTGGCCTATAGGCTCGCCTCCGTCGATGACTGCAAGCACCTGACGGTGAGCACATCTCCGACGAGCCATTGCGGTAAGCCCCGTGCGCCCCTCTGCCTCTGGTTCAAACGATGGTACTCGCCTGTTTCTTGCGCTTCTCCTGATGCATGCCAATCGTTCTCCTGTGCCTTAGAGCGTCGCTCCCGTTGTTGACTGAGAGCTCCCGACGAAGTGCATAACTGCGGCGAGGAATCACCGACGAGTCTGTGCGCCCTGGCCTCACCCACGACCACCTTGAGAACCGCCTCGCCACTGCGACCCTGGTGAGCCTCTGTACCCCTCCCTTGCCCCCTGGCATCGCCGGACCGCCGTCGCCAGACGCACCGCCGCACTTGCCATTCGCGCCTCCAGTTCCTAGCCAGTGAGCTTAGGACCACTAGATCTTGATCTGAAGGCCTAGATTAGATCACTAATCGAAGAGGTACACTCAGATCTGGTCCGTGCGATGTTACTTAGATCTAACGGCTCGCATCGCTCGATCCAACCGAAACGGTATATACCAATAAGAAGACACCATGTGGCCAGTTCATTTTAGACAAAATTCCAGAAAATGATTTTTGATGGTTAAACTTAGGAAATTCATAACTTTTGATTTGTAAATCAAAAATTTACAAATTAGGTATCTATGGATTCAGAAAATGAGACCTTTGCACCTATGGCCTTACTTTGGTCATTTTATTATAAAAAATTAGAGTTTTGTGCAGAGACTTGTTAAGGGCTATTTTGTTTATAAAAATTGTTCTAAAAATTATTTTTGAGTAAATCATTTTGCAAATGGTTTTGTTTTCAACCCTCTGACCATAAACACTAACATGTGAAATTAAAAAATATATTTTTTGACACTAGAATTATTCCTTTGAATAAAAGCTTTTCTAACAAAAGGAAAATGATTTAAATGACTTATTTTCAGTAACTTGGTTTCAAATGAAATTCCACTTTTATAAAAGACCAGTAGGTGTTTTGTAATGTTTAGAGCCTTGTTAGAAACAACTTTTTCAATAAAATAACCTTTTGCATCCTTGCATGCATTTCTTTGTTTTCTTGTTTTTGTTTTGTTAATTTTTGTGTTGTAGTTATGAGTGTGTGCTTTTTCTTGATTGTATTGTAGTGAACTTGAGGAATGTGACAATTGAAAGATCAAGGAGAGTACCTAGATTTTATACTAAAAAGGCAAGTGATACTTTGATCATCAAAAGTCCTATCTTTTCAATATTGCATTAGTGATATTTTTGTAGTATGCATGATAGGACTATTTTGTATATTCTATGCTATGGTAGATTCTATAGAATATATCTTGGTAGGAATCTTCCTAAGTTAAGAGATATGTTATGCTAGTATGCTTAGCCTGGCTATTAGAATTCAAGGGTGGAAATTCATGTTATGATATTATGGAAAAGTTATGCCTATGTGTTTTTTTTACTAAGAAAACAACTTGTTAATGAAACACCTGGGTGGAATTGGAAGTATGGTTTGTGTTGAGTGGTTACTCAGGGCCCATTTCTATGGCTTACCCTGGTGTATCTCACTTGTGGATGTCCACCCAGGAACAAAGAGATTTGAGATGTTTAGTGTTGAGAAGCTTCTAGTGTAGCCACATGGCATATGGGCTCTGCCTTGACCAACTAGGTTGCAAGAACTCAGCCAGATGGACAGAAGGTGGTAGTGATGATAGGATGGACCACGTCCATGGTGGTCTGAGGGATTTCTTGTGAAAAGTCTCGTCTCGATGAATGTCGAGTCTTGTGGGGAAAGTGCACCACCTCTCGAGAGGGTAAAACCTAAGTACTTAGCCGTGTCCCCGGTAATGGACATTTAGAGCATCAAAGACATCGAAATGATCAAGAATCTCCTCATCCCAATTTCTCTAAGTTCAAACTTGTTGGGTGAACAAGGGAAGCACCTGGTGTGTATCCAGTGTGCCATTGTTTGATAAAGTGTTTTGAAAAAGAGAAAAACTATTTTGCAAAGGATAGGAAAAACTTATTTTATGCAAAGGCCAACCAAAACTCCACTTAGCCATATATTCATGTAGATGATAGATTCTCCATATCAATATGATATCACTTGCCAATACAATTCAAACGTATTGACCCTTGTGGATGTAACTTATTATGTTGCAGGTTTGTTTGATGTTAGTGAAGTTTGTTGAGTAGGGATTACAAGTCTACAACCAACATGATTGCCTGTGGCACATGAAGATGAAGGACTCCATGCTTTATAGTTATATTTGCTGCTGTGTAATAAGATAGCCATATGATCTATGTAAGTTGTAATGAACTATTTTATTCCTGGTTATGAGTTGTAATATGTCCTTTGTTTCTTGATATTACATCTTAAACTGTGGGTGCTAGCTATTCGATCCAGGGACTAGCACTACAAACACAGGGACTTGTACCTTATTGGGTTCAGGCTTCTACATTGAACCATCCCAAAGCTAGTAAGAAAAGATTGTAAGACTTCAAATGCCTAGACACAACATGCTTAGAATAGTAATCGTGTTCCAAGATATGCGGTGTACAATCAATACCAGTACTGGAGGTCATATCAAAACGACTAAGCACATGCATTATTTTATTATATTTCAAACGAGCAAGTTCATCACACATGATGCAATTTCTATGCACAGAAAATATATTGTCTACGCCATATTCTCCAATCAAATTAAATTGAAAATTAGTGACATAAACACTCTTCAAACATGTGAGTTCATCAACCTTATTTTTAGCATGTGACAAAGACAAAGGCATATCCAGTGTAATAGACCACAAAGAAGTGCTAGCAGAAATTGTATCTAAAACTTCATCATGTCTAACCCATTTTATGTGATCCAAATCATATTCAATAGGCAAGTATTTAAGTTCATTTTCAACATTTATTTCGATCGACGCATTCAAATCAGTAGAAGAATCAGGTGCAGCAATAGGAGCACTAAAAACAGTACTTAAAATAGTAGCCATCACAATTATTTGATCACATGAAATGTTTAAATCAATAGCACAATCATCTACAAAAGGTGGTGTGACTAAATCATTGGCAATCTGAACACATGGCCTACTTAAATAAAGAGAGCATTGAACAATCTCATGTGCATGAAAAAAATTTGGCACCTTTACTTTTACCTTGCACAATCATTCCAGATGATGGAGGTACTGTGATAGGGCAAAGGTGTCCGATCTTTCGATGAGATGGTGATAGTCGATTTGGATGGAGTTCGGGCTTGACGATCCTACTACACGTGCCAGCACGAGCGCCAATGCAATCGCTAGGCCAATCTCCTGGAGGTTACCGATCCTGCAGAAGCACGATTAGTGATGCAGCCCGACCTACGGTCGTTACTATATCAAGATCTCCAACTTACGCGAGGTCATCATGGACTACAAAGGTGAATCCGTTCCTCTATGCGAGCCCACTTCCTACCCTTTTGAATGGTATACTACTTCATACTCCGTCCTATGGCCACGATAGGTTCACATTGACAAGTACGGAGGCAAGGAAGGAAGCCTGGAGCATCAAGCCCGATAAGACGGTGGCTTGGAAGAGGAGACGGAAGAAGGCAGGTGCCTGCGGTACTACCGCTCCCATCAGTGGTACTACCGTGCCCCGGTACTACCGCCCAACATGACCGGTACTACCGCCTGTGAGCAGTACTACAGGCTGTTGATACGTCGTAAACGTATCTATAATTTTTTATGCTCCATGCTTGTTTTGTATCAACTTTCTTAATTTTTGATGCTCCATACTTTGAGGCATTTTTATAGATTTTCTAGAACTAACCTATTAACAAGATGTCGCACTGCCAGTTGTCTGTTTTCTGTTGTTTTTAGTTTTAGAAAATCTAGTAAGGAAATAGTCTTAGAATTGGACAGAATAAAAGCCAAAGTCAATATTTTACTAGACACGATACGGAGACCAAAGGGGAGACGAAGAGGAGCCACGAGGCAGCCACACCATAGGGTGGCGTGGCCCCACCCTAGGGCGCTCCAGCCCATGGTGTGGGCCCCTCGGGCATCCATGGACCTTGCCTCTTCGCCTATTTAAACACCCCAATCCAGAAATGCTAAGCACCAATCAGAAATCCACGAAACAGTCCATAGCCGCCGCCACCATCGTCCCTAGATCGGGGGATCTGAAGCTCTTCCTGGCACCCTACCGGAGGGGACAGATCATCCTGAAGGCCTTGTTCATCACCATGCCAGCCTCCGGAGTGATGTGTGAGTAGTGCACCCTTGTACTATGGGTCCATACAGTACCTAGATGGTTGTTTCTCCTCCTTTGTGCTATGATGTTTAGATCTTGTGAGCTCCGTTCATGATCAAGATCATCTATTTGTAATCATACATGTTGTGTTTGCGGGGATCCGATGGATATTGAGATACTATGTCAGATTAATTATTGATTCTATCATGTCTATGTTATTTGTGATCTTGCATGCTCTCCGTTGCTAGTAGATACTTTGGCCAAGTAGATGCTTGTAACTCCAAGAGGGAGAATTTATGCTCGATAGTGGGTTAAGGCCTCAAGTAATCTGGGAGAGTGATAGAAACTGTTAAGGTTGTAGATGTGATGTTGCTACTATGGAAAAAACAACAATCTTTTGTCCATGGGGTAATTGCATTGTTTACTGTAACACCCTCAGAATCGGACCTATGCAAGTTTGAACAAAATTCGTCAAACCCGCATAGAAACGATTCAAAGGTGCCCACCAGGCACTTTCGTGCGGGTGGAAAACGAAGTAATAACATTACACAACAGTCCTCGATGGGACCCACAGAACAGATATATATAGCAGCGACTCAAGGAGCCAAGAATACAGATATAATATACAAAGATCCAAATCACCTTGAATCGATATAGCGTCTAGCTACGGACAAGATGCAAATGGGGCTAAGAGCCCTGAAGAATAACCAATGGCGTCCATAACCCTGCCTGCCAAGCGGAAGGGTAACCTGCTAACGTCGATCTCAAAACCCGCTTAACAAAGGTGCCGACAAAGGGCAAAGCAGAAAACAAAGAAGGCGTCAAGATCGAGGCCAAGACACGGCGAGGCTAGAATTCGGGTCCTCGCCTACATAGGTATGGTGGATCGAAGGCGGCGGCATGCGCTAAACAACCTATAGAGACTCGATACAATGGCGGTTATCGAGAGAGGGTGGAAATGTCCTATCCGGATCCAACACAAACTAACACCAAACAAACCCATCTGGCGTTTCCCTCGAGACCAATCGAGGAAGTCAACCGAGAACTCACAGTTGGCGTTTATTTAATTGGTTATAGTTGCGGCACTCTACTAGTCGAGTTTAGATAATCGTCACGGTAAAGTAAACAGTGGGCACTTTTAGTTAATCATTCCGTGATAGTTGCAACAATTACTACTCAGTACAGCTAGCATGAGATAAACCCAAAACCCAAAGCTTGTTGGTACTTTTATTGACCAATTCGTTGTAGTTGCAATACTTACTAGTCGATACATTTGTCGCATGGCGACAACAACAAGCAATGGTGGGCGTATTAATTAGCCATTCCGTTATAGTGAAGCTGATTACTAGTCATTATAAGTCAAATTAATAGCGAAACTTTAGTTATGCTTGTCTATGATCGAGATCTTGTGCTCCAAGTCGTCCATATCCGGACACGGCTTTGAAAGTTTTTACGGCGGGGTGCACCAATAGCAACACACGCCGATCAACCTCGGAAAAACCAAATCAAAACCCAACGAGGCTTTCACGATGAACAATCACAGATTGAAATATTTGAGGCCACCCTTTGAGTAGAATCCGCAGAGTAAGCAAGCTCGGCGGCCTCAAGGTTGCGACAATGGATGTAAGCGGTGGGAACCCGAAAGTGTGGCTGGGCTTGTCGATGGCGTAAACATTCAACCTAAGCGATGCGATTATGCACCTCGCACAATCGTAAATAAAGCGATAAAACATGGCATAAGTACAGGATCGTAAATAAAACCTCAAACTAGTTGTGGCCCCAAGAAATAAGACTGAATCAAGCTCGGCTCAGGGGTCCCATATACCTCCGGATGTGGATAGCGCGATAAATCAAGGAACAAGTATCAAGTACTCGGGGTCTTACGGACACAAGTGGGCGTTGAAACCAAATATTATCTATCACCCACGATGCCTCTCGCTTATTCAATTTTAGGTGTTAACAGAAATTAAAGTGACGATAAGTAAAACTAGAATCATCTCCAACATCAACATGCGGCAATACATCAAGCGTGGCATATGGACACACACCAGCACTTGAGCAAGCAACTACGACGCGCAAGTCCAACTATCTACCAAACAACAGTTAATAGGATGTGTCCAAGGCAATTTAAGGCTGCAAGGGATATTACGGGTACGAAAACTAGAGCAACGCAACACAGATAGCAATAGATCAGAGGAGGAATAAAGACTATAAAAGTAAGATAGGTAGAAAGGGAGATGCTCTTTGAAAACATTGTCGAAGGGTTCAACCGAAGATCGGGGCGAAGCTCACATCAACTCAACGGCCTTATCCGCGAATAAGCAAAACACTAGAAGAAACACCGGATGCAATATTTAATACGACGGCAGAAGATCGGCATGATGCATGTATGATGTATGGCATGGCAAAGGTGCAATGCAATTAGGTCAGATTAGGCGGAATCGGGGTCCCGACATTTAGTTAAATGGTTCAAGTTGTTTAGATACCCCGCAATTTAAATGTTGCATTATCAAGACAAAAGATAGAACCGGTTCGCTACGCAAGTTTAAATGAGGCCAATATAAGGCTAGATTTGCCCGCATATGGGCCCCATATTTAATTATTAGGTGAATCGGCATAAGGCCCCCAAACCACAGATATGCATGCGAGTATGACAATTCAATATGCAACAAGTTGTTATTATGTTTTAAAATAGGGTTCTCGGATAAGGGTCACACTTTAGGGTTCTCGACGATCTTGGGGTTCCGGGGTTCGGGGTCGGTCTCGGGGTCCAGGGTTCGACGGAACGGTCTCGGCGGCTCGTTCTCTCGCTCTCGGTAACGGGGCAGATCTTGTCGCTTCGGGGTCGCGATGTCCGGGGAGCAGAACTTGGGTCAGTGTCGGGGCGCATCGGCTTCTTCCGGGCCGATGCCGTTCTTGTCGTCGTACCGATCTTGTCGGGTCTGCGCTACGGATTCCGTGAGGCGACCTTGGTGCTCCGTGCCCATGTAGCAGAACTTGTCGATTTCATTCCAACGGCCTTGTTGTCTGAGGGCGAAGATCATGGGGTCTCCGGGGTCTTGACGGCTTCGGGTCCGAGAGGGAGATCTTGGCGGCTTCGGATCCGGAAAGGCGCACTCGACGTTCCGGGGAGGAGACCTCGGCGTCCAGTCCTCGGTCATCGGATCCGTGAAGGAGACCTTGTCGATCCGCGATGAAGATCTTGGCGTGCGGGTTCGGGGGTCTCGGCGTCCGGGGATCCTTCGGGTCCGGGGTGGAGGACTTGGGGTTTTGGCGGTGTCTCGTTGGGGTCCATGTCGAAGTACTTGTCGGTGGTCTTACAACATGGCGCAGATCTTGGCGTCCGAGCGACGGTCTTGTCGCATCCGGTCTTGAGTCCAACTCGGGAGGAGAACTTTCCCGGGGAATCTCGGGTCATCGGCTCCAATTGTTGACAATGTTCTTGGTTTGATGCGGGTGTCTTGAATGCCGTGGTTCTGTACCTCCTAGGCAGCGACACAACTACACACATTCGAGCGGCTCACGGCACGAAACGGAACGGATCGATCTCGAGCAACCCCCAGGGCACCCAGAAGTGCTGGAGGCGGCTCATGCGACAAGGGCCAAGGCTGCAGGGCATGAGCGGGAGGCGACGCGGGCGCGTGGGCTGGAGGATGACGGGGTCGCGGGTGGTCGGTGATGAGCTCGGCGGCGGTAGCATGCAGGGCAGGCGAAGCAATGGCGGTGGCGGGACGAACTCGGAGGAGGCGGAGGAGGGCAGCGGCGGGGCTCCATGGCGAGGTGGGCGCGGCGGAGGAGGCGCCTGAGGCGAGGCGAGGTGAGGAGGGCTCGCCGCGGCGTCTGGGAGGCGAGCAGCGGCGATGGCGGTGGCGAGCGGCCTGGCGCGCCAGGCGAAATAGAAGGGACGGCCTTGCGCCCGAGAGCTGCGGGGGAGGCGGGAGGAGCGAGGAGGAGGGGCGGTGGCGCCGCTTGAGCAGGGCCGGGAGGCGCAGTGAGGGTCAGGTGGGGCTTGCAGAGAGAGGGAAGGAGGTGCACAGGAGAGAAGAGGCTGGGAAGAGAAAGCAGGAGGCGTCGGTGGGGTGGTGGGTCCCGTGGGGCCGGAAAGGAAGCGGTAGGTGGCGTGGGGCCCAGGGGAAACGGCCAGGGGCGGGCGGTACTGTGTGTGTTAGTGCGTGTGTGGCGTGTGTGGTGGGGGGGAGAGAGGAGGAGAGGGAGGAGGGAGAGGAGGGAGTGGCATGGTGGTCAGTTGGGTGAGGGATAGGGAGAGGGTGAGGTGGCGGTTCCTGAATGGTGGGAGTGAGGTGGAGGTAGGGGGTGGGTAGGATAGTTGGTGAGTTTAGGATTAGATGGGGCTGGTAGGACGGACCGTTTTAAATTAAACAGGGGTGGTCGTTCGGGTCAATCGGCCCGTTCGACTGCCCCGCAAAATAAATATAGACTTTATTTGTTTCAACAACACTATTTGCAAACCGATAGCAACAAAGAAAAATAATTCCGGAGACCCGGGGTTTGGCGTTTGAATTAAGATGGGGCGTTTTAGAAAAATAAAACGGGCTTTGCAAACATAGTTTTGGCAAACAATGCATGATGATGACGATGCGATGCACAAATTCAACGCGATTTTCTAGTAGTGGTTTTGCGGGATGCCACATTTACTTTATACACTGATGCAGCCCGTCCTACGACCGCTACTACATCTACTCCCACGAGCTCCCCAAGTGGACCCATGACTCGCGCCCGAGCCAAACTCCTTCAAGCTAAGGTGAACTCGCTCCTCTCCTTGTGTGACTTCGATACACCCTTGGATGGCCTGCTACTTCATACGCATACCTTGTGCATCATCAGGTACGAAGAGAAGGACCCACAGAACGGAGGAGCACCAGCGGAAGAGACCAAATGCTCTCGCCATGGTACTACCGGACACAGCGTCGGTACTACCGCTTGGCACTGCTACCGCCAACAACAGAAGGCCCCGGAGCTACCCAAATGCTCTCTGTCACTGGCGGTACTACCTCCCCCTGCTACCACCACCAACAGAAGACCCCAGCGCAAGCCAAATACTCTTTGTCACTGGCGGTACTACCGGCCAGACCAGTACTACCGGACGACTACACCCTGCGCCACCAACAGAAGGCTCCAGCGGAAGTCCCAGGACGACAAGCGGTACTACCGGGCCAGGAAGCGGTACTACCGGCTGACCGGTACTACCGGACGAGCTGGACCGGTACTACCGGACGACACAGAACCTGATCGTGTTAAGTCGGCCCAGCACCTTGTAACCCTCTCTATATTTCGCTATTTGTTCCCAAAATACCCCTGTTTATGTGCTTGGCCTATAAATAGCCCCACCCTCCATTGTAAACCCTAGACTTGGATAATAATAGATTAAGGAAACCCTTTTGAGGAACTTACATCTATTGGTCTCATGCTCCTACCAAGGAGCACCGGATTATCCACCCCCCTCTTGGATCTTGCCTAGTGCGTTCAAGTTGTACAAGGCCTTGGGTTCTCGGTTTCTCGCCCCCAAGTCGTCAAGATCTCACCAAGCACCGCGTCCCCCATTGTTGGCGTGGAGAGAAAGCTTCGCCCAACACCGATCCTAGAGATTATGTTGGACCGGTTGCCACCGGCGTGAGTTATCGGCGTGTATCGTGTTTTGTGTGCGTGAGTTCGTCGGATTCTTCGTGGCGTGTGTTCGTGGATTCCATCCCCTTTTCCCCTTCCACCGCTTTACCCTCGATTCCCGCGGAGATTCGTGAAAGATCGGGCCACCCTAAGGGGTTACCCCATAACATCTTGGTATCAAGAGCAAGGTTGATCACGAATTTCCCCCCAATTTTTCTTTATCCCCCTTAAAATCAAAAATCCCACCAAAAAGAGCCCCAATTTGCCTTCAGATCGATCTTTGGATTTGGTGAGTTTTCCGTGGTTTTGGTCCATAGATCTGTTGCTTTTGGAGTCGATCTATAGCCCATGTTGTTCCTAGCCCAGCCTTTCGGTCAGATTTCCCACGAATTTGAGTTTTGGTCCACGAATTTTGGATCTCGTTCCTGTTCTATGACCAGCGGTACTACCGTCCGTACCAAGCGGTACTACCGCCGTCCGGTACTACCGCTCGTACAAAGCGGTACTACAGCGCGCCACAAAAGGTTTTCCTTCTTGTCTTGACACCTCAACTTCGTTGGCTAACTTTCCATCTTCAATTTGTTCGTGTTTCGCGTGTTCGTCACCAATTTAACACAAGCTTCCGCATCAAAGTCACCCGCGCTCATCGACACCACGACACTCAAACATCATCCCCACCAACGGTTGCAAGTCGTCAACAATACCAAAAGGTATAACTTGCGCCCCTTTGACAGCCCCATATCTTCCTTTGTGTGTATCTATCCTATGGGAGCAACTCATTTTGTGTTTGTCTAAGCATTGTGCACTTGCCTTCGGAAAGTGAGAGTGTGAGGCCAAATACAAAAGCTAACATAGTAGCATAGAAAGGGAGAAAAAGGAAAAAGAATAAAAAAAAGATAAAATAGAAAGATACATAGTCTCCCAATACAAAGAGAATACCAAGCTTGTAATCCAACAAGAGAGAGGAAAAGAGTGCACCAAGGCAAGTGCACAAATCTATTGCTTATCCTCTTTTGGCAAACGAGTTGTGGTCTCTCCTTGAGTTGGCACGACAACCGAGCGTAGTCTTCATTAGGACCTTTTGTGCTCATTTTCATAGTCGTGCTAACCCCATTTTTCTCCACGTGTGTGTTTTTCGTGTTTTTGTAGATCATATCCTTTTGTTTTTGATCTTTGGTTCTTTACCACGTAGAATAATAACCTTTTGCTTGGATCATTTCGTTTGGTTTTCCACAATCCTAACCTTCCACCAAAAGCTTTCGAGAGTTGTAGCATATTTGTGTGTGAGTTTTTTTGCCCATTTCACTTTGCACGCTGTTCGCTCATTTGTGTGGCAATTGGTTTGATATAATCTCCAAGGTGAGGTAAAAGGCTAACTCTCCGCCCCCTTTTTCTCCATATACAACCCTTGTTGGCTTTTCATCATGGACGGGCGTGGAGAGCCATCCCAACCACCACAAACTCCGGAGGATGACACACAATTCATGACAAGATGGGACCATTGGAAGGTCCGAGGAGAATTCAACTACCGTTGTGAAGCTCTTGAGCGGCGCCAACATGGACAATTTAGCGAGGCCCGTGTGGAATTCAAGAACATCGACAACCGCTTCGAAGAAGTCCGTGGCCAAATGCATGCCATGCAACACAACCTCGGTCATCAAAATGAAGCTCTTGGTCGTGCACTCGCCTCAACGGATGAGAAGCTTCAACGCCTCATTGATGGACTAGCAAGGCCACGCTCGCGCGAATCAAGCTCATCTCGGCACTCCTCAAGTGAATCAAGTGCACCTCGCCGTCACGCTTCAAGGCACCGGGATGGACCCGTTCTTCAATCCATGAGCTCTTCTCAAGCGGTACCATCTCCGCGACACGCCGCAACGTCAAGCTATGATGGTGACCTCTCCGCAAGACCTCCACGACGTGAAGCGAACCGGCCACAACCAAGGGCACTTGTGATTCAACAAGAGCAACCTCACATGGACCACCAAGCCCATCGCCGTCGACATGTCCTTTCAACAACAAGTGAAGCACCCGAAGAGGACGAACAAGATCACCGTCGACGTGACGCACTCGAAGATCCTCCAAGGCGTCATCATCGACATGACCGTCCACGTCGGCAACATGATGGTCATGACGAGCCTCCTCTACACAAAGAAGAAGAAGAGCAGCCCATTGCGCATGTGGCTCGACGTCCTCCTCGCCACAGGGCGCAAGACAATGCTCCTCGGCATCAACCGCGTCAAGAACAAGAGCAAGCTCCCCAAGCTCGTCGTGAGGACAATCAACCTCCTCTTCGTCCTCAACCGCGCCAACAAAACGAGCAAGCTCCCCAAGCTCGTCGTCAAAACCAAGTTCCACGACCAAACGCAGCACCTCAACAACTGCAAGAGCAACGCAACCATCACCAAGCAAGACATGAGAGCTCGGATGATGATGATGACCACCCAAATCATGGCAACCGCCGCAACCGGAACCGCAATGTAGAAGAAACTTTCGGCAAGCTCAAATTCACCATGCCCAAGTTCACTGGTTCCAATGAACCCGAGGAATATCTCTCGTGGGAACTCAGGGTCGACAAGATCTTCCGCATGCACAACTATAGCAATGAGAAGATGATGGCCATGGCATCCCTCGAGTTTGATGAGTATGCCAACCTTTGGTGGGAACAAGTCCAACTCGCTCGCGAAGCAAAAGAAGAGCCTCCAATATCAACTTGGCAAGATATGAAGGCTCATATGAGATCCCGCTTTGTTACTTCACACTACACGCGTGACCTCTTCAACAAGCTTCAAACGCTTAGTCAAGGGACAAAGACCGTGGAAGAGTACTTCAAGCAAATGGAGCTCAACATGATCCGTGCCAACATTGAAGAGCGTGATGAACAAACAATGGCACACTTCTCAATGGCTTGAACAATCCCATCAAGCTCATCACCGAGTTCCAAAAGTACAACAACATGGTTGAGCTTGTGCACATCGCATCAAAGGCCGAGCGTCAAGTGCAAGAGGACATCAAGTACAACAAGCCAAAGACGTACTTCACCTACAAGCAAGCACCAACCACTACTCCAACGACACCAAGTGGAAGCTCCTCAAGTACCACCAAGCTTCCCTTCAAGCCAACTCTCCCTCAAGGAAAACAGCCCCCAAGTGGCAAATACACAAGGGATGATCAACCATTCAATGGTGAGTGCTACAAGTGTGGAGGCAAAGGGCACAAGTCGAACGCATGTGGAAACAAGAAAGTTTTGTTCATCCATGACAACGGCGATGAAGAATACTTGAGTGAAGAAGAGTTTGATGCAAGGGTCAAGGAAGCCATGGCAAGGCAACATTTGGAAGCGGACCAAGAACTTCTTTGTGTGAGCATGACGCAAGTCCATCGCTTGTGGTCACAAGGGTCTTAACTACCCAAGTCAATGAGAATGAAAACCATCGCTCGAACATCTTCCAAACTCGTGCCGGCATCAATGGGAAGTCCATCAAAGTTGTCATCGATGGAGGGAGTTGCCACAACCTTGCAAGTCCGGAATTGTTTGAGAAACTCAATCTCACCCTCCATCCGCATAAACACCCCTACCATATACAATGGCCAAGTGACCATGGATCCGTCAAGATCAAGCACACCGTCTCGGTAACGTTCTCAATTGGACCCTACAAGGACACGGTGGAATGTGACGTGGTCCCAATGACGGTTTGCCATATGTTGCTCGGAAGGCCGTGGCAATATGACAAGCGTGATTTGCATGATGGTCACTCAAACACTTATACCTTCAAATGGCTTGATAAAACTTGTGTGTTGCAACCAATGACTCCTAGCCAAATAATTGCGGACAATGCAAAGGCTTTAGCGAGGGCGCAATACACAAAAACACCTTGTGAGAAGAGTGATGAGCGAGAGAACCACACCATAGTGAGTGAGAGCTACAAGCCAAACTCGAGTGGAAAAACTAAGAGTGTTCTTCTTGCCACCAAAAGTGAGATGAGAGAAGTGCGGAACAACCCATCCATCTTGCACTATGTCCTTGTATGCAAGGGACTAGCGCAAGGAACTAACGACTTGACAAATGTTCCTCCTCCTTTGATGGCTATTTTGTAGGAATTCCAAGATGTATTTCCCGAAGAGCTTCCTCATGGCCTTCCTCCTCTTCGTGGAATCAAGCATCGCATCGACCTCATACCCGGCGCCCCACTCCCAAACCGCGCCGCGTATCTCACGAACCCGGAAGAGACAAAGGAGATCGAACGTCAAATCAACCAACTCGTCTCCAAAGGTTTGATCCAAGTAAGCACTAGCCCAAGCGCGGTCCCCGTGATTCTAGTTCCAAAAACGGATGATACGTTGCGGTTATGCATGGACTGTCGTCCAATCAATGCTATCACCGTGCGTTATCGACATCCTATACCGCGTCTTGATGACGAGCCACTATATTTTAGAAAATTATCTTCGTAGTGGTTACCATCAAATTCGCATGGCCGAAGGTGATGAGTGGAAAACCGCCTTCAAGACCAAGCTTGGTCTCTATGAATGGTTGGTTATGCCTTTTGGCTTATCTAAAGCCCCATCAACCTTCATGCGCCTTATGAACCATATTTTGAGATCTCTCATTGGGAAGAGTGTAGTTGTTTACTTTGATGACATCCTTGTCTATAGCAAGTCACTAGAGGAGCATGTTACTCATGTTAAGGAGGTCCTTCAAATCCTTCGTCATGAAAAGCTTTATGCTAATCTCCTAAAGTGCACTTTTGCAAAAGACAAGCTGATTTTCCTTGGTTTTGTTGTGTCTTCTAATGGCATTAAAGTTGATGTCTCAAAAGTCAAGGACATACGAGATTGGCCCATCCCTACAAATGTTAGTGAACTTCGTAGTTTTCATGGGTTGGCTGGCTTTTACCGTCGCTTTGTGGAAGATTTTTCTACCATTGCTTGCCCCCTCAACGAATTGACCAAGAAAAATGTCACGTTCGTTTGGGGAAAAGTACAAGAAAAGGCTTTTGATGAGCTCAAAAAGAGGCTCACCGAAGCACCACTTCTTGCATTACTGGATTTCACAAAAACCTTTGAGATTGAATGTGACGCTAGTGGTATTGGCGTTGGTGGCGTCCTTATGCAAAATGGGCGTCCTATTGCTTACCATAGTGAGAAACTTGATGGTGCACGCCTAAACTATCCCATTTATGACAAAGAACTTTTTGCCTTGGTTCGAGTTCTTCAAGTGTTATGGGGTAACCCCTTGGGGTGGCCCGATCTTTCATGAATCTCCGCGGGAATCGAGGGTAAAGCGGTGGAAGGGGGAAAGGGGATGAAATCCACGAACACACGCTCACGAGAACCCGATGAACTCAAGCACACAAAACACGATACACGCCGATGACTCACGCCGATGGCAACCGGTCCAACATAATCTCTAGGATCGGTGTTGGGCGAAGCTCTCTCTCCACGCCAACAACGGGGGACGAGGTGCTTGGTGAGATCTTGACGACTTGGGGGCGAGAAACCGAGAACCCAAGGCCTTGTACAACTTGAACGCACTAGGCAAGATCCAAGAGGGGGTGGATAATCCGGTGCTCCTTGGTAGGAGCATGAGACCAATAGATGTAAGTTCCTCAAAGGGTTTCCTTAATCTATTATTATCCAAGTCTAGGGTTTACAATGGAGGGTGGGGTCTATTTATAGGCCAACCACATAAAAAAGGGTATTTTGGGAACAAATAGCGAAATATAGAGAGGGTTACAAGGCGCTGGGCCGACTTAACACGATCAGGTTCTGTGTCGTCCGGTAGTACCGGTCCAGCTGGTCCGGTAGTACCGGTCACCCGGTAGTACCGCTTCCTGGCCCGGTAGTACCGCTTGTAAATCTGGGACTTCCTGGAGCCTTCATTGATCGTGGTAGCGAGGCGGTAGTCTGTCGTCCGGTAGTACCGTCTGGGCGATAGTACCGCCGATGTGAGAGCATTTGGCTTCTTGGGGTCTTCATTGGTGGCGGTAGCGGTGATAGTACCTCCGGCGGTAGTACTGGATCCGGTCCGGTAGTACCGCTGGCGACAGAGAGCATTTGGTCTCTTCCGCTGGTGCTCCTCCATTCTGTGGGTCCTTCTCTTCGTACCTGATGATGCACAAGGTATGCGTATGAAGTAGCAGGCCATCCAAGGGTGTTTCGAAGTCACACAAGGAGAGGAGCGAGTTCACCTTAGCTTGAAGGAGTTTGGCTCGGGCGCGAGTCATGGGTCCACTTGGGGAGCTCGTGGGAGGAGATGTAGTAGCGGTCGTAGGACGGGCTGCATCAGCTCCCCCCCCCTTGGGAAAGAGTCGTCCTCGACTCTTCAACCTTATCAACTTCATCTTCTCCATGGTAGGGTGAGAGGTCCTTGACATTGAATGTCGAGCTCACAAGATACTTTGATGTTGGGATATCAATGATTTAGGCGTTGTTGTTGATCCTCTTTTGCAATTTGAATGGTCCATCACCTCTTGGCTTGAGTTTGGAGTCGTGTTCCTTAGGGAAGCGGTCTTTACTTAAGTGTATCCACACAAGGTCACCTTCTTCGAAGATCAGCTCTTTCTTGTTCTTGTTTAGCCTTGATGCTTGGCGGAGGACTTGTTGCTCGATCGTAGCTCTTGTGTCTTCATGGAGTCTCTTCATTGTGTGGGTGCGCTTGACAACGTCCATATTGGCACGTTCATGAAGTGGTAGTGGGAGGATATCGAGCGCGGTGAGAGCCTCGAAGCCGTAGACGATCATGAACGGGCTCCTCATGGTGGTGGAGTGCTTGGCGCGGTTGTAGGCGAACTCGGCGTGTGGAATACATTCCTCCCAGTCTTTAAGGTTCTTCTTTATCAACACCCGGAGGAGTCTTCCAAGACTTCGATTGACGACCTCGGTTTGTCCATCAGTTTGGGGATGCGAGGCGGACGAGAAGAGGAGCTTGATGCCGAGCTTGGCCATGAGAGTCTTCCAGAAGTAGCTCATGAATTTTACGTCACGGTCGGAGACGATTGTTCTTGGCACACCGTGTAGCCGAATTATTTCCCTGAAAAACATATTTGCTACATGTGAAGCATCATCGGTCTTATGGCACAGAATGAAATGTGCCATTTTGGAAAAGCGATCCAGTACTACAAAAATAGAATCATGTCCATGTTTAGATCTAGGCAAGCCTAACACAAAGTCCATGCTAATGTCTGACCAAGGTGCATGAGGAATAGGCAATGGCATATAAAGACCAAAGGGGTTGGACTTAGACTTAGCTTGGATACATGTAGTGCATCGTTGGACGTGGCGCTCCACGTCGCGCTTCATCTTTGGCCAAAAGTAGTGAGTGGAGAGCATGTCATATGTCTTGTCACGACCAAAGTGACCCATAAGGCCTCCACCATGGGACTCTTTGGAGACGAGTTGGTTGATTTGATGTTCGATTTCCTTTGTCTCTTACGGGTTCGTGCGACACGCGGCGCGGTTTGGGAGTGGGGCACCGGGTATGAGGTCGATGCGATGCTTGATTCCACGAAGAGGAGGAAGGCCATGAGGAAGCTCTTCGGGAAATACATCTTGGAATTTCTGCAAAATAGCCATCAAAGGAGGAGGAACATTTGTCAAGTCGTTAGTTCCTTGCGTTAGTCCCTTGCATACAAGGACATAGTGCAAGATGGATGGGTTGTTCCGCAGTTCTCTCATCTCACTTTTGGTGGCAAGAAGAACACTCTTAGTTTTTCCACTCGAGTTTGGCTTGTAGCTCTCACTCACTATGGTATGGTTCTCTCGCTCACCACTCTTCTCACAAGGTGGTTTTGTGTATTGCGCCCTCGCTAAAGCCTTTGCATTGTCCGCAATTATTTGGCTAGGAGTCATTGGTTGCAACACACAAGTTTTATCAAGCCATTTGAAGGTATAAGTGTTTGAGTGACCATCATGCAAAGCACGCTTGTCATATTGCCACGGCCTTCCGAGCAACATATGGCAAACTGTCATTGGGACCACGTCACATTCCACCGTGTCCTTGTAGGGTCCAATTGAGAACGTTACCGAGACGGTGTGCTTGATCTTGACGGATCCATGGTCACTTAGTGATGCAGCCGGTCCTACGACCGCTACTACATCTACTCCCACGAGCTCCCCAAGTGGACCCATGACTCGCGCCCGAGCTAAGCTCCTCCAAGCCAAGGTTAACTCGCTCCTTTCCTTGTGTGACTTCGACACACCCTTGGATGGTTTGCATACACTGTGCAACCAAGGGACGAAGAGAAGGACCCAAGGGACGGAGAAGCAGGCGGAAGCAACCATTGCCAGACGCCATTGGTACTACAGTTGAGGCGACTACTACGGTCCAAGTGGTACTATCGGCCGACTATCGGACGCCCAGAAGAACCTCTCCACGCCCAGACGCCCGGTACTACTGCCCAAGAACCGGTACTACCGGTGATACTCAGCCCTCCTCCTTCCTTCTGACATAGCGACTCCGACGGAAGCTCTAGGCCTTGCCAGATTACCGCCCGAGGCGGTACTACGGTTGCAGACCAGTACTACCGGTCTGGCCCGAACACTGCCTTTGAGTTCGGCCCAGTGCCTTGTATCCCTTCCTATAATTTACCTTTTCGTTCCGAAACTACCCCTGTTTTGTGGCTGGACTATATATAGCCCCCACCCTCTATTGTAAACCCTAGACTTGGATAATAATAGATGAAGGAACCCCTTTGAGGAACTTACATCTATTGGTCTCATGCTCCTACCAAGGAGCACCAGATTATCCACCCCCCCTCTTGGATCTTGCCTAGTGCGTTCAAGTTGTACAAGGCCTTGGGTTCTCGGATTCTCGCCCCCAAGTCATCAAGAGCTCACCAAGTACCTCGTCCCCCGTTGTTGGCGTGGAGAGAGAGCTTCGCCCAACACCGATCCTAGGGATTATGTTGGACCGGTTGCCACCGGCGTGAGAGATCGGCGTGTATCGTGTTTTGTGTGCGTGTGTTCGTGGTTTTCATCCCTTCTTCCCCCGACCACCGCTTTCCCCCTCGTTTCTCGTGGAATTCGTGAAAGATCGGGCCAACCCAAGGGTTACCCCATAACACTTAGCCATTGTATATGGTAGGGGTGTTTATGCGGATGGAGGGTGAGATTGAGTTTCTCACACAATTCCGTACTTGCAAGGTTGTGGCAACTCCCTCCATCGATGACAACTTTGATGGACTTCCCATTGATGCCGGCACGAGTTTGGAAGATGTTCGAGCGTTGGTCTTCATTCTCATTGGCTTGGGTAGTTAAGACCCTTGTGACCACAAGCGATGGACTTGCGTCATGCTCACACACAAGAAGTTCTTGGTCCGCTTCCAAATGTTGCCTTGCCATGGCTTCCTTGACCCTTGCATCAAACTCTTCTTCACTCAAGTATTCTTCATCGCCGTTGTCATGGATGAACAAAACTTTCTTGTTTCCACATGCGTTCGACTTGTGCCCTTTGCCTCCACACTTGTAGCACTCACCATTGAATGGTTGATCATCCCTTGTGTATTTGCCACTTGGGGGTTGTTTTCCTTGAGGGAGAGTTGGCTTGAAGGGAAGCTTGGTGGTACTTGAGGAGCTTCCACTTGGTGTGGTTGGTGTAGTGGTTGGTGCTTGCTTGTAGGTGAAGTACGTCTTTGGCTTGTTGTACTTGATGTCCTCTTGCACTTGACGCTCGGCCTTTGATGCGATGTGCACAAGCTCAACCATGTTGTTGTACTTTTGGAACTCGGTGATGCGCTTGATGGGATGGTTCAAGCCATTGAGGAAGCGTGCCATTTGTTCATCACGCTCTTCAATGTTGGCACGGATCATGTTGAGCTCCATTTGCTTGAAGTACTCTTCCACGATCTTTGTCCCTTGACTAAGCGTTTGAAGCTTGTTGAAGAGGTCACGCGTGTAGTGTGAAGGAACAAAGCGGGATCTCATATGAGCCTTCATATCTTGCCAAGTTGATATTGGAGGCTCTTCTTTTGCTTCGCGAGCGAGTTGGACTTGTTCCCACCAAAGGTTGGCATACTCATCAAACTCGAGGGATGCCATGGCCATCATCTTCTCATTGCTATAGTTGTGCATGCGGAAGATCTTGTCGACCTTGAGTTCCCACGAGAGATATTCCTCGGGTTCATTGGAACCGGTGAACTTGGGCATGGTGAATTTGAGCTTGCCGAAAGTTTCTTCTCCATTGCGGTTCCGGTTGCGGCGGTTGCCATGATTTTGGCGGTCATCATCATCATCCGAGCTCTCATGTCTTGCTTGGTGACGGTTGCGTTGCTCTTGCGGTTGTTGAGGTGCCGCGTTTGGTGGTGGAACTTGGTTTTGGCGACGAGCTTGGGGAGCTTGCTCGTTTTGTTGGTGCGGTTGAGGACGAGGAGGAGGTTGATGGTCCTCACGACGAGCTTGGGGAGCTTGCTCTTGTTCTTGTCGTGGGTGGTGCCGAGGAGCATTGTCTTGCGCCCTGTGGCGAGGAGGACGTCGAGCCGCATGCGCAATGGGCTGCTCTTCTTCTTCTTCTTGATGTGGAGGAGGCTCGTCATGACCATCATGTTGCCGACGTGGACGATCATGTCGATGATGACGCCTTGGAGGATCTTCAAGTGTTTCACGTCGACGGTGATCTTGTGCGTCCTCTTCGGATGCTTCACTTGTTGTTGCAAGGACATGTCGACGGCGATGGGCTTGGTGGTCCATGTGAGGTTGCTCTTGTTGAATCACAAGTGCCCCTGGTTGTGGCCGGTTCGCTTCACGTCTTGGAGGTCTTGCGGAGAGGTCACCATCATAGCTTGACGTTGCGGCGTGCCGCGGAGATGGTACCGCTTGAGAAGAGCTCATGGATTGAAGAACGGGTCCATCCCGGTGCCTTGAAGCATGACGGCGAGGTGCACTTGATTCACTTGAGGAGTGCTGAGATGAGCTTGATTCGCGCGAGCGTGGCCTTGCCAGTCCATCAATGAGGCGTTGAAGCTTCTCATACGTTGAGGCGAGTGCACGACCAAGAGCTTCATTTTGATGACCGAGGTTGTGTTGCATGGCATGCATTTGGCCACGGACTTCTTCGAAGCGGTTGTTGATGTTATTGAATTCCACACAGGCCTCGCTAAATTGTTCATCTTGGCGCCGCTCAAGAGCTTCACAACGGTAGTTGAATTGATGGAGGGGTTAACCTCTTGGGTGCCCGATCTTCACGGATCTCGTGGTCAAATCGATGGGAAATCGAGGGGAAAGGGAGAAGGTAGCGGAAGCGAACACACACCTCGCGAAGAAAACGATGAACACATGCAAAACTCACACGATACAAGGCCGATTGCTCCCGAACGGTGGCCACCTGTCCGATAGAATCCTCGCAAGGAAAGATCGGTCAACGTGCTCCCTCAAATCCACATCGGAGAGGGAAGAACACCTTGGGGAGGGTCTTGACAACTTGGAGACGAGACATCGAACTCCAAGGCCTTGTTCAACGATGGATGCATGATGCAAAGTCCCATCGAGGTTGGTGACGATAGTCGGTCCCCTTGGTAAAGGGGATGAGGCAAAACTAGAGATTCCACAATGGGGGTTGTCTTTAGTCTATCATCTATGCCTAAGGGGGACATGTGGGGTGGGGGCTCTATATATAGGCTAGCCACATAAAAAAGGGTAGTTTGGGGATAAACTAGGCGAATAGGTAAGTAAAGAGGGATACATGGGCTGTGGCCCAACTAGTGCTGCAGCAATCGCCAGAGCGGTAGTACTGGGACTTGGGACCGTAGTACCGCTTGGTCCCAGTAGTGCCGCCTGAGCGTCACCGGAGCCGTCAGAGTGGCAGATCGGGGACGGTAGTACCGCTGACCGGTAGTACTGGGTCCAGATCCGGTAGTACCGCCGGAGACAGAGAATATTTGGCTTCTGTTGGCGTGCGCTGGTGGCGAGGGCGGTGAGGCCACGGGCGGTACTGGCCGCTGTGTCCGTAGTATACCGGGCGAGAGAGCATTTGGCGATCTGTCTTCTTCCGCCTCCTCTTCCAAGCCTCCGTCTTGTCGGGCTTGATGCTCCGGGCTTCCTCCCTTGCCTCCGTACTTGTCAATGTGAACCTATCATGCATATGTGACGGAGTATGAAGTAGCATACCATTCAATAGGGTAGGGGGCTCGCATAGAGGAACGGATTCACCTTTGGAGTCCATGACGACTTGGCGTAAGTTGGAGACCAAGATGTAGTAACGACCGTAGGTCGGGATACATCAGCTCCCCCATTCAAAAAGAGTCGTCCTCGACTCTACATGCTCATCACCAAGTAGAAGCGGTCGAGAGACCGTCTTGATCCTGGGGTTCACCATATAGTCGTCCTCGAGAATATTGACTTGACAACACTTCAATGTTCCTTCACCTTCCATGAAGCCTACAAATCTCACAACAAAAGCAAAGCAACACTCAAAGCGTAGCCAATTCATGAAGATTATTGCATGAGTCCTCAAGTAGAAGGGAGTCACCTTAGCTTGTAGAGATAGCTCGATGAAGGGTAGCCATAGGTAATCGGATCTTCTTGTCAACACGTGGTTGGTAGAGGTTGACGTGTATGCACTTGTACCTTCACACAACAAAGACCAAGCAAAATATTTTCGTGCGTGATAGAGGAGCATGTCAAATGTGGCATGTCCATTCTTGTTCACAACACTATTAGTAAAATGCATGTATAGCAAATGGGATGCATATGCAAGGTCAAAGTGCATGGAAATCGTTTGAACATCATCCAAATGTGGAAACACAAAAACTCCATATAACGTATTAGGGGGGCATTCAAAGCATTGGATCCAAATTTCAAACAACATATTTGATGCAAGAATAGGAGAATGTGGCAAAAACACACGAGGAAGAATGTCCAAAGCAACAACAATATGTGTGCAAACCAAGCATTCGAAAGAGAAATTGTTTGACATGTTGGATGTCACACACAAATCATCGAAAGCAAATATCATGGGAAAATGAGTATCCCAAGCGGAAGCAAAAACAACATATTTGCAAACAAACCAAATGAAAGAGCAAGTGGTCCTTATGTTTGTTGCAACAATAAGACGAGATTCTTGGAAGCTCTCATGACAATACATGCTCTTAATGGAATTGTGGTTGCACCCAAAACATCGGAAAGAGAAAATGTTCAACATTTTTGTTACAACACACAAAGCATCATTATCTAAAAGCGAAGAAGCATGAATGTCATAAGGGAAGATAATACCATTAACATGCTTGCAATCAAACCATAGGAAAGAGCAATTTGCCAACATGAAAGATGCAAAGCATCCAAAAGGTATCAGAGCTGGGTTCGATCTTGAACTCACTTGTGGGATGCTCTCAAGAGCTCTTTTTGTCAACTCGTGCTCAACCGAGGTTGACATGATAATGCGGGTACCTACACACATTAAACGCAAACGGAAGAACGTGTGTGCATGGTAGAGATACACATCATCCATCATGACGTATCTCTTCTTGTGCACATCACCATTAATGTCAATTAAGTATGAAATAGATGCATGGTGAGTATTGAAGTGGGGAACATGCTTATCATGGCAATCATCAAAATCTCCAAAAATTGAGAAAGCTATGGGGGCCATCTCATTATAACGCATGTGGTCAACATTGTTGCAAGCATTCATCTTATGGCAAGCAACAGGAAAAATTGAATGACTAGCATGACAAAGCATGTCCATAGAAATTGGAGGATACACACAAGATGCATAGCATGGCATGTTTATGGCAATGATATCGCAATCAAACAATTCCACATGATCAATATTATGCAAAGGCAAATTATCACATGGGAAAGTGGATGAAGCATATGTAATGTCACAAGTATCATCCATAGCATGCATATCCTCACAATTCATCATGTCCACTAGTGGGATCATGGCATCATCAACACCCTTATTGTTACCTTGTTCATACCTCTCATATGAAGTGGGTGTTGTGGAAGTAGTGGCCTCCTCATGGACGACTTCATCTTCTTGATGTATCCATGGCGTAGCATCTACCATGTACATCTTCTCCATTCGAGGCATCATTGCTTCATAGCTTCGGGCGTCTTCCTCCATGGAACCTAGCACAACACAAGAGAACACACTAGAGGTAGAGGGTAAGTTGTTAGAAATTGAAATGGTCTCACTTGACCTATCAACTACCACTCTCAACTCACTAGGAGTATCACTCATTGATAGGGCTAAGGTGTCCGATCTTTCGATGAGATGGCGATAATCGATTTGGTGGAGTTCGGGCTTGACGATCCGACTACACGTGCGAGCACGAGCGCCAATGCAATCGCTAGGCCAATCTCCTGGAGGTTACCGATCCTGCGTGAACACGATCACCGACCAATGAGGGTCTTAATTCCTCGAAATCGAGAACAAGTAAGAACCAATATTGCAATCAAGATATTGCGGATTAAGAGGAAAGCTTTATTGAAAGAGGTGGGATCCTGAATAGGTGCGAAGTACAAGAGGCCTCATGACGCCGAGCCTTGGCGAAGTTGCGACTATGGCTAACTTAATGTCTAAACAAAATCCGAGTCTAAAGGTTCGGCTATGGGACGTATTTAAGGCGAAAAGGTGGGGTTTCGCCAGCCATGGAAGTGGTGAATCCAACCCTAAAAGTCCTTTTCCCTCAAATACGGACTCTAAAAAGTGGCTAATTAAAACTCCGAAAATTACATGGGCTGGCCCAAAATAAAGGTGTCGCAGACCATATTATGCTATGGACGAATTCGTAAAGTATTGATCTTGAATATTTCGTCCAAGCCTTCTTTCTTCATTATGGTGGCCTCAAAGTTCAAATCTTCATCCGTGGCCTTCTCTTGGATCATCACATGCTTGTCGCCATCTCCATGCATGGCCATGCTCCAATGCTTGTCCCTCTCATCCATGCTTGGTCCATCATTCCTAAGAGTAAGAAATGTATCGACTTAGGCAAGATCATATTCTCATGTATGTAAGGAATAGTTCCAAGAAACGAAAGTACCGATAGTTAAGTTGTTTGGCACGAGATCTTGTGATGGGTCCTTGTATGTGTGTTCTTTGAGGTACAACGGTTGTATCAATAGTAGGGATGTCCACATCATGCTCCCCTTCTTGAATTGAAGTCGCCCTCGACGCAATCTCATCTTCCTCACCAAAGTAAGGCTTCAAATCTGCAATGTTAAATGTAGGACTAACTGCACCAAAGTCTGCAGCAACTCAAGTTTATATGCATTATCATTGATTCTCTCTAACACCTTAAAGGGACCAGCAGACGTGGCATTAACTTAGACTTCATGTAAATCGGAAAACGATCTTTACGCAAATGTAACCAAACAAGATCGCCAACATCAAACACAACATGCTTTCTCCCTTTATCCCCAAAGAAGTTTATACTTAGCATTCATGTGTTCAATGTTATCTTTAGTAGTCTTATGCAAGTTTAATATCATTTCAGCGTTGTGTAGCATCCAAATTATGTTGCAATCAAGAAGGTAAAGGCAATAAATCAATAGGTGCACGAGGAACAAAACCATACACAATCTCAAATGGGCACATCTTTGTGGTAGAATGCAATGAACGATTATAAGCAAATTCTATATGAGGTAAACACTCTTCCCACAATTTTAAGTTCTTCTTTAAAACAGCCCGTAACATAGTAGACAAAGTTCTATTTACTACTTCAGTTTGTCCATCACTTGGGGATGACATGTAGTACTAAAGAGCAATTTAGTCCCCAACTTAGCCCATAAACATCTCCAAAAGTGGCTAAGAAATTTAGTATCACGATCGAGACAATAGTATTTGGCACACCATGCAAACGAACAATTTCACGAAAGAACAAATCAGCAATATGGGCAAGATCATCCGCTTTATGACAAGGAATAAAGTGTGCCATCTTAGAGAACCGATCCACAACAACAAAATACTATCCTCCCCTTCGTGTTCGTGGCAATCCCAAAACAAAGTCCATAGAAATATCCTCCCAAGGAACACTAGGAACAGGAAGAGGCATATATAAACCATGTGGATTAAGGCGAGACTTAGCTTTTTGACAAGTAGTGCGTGCCACAAATCTCTCAACATCTCGACGACACGTGGCCAAAAGAAGTGTGCAAGAAGAATATCCTCCGCCTTCTTGACACCAAAGTGTCCCATCAATCCTCCTCCATGTGCCTCCGTAATAACAAAAGACGAACAGAGCTATCTCGAATGCATAGTTTGTTAGCACGAACACAAATCCATCATTGAAGACGAACTTGTTCCAAGTTCTACCATCTCTACAATTCGCAACACATCTTTAAATTCAGCATCATGCACATATTGTTCTTTAATAGTTTCCAATCCAAATATTTTGAAGTCAAGTTGAGATAACAAAGCATAACGGCGTGACAAAGCATCAAGAATAATATTATCTTTACCCTTTTGTGTTTGATAACATAAGGAAAAGACTCAATAAATTCAACCCACTTTGCATGACGATTCAACTTAGCTTGACTACGAATATGCTTCAAAGATTCATGATCGAATGAATAACAAATTCCTTAGGCCATAGATAATGTTGCCAAGTTTCTAATGTCCGAACCAACGATATAATTCTTTATCATAAGTAGAATAGTTCGGACTAGCCCCACTCAATTTCTCACTAAAATATGCAACAGGTTTTCCTCTTGTAATAACACCCTCCCAAACCAATTCCACTAGCATCACATTCAAGCTCAAAAGTCTTAGTAAAATCGGGAAGTTGGAGTAAGGGAGCATGTGTTAGCTTATCTTTCAATATGACGAAGGCCTGTTGTTGTGCATCGCCCAAACAAAGGGCACATCCTTCTTGGTAAGCTCATTCAGCGGCGGCAATTGATCCAAAGTCTTTGACAAAGCGCCTATAAAACCAGCAAGGCCAAGAAAACTCCTTACTTGTGTGACCGTCTTGGGTCATGCCAATTCTCAATAGCTTCAATCTTGGTGGATCCACTTCAATACCCCGTGATGTAACAACATAGCCAAGAACGCAACTCGATTGGTGCAAAAGGTGCACTTCTCAAGGTTACCAAACAAACGTGCATCACGTAAAGCATTGAAAACAGTACGTAAATGGTCCAAATGTTCCTCTAAAGATTTGCTATAAATCAGAATATCATCAAAGTAGACTACCACAAAACGTCCAATGAAAGCACGTAAAACTTCGTTCATTAATCTCATGAAAGTGCTAGGTGCATTAGTTAAACCAAACGGCATTACTAACCACTCATATAAACCGAACTTAGTTTTAAATGCTGTTTTCCATTCATCTCCTAATTTCATACGAATCTGGTGGTAACCACTCATAAATCAACTTTAGAAAACATGGTAGAGCCACTCAATTCATCAAGCATGTCATCTAAACGTGGAATAGGATGACGATATCGAATAGTAATATTATTGATAGCTCTACAATCGGTACACATGCGAAGAACCATCTTTCTTAGGTACCAAAATAATAGGAACAACACAAGGGCTAAGGGACTCACGAATATGATCTCTGTCGAGTAGTTCCTGAATTTGGCGTTGTATCTCCTTTGTCTCCTCTGGATTGGTTCTATAGGGCGCGGTTGGGCAACGTGGCACCAGGAATTAGATCAATTTGATGCTCAATTCCTCTAATAGGAGGTAGTCCTGGTGGCAACTCGGTGAAATACGTCCTCATATTCCTGCAAAAGGTTAGCAACGGTGGGTGGCAAAGAAGGAGACATATCCTCAACTGAAAACAAAACCTCTTTGCAGACAATTGCATAACATTGAGTATTGTTTACATCTAGTTCAGCAATATCAATTTTATTTGCAAGCATACATGGACTCTTCAAACAATTTCAGTAGCATGTAGAATCAGATTTAGTGTTCTTTGGTGGTATAAAATCTGCAGCAACAATCTGATTCTCACTTTTATTTTCCTCGGTTTAGCTCTACTAGCTCTAGCAAGATCATCTTTTAAAATCTGTTAGAGTCATAGGTTTTAGACCAATTTTCTTTCCATCATGCATAAGAGAATAGTGGTTAGTTTTGCCATTATGAACAGATTCTCTATCAAATTGCCATGGTCTACCAAGTAACAAAGAACAAGCTTGCATAGGTACAACATCACAATCAACAAAATCAGAATATGTACCAATAGTAAAATGCACGCGTACCGTTCTTGTTACCTTGATCTTGAGAGAACTCTCAAACCATTGGATGTAGTATGAATGTGGGCGTTGTCTTGTTGGGCGCAAGCTTCTCTACCATGTCAACACTGGCCAGATTATTACAACTCCCTCCATCAATGATGATCCGTATAGCTCTTTCCTTGACAACACCACGTGTTTGGAACAGGTTGTGGCGTTGATCTTGCTCAGATTTGCTCAATTGCACACTCAACACACGTTGTGTAATTAAACTCTTGTATTGATCGGCTTCACTCCCATTACCTCGGCTCGTCATCATCGAATTGTCTCCATCTCGGCAGAAATAAGGGCTAGTGTATCTTCATCAAGTCACTCATGAATCGTATTCACCATCTTCTCGCACCATCATCACACGTTGTGTTGTGCATCTCTCAATATGACCAAAACCCGGACTTGCGGCATTGTATATCCTTAGTCTTACCGTGGAAGCCATAGAAGATGCACTCTGACGGGAGCATTGGATGATGGTGGAGGAGTAGATGGAAATCTTGTGGTGGCCTTGGATGTGGTAGTAGGCGGAGGCGAATCACGAGGCGATTGTCGGGATGTCCAAGTGGATGTGCGACTGCGAATTATTAGTCCTCCTCCATGGTGTTTGGCGATCCTGCACTTCACGTTCACTTTGCAAGCAAGATGAAACAAAGCAGTGATAGAATTATATTCCTTATAATCTAATATGTCTGAATGTCCTTGTTTAATCCACCAAAGAAAGCGTGCAAGCATTTGTTCATTAGATTCTACAAGACCACACCTAACCATCCCGTTTGCAATTCCGATAATACTCTTCTCTGAATTTTTCCCTTGCTCTAAGCGTGTCGATTCTTTAGTAAATCACGTTGATAAGTGGGAGGTACAAAGCGAACACGCATAGCAGTTTTAAAGCAGTCAAGTACTAGGAATAGTAGTAGGATTTAAACGACAATACTCGGACCACCAAAGGGAAGCAAATTTAGTAAATTCACATGTAGCAAGACTAACACGCATATTCTCGGGATATTTTAAGCATGCAAAACGTTGTTCTACTTCCATCTCCCATGTAAGATATGCATCGATTATATTTACCCTCAAAAGATGGAATATTTAATTTAAGCTTTGCAACATGATCATCATCATTACGTCTGGGCATGAAGGCGTTGCGGTAGTAATGTCGGGGACGACCAGCGGTACTGTGGAGGTTGTTCAACCTCCTCGTCAAACAGATCGTCGTCGTGGTCGTAGTAGTACCGTCGTCATCCCCAATGTCGCAGCAGCCGGTATGAAGTCGAGGAACGTCGATCGCGCAGAGCCGCGGGGTGCGGCGGCAGCCGCCAGCGATCCGAGCCGTGATCGAATGCGTGCACCATGTGTGGGTGCGGTCTTGGTGCGGGCAATCGGTTCAAGCTCCTTGAACCGAACGTCAAGCTTGGCGTTGAAGGATTTCTCGAGTCCATCGATCTTGTCCACGGCGTTGGTGAGCTTGGTGTCAAACTCCCTAGGCGTGTCCACGTCTTCGGCGATGACCGGGGAGCGGAGAAGTGGGCATGTAGTTCTTCGTTAAATCATGGTGGCGGGGTTCCGCGAGTATCTGTCATGGTTAGTCCTTAAAAAGCACGGTATATACTACAGAATATGGTGGAAGTCACGCGTAATCCGAGCAATATCTGAAGCTCTTACAAGTTCTTACCAAGCAAGAAAAGGCGATGTGCAACCACGAGGATCTGTGGGTCCAGAGATTGAACCAAGCGATTACCAGGAGTCGAAACACCGCACGTGGAGAGTATCTGTGGAGCTCTGGGAAGGCTTAGCAAAGGGGTCAGCAATTATCAAAACAGCAATGCAAAAGTTGAAAGAATGCTCAACGACGGTACTGTGCTGGTCCTAGGCTAGACCGTACTAGAGACGCGAGCCTAGATCACCAACGATGTCACGACGCGACACAACAAGCACTGTATGATGATATAGCACCCTGAAAAGCGATCCGAGATGCAGAAAGTTACTAGGATGGTGAGTATCTAGAACTGATCTACGGGGTCTAAAAAGAGGTTAGCCCCCAAAAAAAAATTTTGAAATTTTTTATTTTGCTCCGGAAAGCGCGCAGGCGCCAAAAAACTATCGCTATAACGGCCGATGGAGAAAAGTGATCCCCGGGGTCGAAAAATAGTATAGCCAGAAAATTTTTTCGGAGGCGGTTCGACACGGACTTACGACCGGAGGCGGTTCGACACGAATTTTTTTTTTTGCTCTCCTTCTGGACTTACGACCGGACTCTTAGCTCGACACGGACTTTAGCTGAACACGGAAACAACAAAGAAGGAAAGTCAAAAGAAATAACGAGAAAACAGTAACTCTACTCGGACTCGTACCAGTAAAAAGCTGATCGGATACGTGTCGCGTAGGAAGGCGGTGGCGGTATTAGGGTTTATGGTGGCGGGGTATATGGCGGCGGAATATGGTGGCAGGGTATATGGCGGCGGTGATCGGCGAGTGTGGCGGTGACTAGTATGATCAGAACTTGAAACTCTAAGGGACGAGACACTAAGACCAGCAACTCGACGCGACGATGTAGACACAAATTCAACAATGCAAAAACTGAAAAGATAATGCGAGGCGTAGATTGGTTATGGGATGGATCTAAACTCTAACTGTGTTTTGGCTTTTCGTGGGTTATAGGTAAAACAGATCTAATCTACGAAACAGTAAAATCTCACCGAGCAACCTGAAATCGATACCACTTGATGGGGCTGAGGTGTCCGATCTTTCGATGAGATGGCGATAATCGATTTGGTGGAGTTCGGGCTTGACGATCCGACTACGTGCGAAACACGAGCGCCAATGCAATCGCTAGGCCAATCTCACGGAGGTTACCGATCCTGCGTGAACACGATCGGCTGACCAATGAGGGTCTTAATTCCTGAAATCGAGAACAAGTAAGAACCAATATTGCAATCAAGATATTGCGGATTAAGAGGAAAGCTTTATTGAAAGAGGTGGGATCCGAATAGGTGCGAAGTACAAGAGGCCTCTGCGGCCTCGAGCCTTGGCGAAGTTACTATGGCTAACTTAATGTCTAAACAAAATCCGAGTCTAAAGGTTCGGCTATGGGGCGTGTTAAGGGCGAAAAAGGGGGTTTCGGCCAGCCATGGAAGTGGTGGCGAATCCAACCCTAAAAGTCCTTTTCCTCAAATACGGACTCTAAAAAGTGGCTAATTAAAACACGAAAATTACATGGGCTGGCCCAAAATAAAGGTGTCGCAGACACCATATTATGCTATGGACGAATTGTAAAGTATTGATCTTGAATATTTCGTCCAAGCCTTCTTTCTTCATTATGGTGGCCTCAAAGTTCTGAAATCTTCATCCGTGGCCTTCTCTTGGATCATCACATGCTTGCTGCCATCTCCATGCATGGCCATGCTCCAATGCTTGTCCCTCTCATCCATGCTTGGTCCATCATTCCTAAGAGTAAGAAATGTATCTGACTTAGGCAGCATCATATTCTCATGTATGTAAGGAATAATTCCAAGAAACGAAAGTACCTGATAGTTAAGTTGTTTGGCACGAGATCTTGTGATGGGTCCTTGTATGTGTGTTGCTGTAGGTACAACGGTTGTATCAATAGTAGGGATGTCCGCATCACTCATGCCCTCCAAGTGGAAGCACTCAATCTCACATAAGGTGGAGTCACTCATCTCACTCTTGTTCTCACTCAAGTTGGCTAAGTGGCTCTCATACTCACATGGGATTGGTACCACATCATCACTCAAGCATATGGGGGTAGGCTCGGTTTCCTCAACTCCATGCGCCTCCTTTGGTGAAGGGAAAATCCCATGCTCACCATTCTTGACCTTGTCGCCTTCAAGGTTGGATGCCATAAGGTGGGCATCATCGCTCTCCTCCATGGTTGAAGGGAAAATCCCATGCTCGACAGTCTCGTGGCCATCGCGTAGTAGTGGTGGAGGTAGGCTCATGCTATCCAACTTGGCGAAGTAGAGGTCTACATTTTCCTCGTTGGCGAGGTTGTGGAAGTCAAGCGTAGGCATTGAAGCTTGATGGCGTGGAGGAAGGCTTGCTCTTGGTGCCATTGTGGTGGTGGCACGAGTAGTTGAAGGTGCCCTATGATGGTGTCGACGGAGGTCATTGGCGTGCCTTGCTGATGGTTGATGTAGGTGGCTCACTTGGTCGTCCACATGACACTCGCGACGATGATCATTTGCCTTGGCACTCTTCTTGTGCTTGTGGTGCCTTCTTGAGCTTGCTTGAGCATTATGGTTGGTGCTCATCATGAATTCTTCGTCTTCATGGCGAAGATGCCTTTGACGATGTCTTGTATCCTCTTTATGGTGGCGATGATCATGAGAGGATGTTTGTCGATGAAGAGTCTTGTTTCTTGGCGCCTCTTGATGCATATGATGTTTGGACGCCACTCTTGTTTGGATAGGAGTTGGAGCTTGGCTCCTTGGCGGTGATGAATCTTGACGCCTTGAAGATGGTGGATCTTGACGCCTTGGAGGTGATGGAGCTTGGTGCCTTGGAGATGGTGGCGCTTGATGCCATCTAGGTGGTGTCACATGTCGCCTTGGAGGTGGATCATCGAAGTAGGTGGTACCCTTTGGTGTGGCACGCTTGGCCTTGAAGGTCATGGAATCTTGATGATGCGCCTCCTCTTGCTTGGCGTAGTAGGATTCCATCTCCACACGGTGGAGGAATTCTTCATGGCTCATGGAGGAGCCATCAAAGTCGATGAAGTTCTCCGTGTCCTCCATGCTTGGCGAGGCGTCATCGATGTCGCACTCGAAGTCGTCCATGCTTGGGGAGTAATTGTTGGTGTAGTACTCCATATCACCCAAGCATGTGGAGCCATTGTTATGGGGAAACCCTAGGGTTGGCCCGATCTTTCATGAATTCCATGAGAAACGAGGGGAAAGCGGTGGTCGGAGGATGAAATCGAGGAAGGAGATGAAAACCACGAACACACGCACACCAAAACACGATACACGCCTATCTCTCACGCCGGTGGCAACCGGTCCAACATAATCCCTAGGATCGGTGTTGGGCGAAGCTCGCTCTCCACGCCAACAACGGGGGATGAGGTGCTTGGTGAGATCTTGACGACTTGGGCGGAAACCGAGAACCCAAGTCCTTGTACAACTTGAACGCACTAGGCAAGATCCAAGAGGGGGGTAGATAATCCGGTGCTCCTTGGTAGGAGCATGAGACCAATAGATATAAGTCCTCAAAGGGTTTCCTTAATATCTATTATTATCCAAGTCTAGGGTTTACAATGGAGGGTGGGGGCTATATATAGTCCAGCCACAAAACAGGGGTAGTTTTGGAACGAAAAGGAAAATTATAGGAAGGGTTACAAGGCACAGGGCCGAACTCAAGCGTTCAGGATCGGTCGGGGCGGTAATCGGTCCGGCAACGGTAGTACCGGTCGTAACTAGTACCGCTCGGGGCAGAGTACCGCTTGAGGGCCTGGAGCTTCCGTCGAGGCGCCTGTGGCGGTAGGGGGCGCTAATCATTGTCCGAGTAGTACCGGTTCTTTGGCCTAGTACCGCTTGCGTGGGCGTGGAGTGGTGCTTCTGGGCGTCCGTGTAGGCCGTGGGACCGCTTGGAGCGATAGTACCTCGGCTCAACGGTAGTACTGCTGGCGTCTGGCGGCCGGTTGCTTCCCCTCGTTCCTTGGGTCCTTCTCTTCGTACTGATGATGCACAGTGTGCGTGTGAAGTAGCAAGCCATCCAAGGTGTGTCAAGTCACACAAGGAGAGGAGCGAGTTCACCTTAGCTTGAAGGAGTTTGGCTCGGGCGCGAGTCATGGGTCCACTTGGGAGCTCGTGGGAGTAGATGTAGTAGCGGTCGTGGGGCTGCATCAGCTCCCCCCCTTGGGAAAGAGTCGTCCTCGACTCTTCAACCGTCGCAACTTCCTCTTCGCCATGGTAGGGTGAGAGGTCCTTGACATTGAATGTCGAGCTCACAAGATACTTCGATGTTGGTATATCGATGACATAGGCGTTCTTGTTGATCCTCTTTAGCACCTTGAATGGTCCATCGCCTCTTGGCTTTAGCTTGGAGTCGCGTTCCTTGGGGAAGCGGTCTTTACTCAAGTGTATCCATACAAGGTCGCCCTCATCAAAGATCATCTCTTTCTTGGTCTTGTTTAGCCTTGATGCTTGGCGAAGGACTTGTTGCTCGATAGTAGCTCATGTGTCTTCATGGAGTTTCTTCATTGTTTGGGCAGGCTTGACAACGTCCATATTGGCACGTTCATGAAGTGGAAGTGGAAGGATATCGAGCGCGGTGAGAGGCTCGAAGCCATATACGATCATGAACGGGCTCCTCATGGTGGTGGAGTGCTTGGCGCGGTTGTAGGCGAACTCGGCGTGTGGAATACATTCCTCCCAGTCTTTAAGGTTCCTCTTTATCAACACCCGGAGGAGTGTGCCAAGACTTCGATTGACGACCTCGGTTTGTCCATCGGTTTGAGGATGCGAGGCGGACGAGAAGAGGAGCTTGATGCCGAGCTTGGCCATGAGAGTCTTCCAGAAGTAGCTCATGAATTTTACGTCATGCGGAGACGATTGTTCTAGGCACACCGTGTAGCCGAATTATTTCCCTGAAAAACAAATTGGCTACATGTGAAGCATCATCGGTCTTATGGCACGGAATGAAATGTGCCATTTTAGAAAAGCGATCCACGACTACAAATATGGAATCATGTCCATGTTTAGATCTAGGCAAGCCTAACACAAAGTCCATGCTAATGTCCGACCAAGGTGCATGAGGAATAGGCAAAGGCATATAAAGACCAAAGGGGTTGGACTTAGACTTAGCTTGGATACATATAGTTGATCGTTGGACGTGGCGCTCCACGTCGCGCTTCATCTTTGGCCAAAAGTAGTGAGTGGAGAGCATGTCATATGTCTTGTCACGACCAAAGTGACCCATAAGGCCTCCACCATGGGACTCTTGAAGAAGCAAAAGTTGGAGAGACGATTTCGGAATGCAAAGCTTGTTTTGTTTGAAAAGAAAACCCTTATGCAAATAGAAATCATCAATCCCTTTGTCTATTGAATATTGTGCAAATATTGTTCCAAAGAAAGAGTCGGACGCATACAAAGATTTGATGTCATCAAGACCCAAGACATTGACTTCGAGTCGTGTAAGAAGGCTTGTGTTTTTGCGAGACAAGGCGTCCGCTACCACATTTTCTTTGCCCTTCTTGTATTTGACAATGTAAGGAAAAGACTCCATGAACTCAACCCATTTTGCGTGCCTTTTACTCAAGTTGGCTTGGCCCTTAAGATACTTCAACGACTCAAGGTCGGAATGGATGATAAATTCTTTGGGCGAAAGATAGTGTTGCCACACTTGAAGAACTAGAACCAAGTCAAAAAGTTATTTGTCATAAATGGGATAATTGAGGCGTGCGCCATCAAGTTTCTCACTATGGTAAGCAATAGGACGCCCATTTTGCATAAGGACGCCACCAATGCCAATACCACTAGCGTCACATTCAATCTCAAAGGTTTTTGTGAAATCCGGCAATACAAGAAGTGGTGCTTCGGTGATCCTCTTTTTGAGCTCATCAAAAGCCTTTTGTTGTGCTTTTCCCCAAACGAACGTGACATTTTTCTTGGTCAATTCGTTGAGGGGGCAAGCAATTGTAGAAAAGTCTTTGACAAAACGACGGTAAAAGCCAGCCAACCCATGAAAACTACGAAGTTCACTAACATTTGTAGGGAAGGGCCAATCTCGTATGTCCTTAACTTTTGTGACATCAACTTCAATGCCATTAGAAGACACGACAAAACCAAGGAAAATCAGCTTGTCTCTTGCAAAAGTGCACTTTGGGAGATTAGCATAAAGCTTTTCATGACGAAGGATTTGAAGGACCTCCTTAACATGAGTATCATGCTCCTCTAGTGACTTGGTATAGACAAGAATGTCATCAAAGTAAACAACTACACTCTTCCCAATGAGAGATCTCAAAATATGGTTCATTAGACGGATGAAGGTAGATGGGGCGTTAGATAAGCCAAAAGGCATAACCAACCATTCATAGAGACCAAGCTTGGTCTTGAAGGCGGTTTTCCACTCATCCCCTTCGGCCATGCGAATTTGATGGTAACCACTACGAAGATGATGCAGCCCGTCCTACGACCGCTACTACATCTACTCCCACAAGCTCCCCAAGTGGACCGATGACTCGCGCCCGAGCCAAACTCCTTCAAGCTAAGGTGAACTCGCTCCTCTCCTTGTGTGACTTCGATATGCCTTTGGATGGCCTGCTACTTCATACCCATACCTTGTGCATCATCAGGTACGAAGAGACGAACCCACAGGACGGAGGAGCACCAGCCGAAGAGACCAAACGCTCTGTCAGTGATACTCTGACACAGCGGCCAGTACTACACTTGGCGGCACTACCAATGCTACCGCATGACGGCCGAAGGCCGGGCTGCCAAATGCTCTCATCGACGGTACTACCGACCCGGATCCGGTACTCACGGCCCCAGATTACTACGCTACCGCCACCAACAGAAGACCCCAGCGCAAGTCCCAGGATGACAAGCGGTACTACCGGGCCAGGAACCGGTACTACCGCATGACCGGTACTACCGGTCCCGCCGGGCGGTACTACCACCGGCAGCAGAAGCTTTCCATAATATTTCGGCCCAGCGCCTTGTAACCCTATCCCTATTTCGCTATTTGTTCCCAAACTACCCCTATTTTTGTGGCTGGACTATATATAGCCCCCACCCTCTATTGTAAACCCTAGACTTGGATAATAATAGATATTAAGGAAACCCTTTGAGGACTTATATCTATTGGTCTCATGCTCCTACCAAGGAGCACCGGATTATTGTCACATTCCAAGATTTTCCAAATCTTGTAATGTGAAAATAAATGAATAAAATAAAACTTTGTTTAAATTTCAGAGCCAGAAGAAACTTTTTGAATTCAAATGGAACTTCAGACCCATTTGAATTAAAATAAACCTAAAGGGATTTAAAAAGATAAGCATTTAATAAAAGGAAAAATAAAAACCTTTAGAAATACTATTTTGAAACAATTAAATGAAAAGATTTGTTTTCAAATGAAGTGGAAGTTTATAAATGAATAATGTTTTATAAAGCCAAATTAAAACCTTGGCCAAGCTTTGGAATTAGCACATTTTGTTTTGAATAAAAATAAACAAAGGATTATTTAAATAAATTAATAAGGACCTAATAACCAAATTTTATACAAATAAAAGGTTTTACCAATTTAATTGAAACATCAAAACTTGTTAAATTATTTAAAATAAGTTTTCCAAATACTTGATATTCACAAATAAAACCTACTAAAGTGTTTTGACTTTATATTAGATTTCAAAATAAATATCTCAATAAAATAAATCCTATTTGATTTATTAATGAAAGTCTATTATATTGGACTCTAAAATAAATGCTATTTCTGTTTTAAACAAGTTTTCCAAATATTCTTTATTTCCAAATAAAACCCACTGATTTGTTTTTGAAAATATTTGGATTTCAAATGGAGACTCTATTAATTAAATCAAACTCTATTTGGTTAAATACCTAATGCACCACTTTTATTTAATTAATAAATGGTCTTAAAAAGAATAAAAATTATTTTTATTTCTGGAATTTGGTTTCTATTGATAAACAGAACCAAATTCATATTTGAAAAGCTTGATGATTGTTTGAATCATCTGGAATGTGTTTGATTGATTGAAATTCAAAACAGAAATTCAAATAGAAAAAAAAGGCATTCAGTATAAAAAAAAGAAACAAAGCCCGAATGACAGCTCAGCCCATCTAGCCCACCTCCTCTCGAACCGTTTTACGCAGACCAATAGAAACCCGCCCGAGGCCGACAGTGGACCCCTCCTCTTCTTTTCTTTCACTTGCCCAGACCTCACGCACCAGCTCCTTCTTCTTCCTCGCCAACCACGCCTCCTCCCTCGCTGCGATTCAGGCCTTGATACCACTGCTCAATTCGCCTTAAAGCCGCGTTAATTCCTCGTCATGCACGCCCATTTAACCGCCTCCTCCTCCTTCTCTTTCCCAGACATCGCCTCCATTCCGCCCCTAGGCTGCCTCCAATTTTCTCTGCATCATGCCGCTCGACGATGTTCCAGTGATGATTCCGACGAAACCCACCGCCTTGCATCCCTAAGCACTCCAAAGCTTCTCCACTCTCGGCATCTCGATAGTGCACCCAACTCAACCGCGGGAACCCCAGCCTCGCCAACAACAAACTCCGGCTGGCCGTCGCCTCTACTCCGACGCCCACAGTTAATTCCGTCCACCCTTTACCTCTCGTTCACGCAGCGTCTTTGCCGGGTATCAGCGCATCTCATCTTCCTTTTGCCCTAGTACGCTGTAGCCTCGCCCACGACGACCACCTAACGCGCTCGACGTTGTCTTCAAACTCCGGAGCAATCAAGCCGTCCGTCGCCCTCCACCAACCAAGAGCACGTTGAGCGCCAGTTACATTGCGAACCTGGTGAGCATCTTTCCCTCTTCCTCGCGTCCTAATTCGCCGCCGCCGGTGACCTCGCCGCCGCCAAAGAACCATCGATGCGCGCCAGAGTCGGTCAAGACGATACTAGCCGTGGATCTGGATCGAGCAATTTGAATAGATCATTTAATCGGCCCGAAGTACGCTCCCGTAACCGCACGATTTATTTAGATCTAACGCTCAGCATCACGCGATCCAGACGAATCGGTATCGGCCCGAAGAACACGCGTGTCACTGTTCGATTTAAAACAGTTGAAATCGATTTAGATAGGATTTTCAAACCCTTATAACTTTTGATCCACACGTCCAAATTTGAAAAATTTTATACCAATGAAATCAGGAGAACAAGCCCTAAACAACCATGGCCTTAGTTTTGAAAATAGTATCTGTTAGCTTGTTTGAAATTACAGAAACATTTGTGTACTTGTTTAGAGTATAAAATTGTTTAAAATTGATTTTAGGATTATATCTTTTGCAAAATGGATTTGTGTGACCCTCTTGACCCTAGGAACCAACCCATAGTGTTAAAAATGATTTTTGTGAAACTTAAGTTGAATTAGTTAACTTAGTCATTTTCTAGCCAAATAAACTCATTAAATTCTATTATGGAAAAGTTTGTGCAAGGAAAACTTTGGGAAAATGTTATGGACCAAACTTGACCCAAAACACCAAACTTTGCCAAGAGCAACCTACTTGGTGAAAAACATAAAGTTTTACTTTAAAAAGAATAATTTTTCACCACATAAAAATGTTGAATGGATTTTAAAATAGACTTTGAGCAAAACCCTCTAACTAATGACTTTGCCATTTTAGTAAATGACCAATATGGACCTTACAAAGTTTATAAACCTAGTAGAGACCAACCTTGCAATAGAACCCTCTTTCTACAAGACTTAGGAACCATTGCTTTGTGTATGGGAAATATTGATTGAATGTTGGTTTAGGATGCTACTTGATACTTTGCTTGTTTGATTGTAGTGAAATTAGCAAAGTGAGAGACTAGCAAGATCAAGGAGTGACTATCATTCCCTAACAAAAAGGCAAGTTACACTATCATACAAAAGACCTACTATTTTCATTATACTTAGTGGATTTTGTAAACATGCATGAAAATGTTTTATACTTATGCTAAGCTAATCCTAATAGGATTCCCTATACACTCCTTAGTAAAAACATTGAAGTTGTACATGCTTAGCCATGCTATGATTTGAAAAGAGATACATGTTGAGATTTTACAAAGGTTGTGAAAAGACTTATGTTTTATATAATAAAACAAGGACTCAATGAACCACCTAGGTGGTGGACACTTTATGTTTTGGAGAAGGTGGCAACAAAAGGGAACCATGTCTATGGCAATCACTTTGTGTTGTGCTCCAACTGAAAACCACCTAGGAAACTTAGAGATTGAACATGTTTCTCCAATTGTGGCTTTCGTGTACAACCACATGCTATTATGGCTCGCTTAGTCAACTACATTAGGAAGACCCATACATTGTCTTTAGTTACGGACATGGGGATCTGGAATGCTTCATGGTGAAGACAAGCTAGCAATGATGTATGGGAGGACCTCTTGGAAAGACTTCGTCACATTCTCACTGCCCAAGACTCCATCTTGGTGAGCACTAATCCAGAGGCCACCGTGGCAACAAGATGGGATTGTGTCATGTGGGTAAAGTGTACTCTTCTGCAAGTTAATAAAATCTAAGTACTTAGCCGTGTCCCGGTTATGGACAATCTTGAGCAACTAAAGTTTGAACTATGGGAGATCTCGACATTCCAACTTCTAATATATAAACTTGATGCACTTGGGGTACCAAGGAATTCAAAGAGATTTGTTAAGCTTGTTGCACTTGGGGAGTTACCAAGGTGCTCAAGAGCATGATATACTTGGGATTACCAAGGAACTCATGAGATTTCATAAAACTTGTTGCACTTGGGGTTACCAAGTAGCTCAAGGGATTTTGACAAGGACTTGAACACTTGAGTTTCTACCAAGGAGTTCAAGGAACTTGGAAAAGAGATTTGACAAAGGACTTAAAACCCTTTTTGAAAAGATAGGATAAAATAATGCTTTATGCAAATAAGCATTAAACTCTACTTAGCCAAATATGCATATAATGATAGGATCCACTCTTATTATACATAAAAGTGAAGCTTGCCAATACAATTCAAAATGTATTGACCTTTGTGGCTGTAACTTGTAATGTTGCAGGTTGATTGTTTTTAAATGAAGATTGTTTGATTGACTAGGACTACAAAGTCTACAACCAACATCTGCCTGTGGCATTTTGAAGATGAAGGACCCATGACTATAGTTATTCCGCTGCAATGTAATGTAATAGCCAAATGAGCTATGTATGATGTAATAGAATTATGTTATTCCTGGTTATAAAGTTATAATATGACCTTTGTATCTTGATATTACATCTTAACTGTGGATGCTAGCTATTGATCCAGGGACTAGCATTGTAAAACACAGGAGGACTCTACCTTATTAAAGGTTGGGGCCTCTACAGATGGTATCAGAGCATTGCGTTGCCTGTAGGATTAGTAAACCCTAGGATTGGACAAAAACCCTTAGAAAATAGGAGTGTATTTGTTCCAAAAACTTATTTACAAAAAACTTGTAAACTCTTTCCTTAACCATTTTGGTTTCAACTCTACTTCTCTTCTACTTCAACTTGATGGAAAAGCCTAACCATGACCAAAGACTACATCATGTGCAAAGGACTTCTTCAACTTCTTCAACTCTAATGACTTCAACATCTTCAACCTCTTCACCAAGGACTTCCAACTTGAAAACTACCAAGGACCACAAGTGAAACAAGGAAATCTTGCTCAAGAGTTAGAGACTGAGGGAATGCAAAAGTTAGAAAGAGACTACATCACTTGAAGTTTTGAGACCAAGAAATTCTCCTAAGGAAGCCATGATCTCATGTAGTAAGAAGCAACCAAGAAGGATGGAAAGATCACAAGTGAACCATATAGATGGACCACCATATTATAGTTAAGTCAAAAACACACCAACCTGAGAGGTGTAACAAAAATATTTTGTTGCCAAAGTATGTGCTTAAACCTTGTTGTTTGAGTGAAAATTTTGGTTTGTGATTGCATGCACAATTGTTTGTGTGAAATGTGATGTGTGTGAATAAAAATATTTCCTTAGAAATATCTTGCCCATTCTAATCTCCTTCAACCCAAACAGATGACTACTCCAAAGGACTCCAACACCAAGGTTGATGACACCAACACCAAGCTGACAGATGAGAGAACTCATAGCAACCCAACATCAGTTGAACCAACTGGCGGCTCTTCTAGCCAACAATAGTGATAAAGATCCAGACTGCAAAAGTTCTTGGAAGAACAATCCCAATTGATGTCAAGGTGACTAATCAAATGATTAGCATGGAAGAAAGCTATCCTAGAAGTGTGTATGATAACAAGGATGACAAGAATGTTTTCTAGATGGAGCCCAGCTTGCATCATTTGTGGAGACAAGGATCATACTTCCACAGAGCATGAAGGACAATGCCCCAATTGTGATGAAGACCATCCTGTTGGACAATGCCCCACCTCTCAAGCTACATGCTACCTTTGTGAAGGAAGTGATCATACTCCTGGTCTATGTACCATCTATGCCATGGTAGAACAAAGGAAACAAGAAGGATCCAAGGCTACCAAAGGAAAAGGACCACTTATACCTCCAAGCAAGACAACCCAATTCAAAGGATCAAAGAAAATCAAGAAGCCCAAGCAAGACATGAGCCTTGTACAATGTCGTAAATGTAAGGAAATGGGACACTACTCCAGTGGATGCCCAGAGAACAAGAAGAATAAAGGGATTGGCCAAGTGTGGTGCAACAACTGTAATGAACCAGGTCATTTCGTAGCTACTTGCCCACAAGAGCCACGTAAAGAACTCAATGACATTCATTGCTTCAACTGCAAGAATCCGGGACACTATGCAAGCAACTGTCCAGAAAGGATGAAGAACAAGTTGAACAAGCCTATGGAGAAGCTCAATCTTGGCCCATGAGTCAAGCATAGGAATAAAGCAAAGGTTTAACATAGAGAAATTCCAGGACCCAAGAAGGCCAATATGTAATTTTTGTTTGAAATTTTTTAAGGGTGGTAGTACCCTAGTTGCTTTGAACTACCAAGGAGCACCGGATTATTGTCACATTCCAAGATTTTCCAAATCTTGTAATGTGAAAATAAATGAATAAAATAAAACTTTGTTTAAATTTCAGAGCCAGAAGAAACTTTTTGAATTCAAATGGAACTTCAGACCCATTTGAATTAAAATAAACCTAAAGGGATTTAAAAACATAAGCATTTAATAAAAGGAAAAATAAAAACATTTAGAAATACTATTTTGAAACAATTAAATGAAAAGATTTGTTTTCAAATGAAGTGGAAGTTTATAAATGAATAATGTTTTATAAAGCCAAATTAAAACCTTGGCCAAGCTTTGGAATTAGCACATTTTGTTTTGAATAAAAATAAACAAAGGATTATTTAAATAAATTAATAAGGACCTAATAACCAAATTTTATACAAATAAAAGGTTTTACCAATTTAATTGAAACATCAAAACTTGTTAAATTATTTAAAATAAGTTTTCCAAATACTTGATATTCACAAATAAAACCTACTAAAGTGTTTTGACTTTATATTAGATTTCAAAATAAATATCTCAATAAAATAAATCCTATTTGATTTATTAATGAAAGTCTATTATATTGGACTCTAAAATAAATGCTATTTCTGTTTTAAACAAGTTTTCCAAATATTCTTTATTTCCAAATAAAACCCACTGATTTGTTTTTGAAAATATTTGGATTTCAAATGGAGACTCTATTAATTAAATCAAACTCTATTTGGTTAAATACCTAATGAACCACTTTTATTTAATTAATAAATGGTCTTAAAAAGAATAAAAAATATTTTTATTTCTGGAATTTGGTTTCTATTGATAAACAGAACCAAATTCATATTTGAAAAGCTTGATGATTGTTTGAATCATTTGGAATGTGTTTGATTGATTGAAATTCAAAACAGAAATTCAAATAGAAAAAGAAAAGGCATTCAGTATAAAAAAATGAAACAAAGCAGCCAAAGAGATGGCCCACTCCAATTTCATCTAGCCCACCTCCTCTCGAACCGTTTTACGCACATAATAGAAACCATCGAGGCCGGCAGGTGGACCCTCTCCTCTTCTTTTCTTTCATCGCCAGACCCACCCCAGCTCCTTCTTCTTCCTCGCGCGAACCACGCCTCCTCCCCTCGTGCCTTGATACCAATCTGCGTTCAATTCGCCTTAAGCGCGTTAATTCCTCGTCGCAGCCACGCCCATTTAACCTTTGCTCCTCCTCCTTCTCTTTCCCCAGACATCGCCTCCATTCCGCCCTAGGTCGCCTCCAATTTTCTCTGTCTGCATAGCTCGACGATGTTCCAATGATGATTCCGGAAACCCCACCCCTTGCATCCCTAAGCACTCCAGCAGCTTCTCCACTCTCAGGCGCATCTGATAGTGCACCCAACTCAACCGCGGGAACCCCTGAGCCTCGCCAACAACAAACTCCAGTACCGCCGCCGTCTGCCTCTACTCCAACGACGCCCACATGTTAATTCCGTCCACCCCTTTACCTCTCGTTCACGCACGCGTCTTTGCGGGATCGCGCGACTCTGTCTTCCTTTTGCCCTAGTACACGCTGTAGCCTCGTCCACGACGACCACCTGACGCGCCCGACGTTGTCTTCAAACTCCGGCGAGCAATCAAGCCCGTCCCCGTGCGCCCCTCCACCAACCAGTAGCACGTTGAGCATCAGCGTTACATTGCGAACCTGGTGAGCATATTTTCCCTCTTCCTCGCGTCCTAATTCGCCAGCGCCGCCGCCGACTGACCTCGCCGCCGCCAGCAACCATCGCTGCGCCGTAGTCGGTCAAGACGATACTAGTCGTGGGATCTGGATCGAGCAATTTGAATAGATCATTTAATCGCGAAGAGGGTACGCTCCCGAACCGCCGATTTATTTAGATCTAACGCCTCGCATCACGCGATCCAGACGAATCGGTATCGGCCAGTAAGAACACGCCGCGTGTCACCTGTTCGATTTAAAAACAGATTTGAAATCTGATTTAGATAGGATTTTCAAACCCTTATAACTTTTGATCCACACGTCCAAATTTGAAAAATTTTATACCAATGAAATCAGGAGAACAAGCCCTAAACAACCATGGCCTTAGTTTTGAAAATAGTATCTGTTAGCTTGTTTGAAATTACAGAAACATTTGTGTACTTGTTTAGAGTATAAAAATTGTTTAAAATTGATTTTAGGATTATATCTTTTGCAAAATGGATTTGTGTGACCCTACTGACCCTAGGAACCAACCCATAGTGTTAAAAATGATTTTTGTGAAACTTAAGTTGAATTAGTTAACTTAGTCATTTTCTAGCCAAATAAACTCATTAAATTCTATTATGGAAAAGTTTGTGCAAGGAAAACTTTGGGAAAATGTTATTGACCAAACTTACTGACCCAAAACACCAAACTTTGCCAAGAGCAACCTACTTGGTGAAAAACATAAAGTTTTACTTTAAAAAGAATAATTTTTCACCACATAAAAATGTTGAATGGATTTTAAAATAGACTTTGAGCAAAACCCTCTAACTAATGACTTTGCCATTTTAGTAAATGACCAATATGGACCTTACAAAGTTTATAAACCTAGTAGAGACCAACCTTGCAATAGAACCCTCTTTCTACAAGACTTAGGAACCATTGCTTTGTGTATGGGAAATATTGATTGAATGTTGGTTTAGGATGCTACTTGATACTTTGCTTGTTTGATTGTAGTGAAATTAGCAAAGTGAGAGACTAGCAAGATCAAGGAGTGACTATCATTCCCTAACAAAAAGGCAAGTTACACTATCATACAAAAGACCTACTATTTTTCATTATACTTAGTGGATTTTGTAAACATGCATGAAAATGTTTTATACTTATGCTAAGCTAATCCTAATAGGATTCCCTATACACTCCTTAGTAAAAACATTGAAGTTGTACATGCTTAACCATGCTATGATTTGAAAAGAGATACATGTTGAGATTTTACAAAGGTTGTGAAAAGACTTATGTTTTATATAATAAAACAAGGACTCAATGAACCACCTAGGTGGTGGACACTTTATGTTTTGGAGAAGGTGGCAACAAAAGGGAACCATGTCTATGGCAATCACTTTGTGTTGTGCTCCAACTGAAAACCACCTAGGAAACTTAGAGATTGAACATGTTTCTCCAATTGTGGCTTTCGTGTACAACCACATGCTATTATGGCTCTGGCTTAGTCAACTACATTAGGAAGACCCATACATTGTCTTTAGTTACCGGACATGGGGATCTGGAATGCTTCATGGGGGCTGAAGACAAGCTAGCAATGATGTATGGGAGGACCTCTTGGAAAGACTTCGTCACATTCTCGGTCTGCCGACTCCATCTTGGTGAGCACTAATCCAGTGAGCCCTTTGGTGGCAACAAGATGGGATTGTGTCATGTGGGTAAAGTGTACTCCTTGCAGAAGTTAATAAAATCTAAGTACTTAGCCGTGTCCCCGGTTATGGACAATACTGAGCAACTAAAGTTTGAACTATGGGAGATCTCGACATTCCAACTTCTAATATATAAACTTGATGCACTTGGGGGTACCAAGGAATTCAAAGAGATTTGTTAAGCTTGTTGCACTTGGGGAGTTACCAAGGTGCTCAAGAGCATGATATACTTGGGATTACCAAGGAACTCATGAGATTTCATAAAACTTGTTGCACTTGGGGTTACCAAGTAGCTCAAGGGATTTTGACAAGGACTTGAACACTTGAGTTTCTACCAAGGAGTTCAAGGAACTTGGAAAAGAGATTTGACAAAGGACTTAAAACCCTTTTTGAAAAGATAGGATAAAATAATGCTTTATGCAAATAAGCCTTAAACTCTACTTAGCCAAATATGCATATAATGATAGGATCCACTCTTATTATACATAAAAGTGAAGCTTGCCAATACAATTCAAAATGTATTGACCTTTGTGGCTGTAACTTGTAATGTTGCAGGTTGATTGTTTTTAAATGAAGATTGTTTGATTGACTAGGACTACAAAGTCTACAACCAACATCTGCCTGTGGCATTTTGAAGATGAAGGACCCATGACTATAGTTATTACGCTGCAATGTAATGTAATAGCCAAATGAGCTATGTATGATGTAATAGAATTATGTTATTCCTGGTTATAAAGTTATAATATGACCTTTGTATCTTGATATTACATCTTAACTGTGGATGCTAGCTATTGATCCAGGGACTAGCATTGTAAAACACAGGAGGACTCTACCTTATTAAAGGTTGGGACCTCTACAATTATCCACCCCCTCTTGGATCTTGCTTAAGTGCGTTCAAGTTCTACAAGGCCTTGGGTTCTCGGTGTCTCGCCCCCAAGTCGTCAAGATCTCACCAAGCACCTCATCCCCCGTTGTTGGCGTGGAGAGCGAGCTTCGCCCAACACCGATCCTAGGGATTATGTTGGATCGGTTGCCACCGGCGTGAGGAGTAGGCGTGTATCGTGTTTTGGTGTGTGTGTGTTCGTGGTTTTTCATCGATTTCCTCGATTTCATCCCCCGACCACCTCGTTCCCCTCGTTTCTCGTGGAATTCGTGAAAGATCGGGCCAACCCCAGGGTCACCCCCTAACATATTGGTATCAAGAGCAAGGTTGATCACGAATTTCCCCCCAATTTTTCTTTTATCTGCCTTAAAATCGAAAATCCCACCAAAAAAGAGCCCCAATTTGCCTTCGGATCGATATCTGGATTTGGTGCGTTTTTCGTGGTTTTGGTCCATAGATCTGTAGCTTTGGGAGTCGATCTATAGCCCCTGTTGTTTCTTGACCTTTCGATTGATTTCCACATCCGAGGTTTGTGTCAAGTGGATCTCGTTTTCGTTCGTGTTATCACCAGCGGTACTACCGCCGTTCAAGCGGTACTCTGGCCGTCAATTACTCTGCGGTAACAAGCGGTACTCTACCGTCGATACTGCTTTGTACCAAGCGGTACTCCGCGATGTGAACGTTTTCCTTCGCTTCGTCTTGACGCCTCATTTTCGTTTGCTGACTTTCCCCCTTTAGCTTGTTCGTGTTTCGCGTGTTTGTCGCCATCTTAACACAAGCTTCCGCATCAACGTCATCCCGCGCTCAACGACACCGTGACACTCGAACATCTTTCCCCCACCAACGGTTGCAAGTCGTCAACAATACCAAAGGTATAACTTGCACCACCTTGACAGCCCTATATCTTCCTTTGTGTGTATCTATCCTATGAGAGCAACTCATTTTGTGTTTGTCTAAGCATTGTGCACTTGCCTTCGGAAAGTGAGAATGTGAGGCCATATAAAAAAGCTAACATAGTAGCATAGCAAGGGAGAAAAAGGAAAAAGAATCAAAAAAAAGAGAACAAAAGAAAAAGAGAAAAAGCTACATAGTCTCCCAATACAAAGAGAATACCAAGCTTGTAAGCCAAGAAAGAGAGAAGAAAGAGCGCTCCGTGGCAAGTGCACAAACCTATTGCTTACCCTCTTTTGGCAAACGAGTTGTGGTCTCTCCTTGTGTTGGCACGACACTCGAGCGTAGTCTTCGTTAGGACCTTTTGTGCTCATTTTCATAGTCGTGCTAACCCCGTTTTTCTCCACGTGTGTGTTTTCCGTGTTTTTGTAGATCGTATCCTTTTTGCTTTTGATCTTTGGTTCTTTACCACGTAGGACAATAACCTTTTGCTTGGATCGTTTCGTTTGGTTTTCCACAACACTAACCTTCCACCAAAAGCCTTTGAGAGTTTCTTGCCATTTCACTTTGCACGCTTTTCGCTCATTTGTGTGGAAATTGGTTTGATATAATCTCCAAGGTGAGGTAAAAGGCTAACTCTCCACCCTTTCTCTCCATATACAACCATTGTTGTCTTTGCATCATGGACGGGCATGGAGAGCCATCAACCACCACCACCTCAGGAGGATGATAGCAATTCATGACAAGATGGGACCATTGGAAGGTCAGGAGAATTCAACTATCATTGTGAAGCTCTCGGCGGTGCCAAGATGAACAATTTAGCGAGGCCCGTGTGGAATTCAAGAACATCGACAACCGCTTCGAAGAAGTCCGTGGCCAAATGCATGCCATGCAACACAACCTCGGTCATCAAAATGAAGCTCTTGGTCGTGCACTCGCCTCAATGGATGAGAAGCTTCAACACATCATTGATGGACTCGCAAGGACACGCTCGCGCGAATCAAGCTCATCTCGGCACTCCTCAAGTGAATCAAGTGCACCTCGCCGTCACGCTTCAAGGCACCGAGATGGATCCGTTCTTCACTCCATGAGCTTTCGCAAGCGGTACCATCTCCGCGTCATGCCGCAACGTCAAGCTATGATGGTGACCTCTCCGCAAGACCCCCAAGGCGCGAAGCGAACCAGCCACAACCAAGGGCACTTGTGATTCAACAAGAACAACCTCGCATGGACCACCAAGTCCATCGATGTCGACATGTACCTTCAACAACGAGTGACGCTTCCGAAGAGGACGAACAAGATCATCATCGACGTGAAGCACTCGAAGATCCTCCAAGGCGTCATCATCGACATGAGCGTCCACGTCGCCAACATGATGGTCATGGCGAGCCTCCTCTACACCAAGAAGAAGAGCGCCCATTGCGCATATGGCTCGTCGTCCTCCTCGCCACGGCGCCGACAATGCTCCTCGGCATCACCACGACAAGAACAAGAGCAAGCTCCCCAAGCTCGTCGTGAGGACCATCAACCTCCTCCTCGTCCTCATCGTGACAACAAAGCGAGCAAGCTCCCCAAGCTCGTCACAACAAGTTCCACCACCAAACGGCACCTCAACCGCAAAAACAGCAACAATCACCAAGAAAGACATGAGAGCTCGGATGATGATGATGATCGCCAAATCAGGCAGCAAGCATAACCGCAATGGAGAAGAAACTTTCGGCAAGCTCAAATTCACCATGCCCAAGTTCACGGTTCCAATGAGCCGAGGATATCTCTCTTGGGAACTCAAGGTCGACAAGATCTTCGCATGCACAACTATAGCAATGAGAAGATGATGGCCATGGCATCCCTCGAGTTTGATGAGTATGCCAACCTTTGGTGGGAACAAGTCCAACTCGCTCATGAAGAAAAGCCTCAATTGCAACTTGGCAAGACATGAAGGCTCATATGAGATCCCGCTTTGTTCCTTCGCTTACACACGTGACCTCTTCAACAAGCTTCAAATGCTTAGTCAAGGGACAAAGACCGTGGAAGAGTACTTCAAACAAATGGAGCTCAACATAATCCGTGCCAACATCGAAGGCGAGATGAACAAACAATGGCACGCTTCCTCAATGGCTTGAACCATCCCATCAAGCGTATCACGAGTTCAAAAGTACAACAACATGGTTGAGCTTGTGCACATCGCATCAAGTAGGCGCCAAGTGCAAGAGGACATCAAGTACAACAAACCAAGGCGTACTTCACCTTCAAGCAAGCGTCGACCACTACTCCAACAACTCCAAGTGGAAGCTCCTCAAGTACACCAAGCTTCCCTTCAAGCCAACTCTCCCTCAAGGAAAACAGCCCCAAGTGGCAAACACACAAGGGATGATCAACCTTTCACCGGTGAATGCTACAAGTGTGGAGGCAAAGGCACAAATCGAATGCATGTGGAAACAAGAAAGTTTTGTTCATCCATGACAACGGCGATGAAGAATAATTGAGTGAAGAGGAGTTTGATGCAAGGGTCAAGGAAGCCATGGCAAGGCAACATTTGGAAGAGGACCAAGAACTTCTTGTGTGTGAGCATGACGCAAGTCCATCGCTTGTGGTCACAAGGGTCTTGACTACCAAGCCAATGAAAATGAAGACCAAGCTCGAACATCTTCCAAACTCGTGCGGCATCAATGGGAAGTCCATCAAAGTTGTCATCGATGGAGGAGTTGCCACAACCTTGCAAATGGAATTGTGTGAGAAACTCAACCTCACCCTCTTTCGCATAAACACCCTACTATATCCAATGGCTAAGTGACCAAGGATCGTCAAGATCAAGCACCGTCTTGGTGGCGTTCTCAATTGGGCACTACAAGGACCTGATCGAGTGTGGCGTGGTCCCAATGACGGTTTGCCATATGTTGCTCGGAAGGCCGTTGCAATATGACAAGCGTGCTTTGCATAATGGTCACTCAAACACTTACACCTTCAAATGGCTTGATAAAACTTGTGTGTTGCAACCAATGACTCCTAGCCAAATAATTGCGGACAAAGCAAAGGCTTTAGCGAGGCATAACAACACCTTGTGAGAAGAGTAGTGGCGAGAGAACCACACCATAGTGAGTGAGAGCTACAAGCCAAACTCGGTGGAAAAACTAAGAGTGTTCTTCTTGCCACCAAAAGTGAGATGAGAGAAGTCGGAACAACCCATCCATCTTGCACTATGTCCTTGTATGCAAGGGACTAGCGCAAGGAACTAACGACTTGACAAATGTTCCTCCTTCTTTGATGGCTTTGCGAGAATTCCAAGATGTTTTTCCCGACTTCCTCATGGCCTTCCTCCTCTTCGTGGAATAGAACACGCATCGACCTCATACGGCGCACCACTCCCAAACCCGCAGCGTATCGCCTGAACCCGGAAGAGACGAAGGAGATCGAACGTCAAATCAACCAACTCGTCTCCAAAGGTTTGATCCAAGTAAGCACTAGCCCAAGCGCGGTCCCCGTGATCCTAGTCCCAAAAACGGATGATACGTTGCGGTTATGCATGGATTGTCGTCCAATCAATGCTATCACCGTGCGTTATCGACATCCTATACCGCGTCTTGATGACATGCTTGATGAGTTATGTGGAGCCACTATATTTTCCAAAATTGATCTTGTGTGTTGGATGGGTTGTTATAGGATGTCATCAAGACGAGGTATAGGATGTCTATAACGCATGGTGATAGCATTGATTAGACGGTAGTCCATGCATAACCGCAACGTATCATCCGATTTTGGGACTAGAATCACGGGGACCGTGCTTGGGCTAGTGCTTACTTGGATCAAACCTTTGGAGATGAGTTGGTTGATTTGACGTTCGATCTCCTTCATCTCTTCCGGGTTCGTGCGATAAGCGGCGCGGTTTGGAAGTGGGGCGCCAGGTATGAGGTCGATGCGGTGCTTGATTCCACGAAGAGGAGGAAGGCCATGAGGAAGCTCTTCGGGAAATACATCTTGGAATTCCTGCAAAATAGCCATCAAAGAGGGAGGAACATTTGTCAAGTCGTTAGTTCCTTGCGCTAGTCCCTTGCATACAAGGACATAGTGCAAGATGGATGGGTTGTTCCGCAGTTCTCTCATCTCACTTTTGGTGGCAAGAAGAACACTCTTAGTTTTTCAACTCGAGTTTGGCTTGTAGCTCTCACTCACTATGGTCTGGTTCTCTCGCTCACCACTCTTCTCACAAGGTCTGTTTGCGTATTGCGCCCTCGCTAAAGCCTTTGCATTGTCCGCAATTATTTGGCTAGGAGTCATTGGTTGCAAAACACAAGTTTTTTCAAGCCATTTGAAAGTATAAGTGTTTGAGTGACCATTATGCAAAGCACGCTTGTCATATTGCCACGGCCTTCCGAGCAGCATATGGCAAACCGTCATTGGGACCACGTCACATTCCACCGTGTCCTTGTAGTGCCCAATAGAGAACGTCACCGAGACGGTGTGCTTGATCTTGACGGATCCTTGGTCACTTAGCCATTGGATATGGTAGGGGTGTTTATGCGGATGGAGGGTGACGTTGAGTTTCGCACACAATTCCGTGCTCGCAAGGTTGTGGCAACTCCCTCCGTCGATGATAACTTTGATGGACTTCCCATTTATTCCGGCACGAGTTTGGAAGATGTTCGAGCGTTGGTCTTCATTTTCATTGGCTTGGGTAGTCAAGACCCTTATGACCACAAGCGATGGACTTGCGTCATGCTCACACACAAGAAGTTCTTGGTCCTCTTCCAAATGTTGCCTTGCCAAGGCTTCCTTGACCCTTGCATCAAACTCTTCTTCACTCAAGTATTCTTCATCGCCGTTGTCATTGACGAACAAAACTTTCTTGTTCCCACATGCATTCGACTTGTGTCCTTTGCCTCCACACTTGTAGCATTCACCATTGAATGGCTGATCATCCCGTGTGTTTTTGCCACTTGGGGGCTGTTTTCCTTGAGGGAGAGTTGGCTTGAAGGGAAGCTTGGTGGTACTTGAGGAGCTTACACTTGGTGTTGTTGGAGTAGTGGTTGATGCTTGCTTGTAGGTGAAGTACGTCTTTGGCTTGTTGTACTTGATGTCCACTTGCACTTGACGCTCGGCCTTTGATGCGATGTGCACAAGCTCAACCATGTTGTTGTACTTTTGGAACTCGGTGATGCGCTTGATGGGATGGTTCAAGCCATTAAGGAAGCGTGCAATTGTTTGTTCATCTCGCTCTTCAATGTTGGTACGGATCATGTTGAGCTCCATTTTCTTGAAGTACTCTTCCACGGTCTTTGTCCCTTGACTAAGCGTTTGAAGCTTGTTGAAGAGGTCACGCGTGTAGTGTGAAGGAACAAAGCGGGATCTCATATGAGCCTTCATATCTTGCCAAGTTGCGATTGGAGGCTCTTCTTTTGCTGCGCGAGCGAGTTGGACTTGTTCCTACCAAAGGTTGGCATACTCATCAAACTCGAGGGATGCCATGGCCATCATCTTCTCATTGCTATAGTTGTGCATGCGGAAGATCTTGTCGACCTTGAGTTCCCAAGAGAGATATTCCTCGGGCTCATTGGAACCGGTGAACTTTGGCATGGTGAACTTGAGTGAAAGTTTCTTCTCCATTGCGTTTCGATTCTTGGCTTGCTGATTTGGCATCATCATCATCATCCGAGCTCTCATGTCTTGCTTGGTGATGGTTGTGTTGCTCTTGCGGTTGTTGAGGTGCCGCGTTTGGTGGTGGAACTTGGTTTGGACGATGAGCTTGGGGAGCTTGCTCGTTTTGTTGATGCGGTTGAGGACGAGGAGGAGGTTGATGGTCCTCACGACGAGCTTGGGGAGCTTGCTCTTGTTCTTGCTGTGGGTGTTATCGAGGAGCATTGTCTTGCGCTTTGTAGCGAGGAGGACGTCGAGCCGCATGCGCAAGGGGCTGCTCTTCTTCTTCTTGATTTGGAGGAGGCTCGTCATGACCATCATGTTGCCGACGTGGACGATCATGTCGATGATGATGCCTTGGAGGATCTTCGAGTGCTTCACGTCGACGGTGATCTTGTTCGTCCTCTTCGGATGCTTCACTTGTTGTTGAAGGGACATGTCGACGGCGATGGCGTTGGTGGTCCATGTGAGGTTGCTCTTGTTGAATCACAAGTGCCTTGGTTGTGGCCGGTTCGCTTTGCGTCTTGGAGGTCTTGCGGAGAGGTCACCATCATAGCTTGACGTTGCGGCGTGCGTGGAGATGGTACCACTTGCGAAGAGCTCATGGATTGAAGAACGGGTCCATCCCGGTGCCTTGAAGCATGACGGAGAGGTGCACTTGATTCACTTGAGGAGTGCCGAGATGAACTTGATTCGCGCGAGCGTGGCCTTGCTAGTCCATCAATGAGGCGTTGAAGCTTCTCATCCGTTGAGGCGAGTGCACGACCAAGAGCTTCATTTTGATGGCCGAGGTTGTGTTGCATGGCATGCATTTGGCCACGGACTTCTTCGAAGCGGTTATCGATGTTCTTGAATTCCACACAGGCCTCGCTAAATTGTTCATCTTGGCGCCTCTTGAGAGCTTCACAACGATAGTTGAATTCTCCTCGGACCTTCCAATGGTCCCATCTTGTCATGAATTGTGTGTCATCCTCCGGAGGTTGTGGTGGTTGGGATGGCTCTGCATGCCTGTCCATGATGAGAAGCCAACAAGGGTTGTATATGGAGAATAAGGGTGCGGATAGTTAGCCTTTTACCTCACCTTGGAGATTATATCAAACCAATTGCCACACCAATGAGCGAACAGCGTGCAAAGTGAAATGGGCAAGAAACTCACACACAATGTGCTACAACTCTCACAAGATTTTTGGTGGAAGGTTAGGATTGTGGAAAACCAAACGAAACGATCCAAGCAAAAGGTTATTGTTCTACGTGGTAAAGAACCAAAGATCAAAAAGCAAAAGGATACGATCTACAAAAACACGAAAAACACACACGTGGAGAAAAACGGGGTTAGCACGACTATGAAAATGAGCACAAAAAGGTCCTAACGAAGACTACGCTCGATTGTCGTGCCAACACAAGGAGAGACCAGAACTCGTTTGCCAAAAGAGGATAAAGCAATAGATTTGTGCACTTGCCTCGGTGCGCTCTTTCTTCTCTCTTTCTTGGCTTACAAGCTTGGTATGCTCTTTGTATTGGGAGACTATGTATCTTTATATTTTATCTTTTTCTTTTCCTTTTTTTTTTCTCCCTCTCTATACTACTATGTTAGCTTTTGTATTTGGCCTCACACTCTCATTTTCCGAAGGCAAGTGCACAATGCTTAGACAAACACAAAATGAGTTGCTCTCATAGGATAGATACACACAAAGGAAGATATGGGGCTGTCAAGGTGGTGCAAGTTATACCTTTGTTATTGTTGACGACTTGCAACCGTTGGTGGGGGATGATGTTCGAGTGTCGCGGTGTCGTTGAGCGCGGGATGACTTTGATGCGGAAGCTGTTGTGAAAATGGCGACAAACACGCGGAACACGAACAAGCGAAGTCTAAAAGTCAGCACACGAAAGTGAAGCGTCAAGGGCAAGGAAACGCGGTCAGAGTCGACTGGTAGTTCCGCTGGTAACGACTGGTAGTACCGGCGAGCGGTAGTACCGCTTGTAGTACCGGTAGTACCGGTTACTGGTGGTAGTACCGCTTGCTCGGCCGGTAGTACCGCTTGGCACAGGACTAGAACGCGATGAACTTGCCAAAAACCTCAAATTCGTGGAGATCTGACCGAAAGGCTGGGCTAGAAACAACAGGGGCTATAGATCGACTCCCAAAGCAACAGATCTATGGGCCAAAACCACGAAAAACTCACCAAATCCAGAGATCGATCCGAAGGAAAATTGGGGCTCTTTTTGGTGGGATTTTCGTTTTTAAGGTGGATAAAAGAAAAATTGGGGGGAAATTCGTGATCAACCGTGCTCTTGATACCAATATGTTATGGGGTAACCCTGGGGTTGGCCCGATCTTTCACGAATTCCACGAGAAACGAGGGGAAAAGCGGTGGTCGAGGGATGAAAACGAGGAAGGAGATGAAAACCACGAACACACGCAAACCAAAACACGATACACACCTATCCCTCACGCCGGTGGCAACCGGTCCAACATAATCGCTAGGATCGGTGTTGGGCGAAGCTCGCTCTCCACGCCAACAATGGGGGATGAGATGCTTGGTGAGATCTTGACGACTTGGGGGCGAGAAACCAAGAACCCAAGGCCTTGTACAACTTGAACGCACTAGGCAAGATCCAAGAGGGGGGTGGATAATCCGGTGCTCCTTGGTAGGAGCATGAGACCAATAGATATAAGTTCCTCAAAGGGTTTCCTTAATATCTATTATTATCCAAGTCTAGGGATTACAATGGAGGGTGGGGGCTATATATAGTCCAGCCACAAAACAGGGGTAGTTTCGGAACAAAAAGGTAAATTATAGTAAGGGTTACAAGGCACTGGGCCAAACTCAAAGGCTCCGTTCAGCCTGGGCTGCAGTACGGTCATAACCAGTAGTACCGCTCGAGTAGTACCGCTGGTTGGCTGGAGCTTCCGTCGGAGGTGCCTGTGGCGGTGAGAGGGCGGTAGTACCCTGTCCGGTAATCTTGTTCTTTGGCGGTAGTATCGCTGCCCTGGGCGTGGTGGTGCTTCTGGAGCGTCCATTAGTGGGTCAGTAGGACCGCTTGAGCAAGAGTACCGGTCGGCTCAACCGGTAATACCAGGCGTCTGCTGGCGATCGGTTGCTTTCCCTTCGTTCCTTGGGTCCTTCTCCTCGTACCTGATGATGCACAGTGTGCGTATGAAGTAGCAGGCCATCCAAGGGTGTGTCGAAGTCACACAAGGAAAGGAGCGAGTTCACCTTAGCTTGAAGGAGTTTGGCTCGGGCGCGAGTCATGGGTCCACTTGGGGAGCTCGTGGGAGTAGATGTAGTAGCGGTCGTAGGACGGGCTGCATAAAATCCGAAATCAAGATGTTGTAATGGCAAGTAAAGAACCACAATGATGACAAAGCAAACAAGTCAATCCACAAGATAGGAAATATGTATAAGGAAACACACACAGTGGGATAAATGGGACTTGTGCGACGGAGAAAGTGAGCTAAGAACCAAATGATTACCTAGCGAACACTATAAGCTCATGTCACACAAGTACAAGGAGAGACGCTAGTTCGATTGCACAAAATTGGTGGGCTACAAGATATGCACAATAAGTACAACCTATATGATGTTCATCGAGCTTGCGCTTCCTATTCCATGAGGCACATGTATAATTCTTTCTTTTTGTCTTTCTTTTTCTTTTTCTATTTTTTTTTCTCTTTTTCTCTCTTTTCTTTTTCTTTTCACTTGCCTCTTCCTTGTGCCAACAACTATACAAGATAACTATATGAGATAGCACTCACAGTGTTTGCTCGGAATCTACAAGGTATCAAATGTGCATAGCCCAAGCAATCATAAGAGGAACTAGTCTCAATAGGTATTTGTTGCTCGCAAAGATAGTGGGGTTCATAAAGGAATGCAAGTGTGGAGAAGTCGCGGAATGTTTATACCTTTCGTCGACGATCTTCACCCTTTATTGTTGGATTTTGCCTTGCTCACGGAATTTTGATGGAGTAGATAGCGTGAACAACATGGATTATGATGTAGAGCTCCTTCTCCTCTTCGAAATGAGATAAAGAACACCAAAATCCGAGTTCGAATGCAAAAGTTATGCTCAAAACGGTGAGAGGCTGAAATCTGGGAACCTGCTGTTTTCTTTTCTTGTATCGGTAGTACCGGATTTTGGGCCCGGTAGTACCGGAAAAGGGCGGTAGTACCGGATTTTAAGCCCGGTAGTACCGCTGGGTCCAGAAACTCCCAGATTTGACGCGTTTTCGCGATTTTGGGGCGATTTGGGCGGAAAATCTTCAAGAAAAACACCAAATCGAAGGGGGAAATCAAGGAATTAGGCCATGGGGACGCAAAGGAAGGTAGATCAACAAGTTTAGCAAGAAATCCACGGATCAAAACCTACCAAAACTCACTCAAATCACACATCGATCCAAAACACGAATTGGGGATATTTTTGGTGGAATTTTCGAATTTATGGGGAAAAGACCAAATCGATGAGAAAGCCGTGGCAACCAAAAGCTGCTGATACCAGATGATGGAGGGGTTAACCTCTTGGGTGCCCGATCTTCACGGATCTCGTGGTCAAATCGATGGGAAAGCGAGGGGAAAGGGAGAAGGTAGCGGAAGCGAACACACACCTCGCGAAGAACACGATGAACACACGCAAAACTCACACGATACAAGGCCGATTGCTCCCGAACGGCGGCCACCGGTCCGATAGAATCCTCGCAAGGAAAGATCGGTCAACGTGCTCCCTCAAATCCACATCGGAGAGGGAAGAACACCTTGGGGAGGGTCTTGACAACTTGGAGACGAGACATCGAACTCCAAGGCCTTGTTCAACGATGGATGCATGATGCAAAGTCCAATCGAGGTTGGTGACGATAGTCGGTCCCCTTGGTAAAGGGGATGAGGCAAACCTAGAGATTCCACAATGGGGGTTGTCTTTAGTCTATCATCTATGCCTAAGGTGATGCAGCCCGTCCTACGACCGCTTCTACATCTACTCCCACAAGCTCCCCAAGTGGACCCATGACTCGCGCCCGAGCCAAAATCCTTCAAGCTAAGGTGAACTCGCTCCTCTCCATGTGTGACTTCAATATACCCTTGGATGGCTTGCTATTTAATTCCCATACCTTGTGCATCATCAGGTACGAAGAGAAGAACCCGCAGGACGGAGGAGCACCCGAAGAAGAGACCAAATGCTCTCTGTCGCCAGCGGTACTACCGGACCTAGCGACCGGTACTACCTCTTGGCGGTACTACCGCCCAATGCTACCGCCAACGACAGAAGGCCCCGGAGCTGCCCAAACGCTCTCTACCAAAGACACCCTCTCCACTTCACGTACTGCACTCTGATACTACCCCCAACAGAAGGCCCCAGCGCAAGTCCCAGGACGACAAGCGGTACTACCGGTCCAGGAATCGGTACTACCGCATGACCGGTACTACCGGTCCCGCCAGGCGGTACTACCGCTAGAGACAGAGACTTTACGTGATATTTCGCCCAATACTTGTAACCCTCTCCATATTTCGCTATTTATCCCCAAACTACCCCTGTTTTGTGGCTGGACTATATATAGCCCCCACCATCCATTGTAAACCCTAGACTTGGATAATAATAGATATTAAGGAAACCCTTTGAGGACTTATATCTATTGGTCTCATCTTGCTACCAAGGAGCACCGGATTATCCACCCACCTCTTGGATCTTGCTTAAGTGCGTTCAAGTTGTACAAGGCCTTGGGTTCTCGGTGTCTCGCCCCCAAGTCGTCAAGATCTCACCAAGCAGCTCATCCCCCGTTGTTGGCGTGGAGAGCGAGCTTCGCCCAACACCGATCCTAGGGATTATGTTGGACCAGTTGCCACCGACGTGAGGAGTAGGCGTGTATCGTGTTTTGGTGTGTGTGTTCGTGGTTTTCATCGCCTTCATCGATTTCTTCCCCCGACCACCTCGTTCCCCTCGTTTCTCGTGGAATTCGTGAAAGATCGGGCCAACCCCAGGATTACCCCCTAACATATTGGTATCAAGAGCACGGTTGATCACGAATTTCCCCCTATTTTTTTTCTTTTATCCGCCTTAAAATCGAAAATCCCACCAAAAAGAGCCCCAATTTGCCTTCGGATCGATCTCTGGATTTGGTGCGTTTTTCGTGGTTTTGGTCCATAGATCTGTTGCTTTGGGAGTCGATCTATAGCCCCTGTTGTTCCTAGCCAGCCTTTCGGTCAGTTTTCCCATGGATCTGAGGTTTGTGTCAAGTGGATCTCGTTTTTGTTCGTGTTACCATCACGGTACTACCGTTGCCCTCTAAGCGGTACTATCGCCGTAACAAGCGGTACTACCGTCAGTACTACCGCTTGTACCAAGCGGTACTACCGCCAAGAATGTAAGGTTTTCCTTCGTCTTGACGCCTCATTTTCGCTTTTGACTTTCCCTTTAGCTTGTTCGTGTTTGGCGTGTTTGTCGCCATCTTAACACAAGCTTCGCATCAACGTCATCACGCTCAACGACACGCGACACTCGAACATCTTCCCCCACCAATGGTTGCAAGTCGTCAACAATACCAAAGGTATAACTTGCACCACCTTGTGACCCCATATCTTCCTTGTGTGTATCTATCCTATGAGAGCAACTCATTTTGTGTTTGTCTAAGCATTGTGCACTTGCCTTGGAAAGTGAGAGTGTGAGGCCAAATACAAAAGCTAACATAGTAGCATAGCAAGGAGAAAAGGAAAAAATTCAAAAAAAAAAGCTACATAGTCTCCCAATACAAAGAGAATACCAAGCTTGTAAGCCAAGAAAGAGAGAAGAAAAGCGCTCATGACAAGTGCACAAATCTATTGCTTACCCTCTTTTGGCAAGCGAGTTGTGGTCTCTCCTTGTGTTGGCACGACACCGGCGTAGTCTTCGTTAGGACCTTTTGTGCTCATTTTCATAGTCGTGCTAACCCGTTTTCTCCGTGTGTGTTTTCCGTGTTTTTGTAGATCGTATCCTTTTTGCTTTTGATCTTTGGTTCTTTACCACGTAGGACAATAACCTTTTGCTTGGATCGTTTCGTTTGGTTTTCCACAACACTAACCTTCCACCAAAAGCCTTTGAGAGTTTCTTGCCATTTCGCTTGGATCGTTTTGTTTGGCAATTGGTTTGATATAATCTCCAAGGTGAGGTAAAAGGCTAACTCTCCACACCCTTTCTCTCCATATACACGCATGGAGAGCCATCCCAACCACCACCACCTCCGGAGGATGATAACCAATTCATGACAAGATGGAACCATTGGAAGGTCCGAGGAGAATTCAACTATCGTTGTGAAGCTCTCGAGCGGCGCCAAGATGAACAATTTAGCGAGGCCCGTGTGGAATTCAAGAACATCGACAACCGCTTCGAAGAAGTCCGAGGCCAAATGCATGCCATGCAACACAATCTCGGGCATCAAAATGAAGCTCTTGGTCGTGCACTCGCCTCAACGGATGATAAGCTTCAACACATCATTGATGGACTCGCAAGGACACGCTCGCGTGAATCAAGCTCATCTCGGCACTCCTCAAGTGAATCAAGTGCACCTCGCCGTCACGCTTCAAGGCACCGAGATGGATCCGTTCTTCACTCCATGAGCTCTTCGCAAGCGGTACCATCTCCGCGTCATGCCGCAACGTCAAGCTATGATGTTGACCTCTCCGCAAGACCCCCAAGGTGCGAAGCGAACCGGCCACAACCAAGGGCACTTGTGATTCAACAAGAGCAACCTCGCATGGACCACCAAGGCCATCGACGTCGACATGTCCCTTCAACAACGAGTGACGCTTCCGAAGAGGACGAACAAGATCATCTTCGACGTGAAGTACTCGAAGATCCTCCAAGGCATCATCATCGACATGACCGCCCACGTTGGCACCATGATGGTCATGATGACCCTCCCATACACCAAGAATAAGAGCAGCCCATTGCACGCGCGGCTCGACGTCCTCCTCGCCACATTGCGCATGCTAATGCTACTCGGCATCAACCACGACAAGAACAAGAGCAAGCTCCCCAAGCTCGTTGTGAGGACCATCAACCTCCTCCTCGTCCTCAACCGCGACAACAAAACGAGCAAGCTCCCCAAGCTCGTCGTCAACAACAAGTTCCACCACCAAACGCGGCACCTCAACAACCGCAAGAGCAACAATCACCAAGCAAGACATGAGAGCTCGGATGATGATGATGATGACCGCCCTAATCATGGCAACCGACGCAACCGGAACCGCAATGGAGAAGAAACTTTCGGCAAACTCAAATTCACCATGCCCAAGTTCACCGGTTCCAACGAGCCCGAGGAATATCTCTCTTGGGAACTCAAGGTCGACAAGATCTTCCGCATGCACAACTATAGCAATGAGAAGATGATGGCCATAGCATCCCTCGAGTTTGATGAGTATGCCAACCTTTGGTGGGAACAAGTCCAACTCGTCATGAAGCGAAGAAGAGCCTCCAATTGCAACTTGGCAAGACATGAAGGCTCATATGAGATCCCGCTTTGTTCCTTCGCACTACACGCGTGACCTGTTCAACAAGCTTCAAACGCTTAGTCAAGGGACAAAGACCGTGGAAGACTACTTCAAACAAATGGAGCTCAACATGATCCGTGCCAACATCGAAGAGCGAGATGAACAAACAATGGCATGCTTCCTCAATGGCTTGAACCATCCCATCAAGCGTATCACCGAGTTCCAAAAGTACAACAACATGGTTGAGCTTGTGCACATCGCATCCAAGGCCGAGCGCCAAGTGCAAGAGGACATCAAGTACAACAAACCAAAGACGTACTTCACCTTCAAGCAAGCGTCAACCACTACTCCAACAACTCCAAGTGGAAGCTCCTTAAGTACAACCAAGCTTCCCTTCAAGCCAACTCTCCCTCAAGGAAAACAGCCCCCAAGTGGCAAACACACAAGGGATGATCAACCTTTCACCGGTGAATGCTACAAGTGTGGAGGCAAAGGGCACAAGTCGAATGCATGTGGAAACAAGAAAGTTTTGTTCATCCATGACAACGGCGATGAAGAATACTTGAGTGAAGAAGAGTTTGATGCAAGGGTCAAAGAGGCCATGACAAGACAACATTTGGAAGAGGACCAAGAACTTCTCGTATGTGAGCATGACGCAAGTCCATCGCTTGTGGTCACAAGGGTCTTGACTACCCAAGCCAATGAAAATGAAGACCAACGCACGAACATCTTCCAAACTCGTGCCGGCATCAATGGGAAGTCCATCAAAGTTGTCATCGATGGAGGGAGTTGCCACAACCTTGCAAGTACGGAATTGTGTGAGAAACTCAACCTCACCCTCCTCCCGCATAAACACCCCTACCACATCCAATGGCTAAGTGACCAAGGATCCGTCAGATCAAGCACACCGTCTCGGTGGCGTTCTCAATTGGGCACTACAAGGACACGCGAGTGTGGCGTGGTCCCAATGACGGTTTGCCATATGCTGCTCGGAAGGCCGTGGCAATATGACAAGCGTGCTTTGCATAATGGTCACTCAAACACTTACACCTTCAAATGGCTTGATAAAACTTGTGTGTTGCAACCAATGACTCCTAGCCAAATAATTGCGGACAATGCAAAGGCTTTAGCGAGGCGCATGTCATAAAAACACCTTGTGAGAAGAGTGGTGGCGAGAGAATCACACCATAGTGAGTGAGAGCTACAAGCCAAACTCGGTGGAAAAACTAAGAGTGTTCTTCTTGCCACCAAAAGTGAGATGAGAGAAGTGCGGAACAACCCCTCCATCTTGCACTATGTCCTTGTATGCAAGGGACTAGCGCAAGGAACTAACGACTTGACAAATGTTCCTCCTCCTTTGATGACTATTTTGCGAGAATTCCAAGATGTTTTTCGAAGAGCTTCCTCATGGCCTTCCTCCTCTTCGTGGAATCGAGCACCGTCGACCTCATACCCGGCCCACTCCCAAACCCGCGTATCGCCTGAACCGGAAGATACGAAGGAGATCGAACGTCAAATCAACCAACTCGTCTCCAAAGGTTTGATCCAAGTAAGCACTAGCCCAAGCGCTGTCCCCGTGATCCTAGTCCCAAAAACGGCTGATACGTTGCGGTTACGCATGGATCCGTCAATCAATGCTATCACCGTGCGTTATCGACATCCTATACCGCGTCTTGATGACATACTTGATGAGTTATGTGGAGCCACTATATTTTCCAAAATTGATCTTCGTAGTGGTTACCATCAAATTCGCATGGCTGAAGGTGATGAGTGGAAAACCGCCTTCAAGACCAAGCTTGGTATCTATGAATGGTTGGTTATGCCCTTTGGCTTATCCAATGCCCCATCTACCTTCATGCGCCTCATGAACCATATTTTGCGATCTCTCATTGGAAAGAGTGTAGTTGTTTACTTTGATGACATCCTTGTCTATAGCAAGTCACTAGAGGAGCATGTTACTCATGTTAAGGAGGTCCTTCAAATCCTTCGTCATGAAAAGCTTTATGCTAATCTCCCAAAGTGCACTTTTGCAAAAGACAAGCTGATTTTCCTTGGTTTTGTTGTGTCTTCTAATGGCATAGAAGTGGATGTCTCAAAAGTCAAGGACATACGAGATTGGACCATCCCAACAAATGTTAGTGAACTTCGTAGTTTTCATGGGTTGGTTGGCTTTTACCGTCGCTTTGTGAAAGATTTTTCTACAATTGCTTGCCCCCTCAACGAATTGACCAAGAAAAATGTCACGTTCGTTTGGGGAAAAGCACAACAAAAGGCTTTTGATGAGCTCAAAAAGAGGCTCACTGAAGCACCACTTCTTGCATTGCCGGATTTCACAAAAACATTTGAGATTGAGTGTGACGCTAGTGGTATTGGCATTGGTGGCGTCCTTATGCAAAATGGGCGTCCTATTGCTTACCGTAGTGAGAAACTTGATGGCGCACGCCTCAATTATCCCATTTATGACAAAGAACTTTTTGCCTTGGTCCGTGTTCTTCAAGTGTGGCAACACTATCTTTGGCCCAAAGAATTTATCATCCATTCCGACCATGAGTCGTTGAAGTACCTTAAGGGCCAAGCCAACTTGAGTAAAAGACACGCAAAATGGGTTGAGTTTATGGAGTCTTTTCCTTACATTGTCAAATACAAGAAGGGCAAAGAAAATGTGGTAGCGGACGCCTTGTCTCGCAAAAACACAAGCCTTCTTACACGACTCGAAGTCAATGTCTTGGGTCTTGATGACATCAAATCTTTGTACGCGTCCGACCCTTTCTTTGGACCAATATTTGCACAATGTTCCGTAGACAAAGGGATTGATGATTTCTATTTGCATAAGGGTTTTCTTTTCAAACAAAACAAGCTTTGCATTCCGAAATCGTCTCTCCAAATGTTGCTTCTTCAAGAGACCCATGGTGGAGGCCTTATGGGCCACTTTGGCCGTGACAAGACATATGACATGCTCTCCACTCACTAATTTTGGCCAAAGATGAAGCGCGACGTGGAGCGGCACGTCTAACGATGCACTACATGTATCCAAGCTAAGTCTAAGTCCAACCCTTTTGGTCTTTATATGCCATTGCCTATTCCTCATGCACCTTGGTCGGACATTAGCATGGACTTTGTGTTAGGCTTGCCTATATCTAAGCATGGTCATGATTCCATTTTTGTAGTAGTGGATCGTTTCTCCAAAATGGCACATTTCATTCCGTGCCATAAGACCGATGATGCTTCACATGTAGCAAATTTGTTTTTCAGGGAAATAATTCGGCTACACGGGGTGCCAAGGACAATCGTCTCCGACTGCGACGTAAAATTCATGAGCTACTTCTGGAAGACACTCATGGCCAAGCTCGGCATCAAGCTCCTCTTCTCGTCCGCCTCGCATCCTCAAACCGATGGACAAACCGAGGTCGTCAATCGAAGTCTTGGCACACTCCTCCGGGTGTTGATAAAGAAGAACCTTAAAGACTGGGAGGAATGCATCCCACACGCCGAGTTCGCCTGGCGCCAAGCACTCCACCACCATGAGGAGCCCGTTCATGATCGTCTGGCTTGAACCTCTCACCGCTCGATATCCTTCCACTCCCACTTCATGAGCGTGCCAATATGGGCGTTGCCAAAGCGCCCACACAATGAAGAAACTCCATGATGACACACGAGCTACTATAGAGCAACAAGTCCTTCGCCAAGCATCAAGGCTAAACAAGAATAAGAAAGAGATAATCTTCCAAGAGGGCGACCTTGTGTGGATACACTTAAGTAAAGACCGCTTCCCCAAGGAACGCGACTCCAAGCTGAAGCCTAGAGGAGATGGACCATTCAAAGTGCTCAATTGAATCAACAACAACGCTTATGTCATCGATATCCCAACTTCCAAGTATCTTGTGAGCTCGACATTCAATGTCAAGGACCTCTCACCCTACCATGGAGAAGAGGAAGTTGAGCCGGTTGAAGAGTCGAGGACGACTCTTTCCCAAGGGAGGGGAGCTGATGCAGCCCGTCCTACGACCGCTTCTACATCTACTCCCACAAGCTCCCCAAGTGGACCCATGACTCGCGCCCAAGCCAAACTCCTTCAAGCTAAGGTGAACTCGCTCCTCTCCATGTGTGACTTCAATACACCCTTGGATGGCTTGCTATTTCATTCCCATACCTTGTGCATCATTAGGTACGAAGAGAAGAACCCACAGGACGGAGGAGCACCCGAAGAAGAGACCAAATGCTCTCTGCCGCAGTACTACTACCAATGCTACCGCCATGTGACGAAGGCCGAGCAGCGCTCTCTGTCACCCGGCCTACTACAGCTCCCGATTACTCAGGCTCTGATACTACCCCCCAACGAAGGCCCAGCGCAAGTCCCAGGACGGCAAGCGGTACTACCGGTCCAGGAACCGGTACTACCGCATGATGTACTACCGGTCCTTGACCGCCTGCAGCAGAGACTTTACGTGATATTTTGCCCAAAGACCTTGTAACCCTCTCCATATTTCGCTATTTATCCCCAAACTACCCCTGTTTTTGTGGCTGGACTATATATAGCCCCCACCATCCATTGTAAACCCTAGACTTGGATAATAATAGATATTAAGGAAACCCTTTGAGGACTTATATCTATTGGTCTCATGCTCCTACCAAGGAGCACCGGATTATCCACCCACCTCTTGGATCTTGCTTAAGTGCGTTCAAGTTGTACAAGGCCTTGGGTTCTCGGTGTCTCGCCCCCAAGTCGTCAAGATCTCACCAAGCACCTCATCCCCCGTTGTTGGCGTGGAGAGCGAGCTTCGCCCAACACCGATCCTAGGGATTATGTTGGACTGGTTGTCACCGGCGTGAGGAGTAGGCGTGTATCGTGTTTTGGTGTGTGTGTGTGTTCGTGGTTTTCATCGCCTTCATCGATTTCTTCCCCCGACCACCTCGTTCCCCTCGTTTCTCGTGGAATTCGTGAAAGATCGGGCCAACCCCAGGGTTACCCTCTAACATAAGGGGTACATGAGGGGTGGGGGCTCTATATATAGGCCAGCCACATAAACAAGGGTAGTTTGGGGATAAACTAGGCGAATAGGTAAGTAAAGGGGGATACATGGGTTGTGGCCCAACTAGTGTGTGAGCCTTTTGAGCGGTAATCTGGGACTTGGGACCGGTAGTACCGGTTGGTCCGGTAGTGCCGCTCTGGGACCGGTAGTACCGCTTGCGGTCCTGGAGCGTCATCTGGAGCCGTCTATAGCGAGCGGTATCAGGGGACGGTAGTACCGCTGACCGGTAGTACCTGGTCCAGATCCGGTAGTACCGCCGGAGACAGAGAGTATTTGGCTTCTATTGGCGTCGTCTGTTGGTGGCGGTAGCAGTGATAGTGCCTTGGGCGGTAGTACCCGATGCTTGGTCCGGTAATCTTCTTGTGACAGAGAGCATTTGGCGATCTGTCTTCTTCCGCCTCCTCTTCCAAGCCTCCGTCTTGTCGGGCTTGATGCTCCGGGCTTCCTCCCTTGCCTCCGTACTTCTCAATGTGAACCTATCATGCATATGTGACGGAGTATGATGTAGCATACCATTCAATAGGGTAGGAAGGGGGCTCGCATAGAGGAACGGATTCACCTTTGGAGTCCATGACGACTTGGCGTAAGTTGGAGACCAAGATGTAATAACGACCGTAGGTCGGGCTACATCATGAATTCTCCTCGGACCTTCCAATGGTCCCATCTTGTCATGAATTGTGTGTCATCCTCCGGAGGTTGTGGTGGTTGGGATGGCTCTCCATGCCTGTCCATAATGAAAAGCCAACAAGGGTTGTATATGGAGAAAAAGGGGGCGGAGAGTTAGCCTTTTACCTCACCTTGGAGATTATATCAAACCAATTGCCACACAAATGAGCGAACAGCGTGCAAAGTGAAATGGGCAAAAAAACTCACACAAATATGCTACAACTCTCAAAAGCTTTTGGTGGAAGGTTAGGATTGTGGAAAACCAAACGAAACGATCCAAGCAAAAGGTTATTGTTCTACGTGGTAAAGAACCAAAGATCAAAAGCAAAAGGATACGATCTACAAAAACACGGAAAACACACACGTGGAGAAAAACGGGGTTAGCACGACTATGAAAATGAGCACAAAAGGTCCTAACGAAGACTACGCTCGGTTGTCGTGCCAACTCAATGAGAGACCACAACTCGTTTGCCAAAAGAGGATAAGCAATAGATTTGTGCACTTGCCTTGGTGCGCTCTTTTCCTCTCTCTTGTTGGCTTACAAGCTTGGTATTCTCTTTGTATTGGGAGACTATGTATCTTTCTATTTTATCTTTTTTTTATTCTTTTTCCTTTTTCTCCCTTTCAATGCTACTATGTTAGCTTTTGTATTTGGCCTCACACTCTCACTTTCCGAAGGCAAGTGCACAATGCTTAGACAAACACAAAATTAGTTGCTCTCATAGGATAGATACACACAAAGGAAGATATGGGGCTGTCAAAGGGGCGCAAGTTTGGTATTGTTGACGACTTGCAACCGTTGGTGGGGATGATGTTCGAGTGTCGCAGTGTTGATGAGCGCGGGTGACTTTGATGCGGAAGCTTGTGTTAAAAGGGCGACAAACACGCGAAACACGAACAAGCTAAAGGGGGAAAGTCAGCAAACTTAAATGAGACGTCAAGAGAAAAAAAACATGTGTGGCGGTAGTACTTGAGCGAAGATAATACCGGACGGTAATACCGCTTTGCTCGACCGATAGTACCGTGGTCGAAACAAGAACGAAACGAGATCCACTTGACACAAACCTCAAATTGGGAAAATCTGACCGAAAGTTTGGGCTAGGAACAACAGGGGCTATAGATCGACTCCAAAAGCAACAGATCTATGGACCAAAACCACGAAAAACTCACCAAATCCAAAGATCGATCCGAAGGCAAATTGGGGCTCTTTTTGGTGGGATTTTCGATTTTAAGGTGGATAAAGAAAAATTGGGGGGAAATTCGTGATCAACCTTGCTCTTGATACCAAGATGTTATGGGGTAACCCCTTGGGGTGGCCCGATATTTCACGAATCTCCGCGGGAATCGAGGGTAAAGCGGTGGAAGGGGGAAAGGGGATGAAATCCACGAACACACGCTCACGAAAACCCGATGAACTCACGCACACAAAACACGATACACGCCGATGACTCACGCCGGTGGCAACCGGTCCAACATAATCTCTAGGATCGGTGTTGGGCGAAGCTCTCTCTCCACGCCAACAACGGGGGACAAGGTGCTTGGTGAGATCTTGACGACTTGGGGGCGAGAAACCGAGAACCCAAGGCCTTGTACAACTTGAACGCACTAGGCAAGATCCAAGAGGGGGGTGGATAATCCTGTGCTCCTTGGTAGGAGCATGAGACCAATAGATGTAAGTTCCTCAAAGGGTTTCCTTAATCTATTATTTATAGGCCAACCACATAAACAGGGGTATTTTGGGAACAAATAGCGAAATATAGAGAGGGTTACAAGGCGCTGGGCCGACTTAACACGATCAGGTTCTGTGTCGTCCGGTAGTACTGTCCGGTAGTCCCGGTACCGGCTTGTACCGCTTCTGGCCGGTAGTACCGCTTGTCGTCTAGGACTTCATTTGGAGTCTTACATTGGTGGCGGTAGGCGGTAGTCTTGTCGTCCGTAGTAATCTGGTCTGGGCGATAGTACCCATGATGTAGAGCATTTGTCTTCTTTTGGGGTCTTCTGTTGGTGGCGGTAGCAGGAGGCGGTAGTACCGGTCACCAGGTCCGGTCTTACCGCTTGCGACAGAGAGCATTTGGTCTCTTCCGCTGGTGCTCCTCCGTTCTGTGAGTCCTTCTCTTCGTACCTGATGATGCACAAGGTATGCGTATGAAGTAGCAGGCCATCCAAGGGTGTATCGAAGTCACACAAGGAGAGGAGAGAGTTCACCTTAGCTTGAAGGAGTTTGGCTCGGCCGCGAGTCATGGGTCTACTTGGGGAGCTCGTGGGAGTAGATGTAGTAGCGGTCGTAGGACGGGCTGCATCATCAAGTGTGGCAACACTATCTTTGGCCCAAAGAATTTATCATCCATTCCGACCATGAGTCGTTGAAGTATCTTAAGGGCCAAGCCAACTTGAGTAAAAGGCACGCAAAATGGGTTGAGTTCATGGAGTCTTTTCCTTACATTGTCAGATACAAAAAGGGCAAAGAAAATGTGGTAACGGACGCCTTGTCTCGCAAAAACACAAGCCTTCTTACACGACTCGAAGTCAATGTCTTGGGTCTTGATGACATCAAATCTTTGTACGCGTCCGACTCTTTCTTTGGACCAATATTTTCACAATGTTCTATAGACAAAGGGATTGATGATTTCTATATGCATAAGGGTTTTCTTTTCAAACAAAACAAGGTTTGCATTCCGAAATCGTCTCTCCAACTTTTGCTTCTTCAAGAGTCCCATGGTGGAGGCCTTATGGGTCACTTTGGTCGTGACAAGACATATGACATGCTCTCCACTCACTACTTTTGGCCAAAGATGAAGCGCGACGTGGAGCGCCACGTCCAACGATGCACTACATGTATCCAAGCTAAGTCTAAGTCCAACCCCTTTGGTCTTTATATGACATTGCCTATTCCTCATGCACCTTGGTCGGACATTAGCATGGACTTTGTGTTAGGCTTGCCTAGATCTAAACATGGACATGATTCTATTTTTGTAGTAGTGGATCGCTTTTCCAAAATGGCACATTTCATTCCGTGCCATAAGACCGATGATGCTTCACATGTAGCAAATTTGTTTTTCAGGGAAATAATTCGGCTACACGGTGTGCCAAGAACATTCGTCTCCGACCGCGACGTAAAATTCATGAGCTACTTCTGGAAGACTCTCATGGCCAAGCTTGACATCAAGCTCCTCTTCTCGTCCGCCTCGCATCCCCAAACCGATGGACAAACCGAGGTCGTCAATCGAAGTCTTGGAACACTCCTCAGGGTGTTGATAAAGAAGAACCTTAAAGACTGGGAGGACTGTATTCCACACGTCGAGTTCACCTACAACCGCGCCAAGCACTCCACCACCATGAGGAGCCCGTTCATGATCGTCTACGGCTTCGAGCCTCTCACCGCGCTCGATATCCTCCCACTACCACTTCATGAACGTGCCAATATGGACGTTGTCAAGCGCGCCCACACAATGAAGAAACTCCATGAATACACAAGAGCTACGATCGAGCAACAAGTCCTTCGCCAAGCATCAAGGCTAAACAAGAACAAGAAAGAGCTAATCTTCGAAGAAGGCGACCTTGTGTGGATACACTTAAGTAAAGACCGCTTCCCCAAGGAACGCGACTCCAAACTGAAGCCAAGAGGTGATGGACCATTCAAAGTGCTAAAGAGGATCAACAACAACGCCTATATCATTGATATCCCAACATCAAAGTATCTTGTGAGCTCGACATTCAATGTCAAGGACCTCTGACCCTACCATGGAGAAGATGAAGTTGAGAAGGTTGAAGAGTCGAGGACGACTCTTTCCCAAGGGGGGGAGCTGACGCAGCCCGTCCTACGACCGCTACTACATCTACTCCCACGAGCTCCCCAAATGGACCCATGACTCGCGCCCGAGCCAAACTCCTTCAAGCTAAGGTGAACTCGCTCCTCTCCTTGTGTGACTTCGATACACCCTTGGATGGCCTGCTACTTCATACGCATACCTTGTGCATCATCAGTACGAGAAGGACCCACATAGCGGAGGAGCACCCGGAAGAGACCAAATGCTCTCTGTCGCGGTATTACTACGGACACAGCGGGGTACTACGCCCGTGTACTACATACCAATGTAATACCCAGTAAGCCAAATGCTCTCATCCTGGCGGTACTATCGGCCCGAGACCGGTACTCTGGGACGGCAGCCTCACCCTCTGCCACCAATGAAGGCTCCAGCGGAAGTCCCAGGACGACAAGCGGTACTACCGGGCCAGGAAGCGGTACTACCGACTGACCGATACTACCGGACGAGCTGGACCGGTACTACCGGACGACACAGAACCTGATCGTGTTAAGTCGTCCCAGCGCCTTGTAACCCTCTCTATATTTCGCTATTTGTTCCCAAAATACCCCTGTTTATGTGCTTGGCCTATAAATAGCCCCCACCCTCCATTGTAAACCCTAGACTTGGATAATAATAGATTAAGGAAACCCCTTTGAGGAACTTACATCTATTGGTCTCATGCTCCTACCAAGGAGCACCGGATTATCCACCCCCCTCTTGGATCTTGCCTAGTGCGTTCAAGTTGTACAAGGCCTTGGGTTCTCGGTTTCTCGCCCCCAAGTCGTCAAGATCTCACCAAGCACCTCGTCCCCCGTTGTTGGCGTGGAGAGAGAGCTTCGCCCAACACCGATCCTAGATATTATGTTGGACCGGTTGCCACCGGCATGAGTTACCAGCGTGTATCGTGTTTTGTGTGCGTGAGTTCGTCGGGTTCTTCGTGGAGTGTGTTCGTGGATTCCATCCCCTTTTCCCCTTCCACCGCTTTACCCTCGATTCCCGCGGAGATTCGTGAAAGATCGGGCCACCCTAAGGGGTTACCCCATAACATACACTTTGCTTAATGCAATTATCTGTTGCTTGGAACTTAATACTAGAAGGGGTTCGGATGATAACCTGAAGGTGGATTATTAGTCATAGATCCATTTGGATTACGGTCTATGTATTATGTTGTAATGCCCAATGAAATCTCGTAGGAATCAAGATGTCTAGTATATGCATTGTTATGCTTTCTCAATCTATCAATTGCGCCGCTGTAATTTGTTCACCCAGCATGCTATCTGTCTTATGGAGAACACCTCTAGTGAACTATGGACCCCGGTCCATTCTTTATCATTGATATACCATCTACTGTTTTACCGTTTACTGTTTACTTACTACAAGCAATTACTATCTTCCACACTATACATTTAATCCTTTGTTTTCAGCAAACCGGTGAGATTGACAACCTCACTGTAAGTTGGGTCAAAGTATTGTGGATTGTGTTGTGCAGGTTCCAAGTTGCTAGCAACACCTTGGGGTTGTTTCCTTACTCCTACCGGTTCGATAACCTTGGTTTCATAACTGAGGGAAACTTGCTGCTGTGCTCATCATACCTTCCTCTTGGGGTTCCCAACGATCTCTACATATCTGAGCCATCAAGCACTTTTTTGGCGCTGTTGCCGGGGAGATAAGGACAGCTTCAATCTCTTCCTCCTCGACAATCACTTTTCAGGGAGAAAGAACATTTTTGCAAGGGGAGTCTCTCACAACCAATCTCTTTACTTTATTTTTTTGTTTTGTTTTGCTTGTTCCTTTTTATCAAAAACACAAAAAAATAGTTGTACTAGTTTGTTTCTCTTTATAAAAAACACAAAAAAATTAGTTCCTCCTTTAGTTACTACTTCTGTTGGCTTGCTTTACTCCTGCAAAAATAAATACTCCTGAAAACACCTAGTTGTGTGACTTCACTAGCACAAACAACAATGATTTTATGTGTACACCTATTTCTCCACCTGTTCCTGAAGCTACTTTCTTTGAAATTAAACCTGCTTTGCTGAATCTTGTTATGAAAGAGCAATTCTCTGGTGCTAGTTCTGATGATGCTGTTGCTCACCTTAATAATTTTGTTGAACTTTGTGAGATGCAAAAATACAAGGATGTAGATGGAGATATTATTAAGCTTAAATGGTTTCCTTTCTCTTTGAGAGGAAGAGCTAAAGAATGGTTGCTATCTTTGCCTAGAAATACTATTGATTCTTCGATTAAATGCAAAGATTCTTTTATTAGAAACTATTATCCTCCTGCTAAGATTATATCTATGAGAAGTGAAATAATGAAATTTAAACAATTTTCTAATGAACATGTTGCTTAAGCTTGGGAAAGAATGAAATCTTTGGTAAAGAATTGCCCCACTCATGGACTGACTGCTTGGATGATTATCCAAACCTTTTATGTGGGACTAAAATTTTCTTCAAGAAATCTATTGGATTCTGCTGCTGGAGGTACCTTTATGACCATTACTTTGGGTTTTGCAACAAAGCTCCTTGATAATATGATGGTTAGTTATTCTGAATGGCACACTGAGAGAGCTCCACAAGGTAAGAAGGTAAATTCTGTTGAAGAAACCTCCTCCTTGAGTGATAAAATTGATGTTATTATGTCTATGCTTGTTAATGGAAAAGATCATATTGATCCAAATAATGTTCCTTTAGCCTATTTGGTTGCTCAAGAAGAGCAAGTTGATGTGGACTTCATTAGAAATAACAATTTTAGCAACAATGCCTATATGAATAATTTTGGTAATAATAATTATAGACCATATCCTCCCAATAATGGTAATGCTTATGGATATTCCTACAACAACAATAGAAGTGCACCCTCTGAACTTGAATTCATTCTTAAGGATTTTATTAGTAAACAAACTGCCTTCAATAAGTCTGTTGAGGAAAAGCTTTCAAATGCTGAAAAAATATTTCATCTTTGTGTGAAGCATAATCTTCTTTGATCAATAAAATGGCTGCTAAACCTGAAACCATGGAAAATCCCTTTGCTGCTACAAATTCCATACAAGTTAGAATTGATGAAAATGTTAGAATGTTAGCTGAATTGCATGCTAGGTGGGAAAGAGAAGACGAAATTGCTAGAAATAGTAGTATTTGTACTGTTACCACCACCAATGTTGATGCCAGCAAACCATCTAAAGTCCCCATTCCTTTTTCCAATAATAATGCTGAAATTTTTTGAAATATGGGAAACAATGATTCTACTACCTTGGATGCTAATTTTGATTTTGATCTTGATGGTTGCAATATTTCTGAAGTAATTATGTTCCTACAAAAGCTTGCTAAAAGTCATAATGCTAGTGCTATGAATATGTCTTTTACAAAACATATTACAAATGCTCTCATGAAAATTAAAGAAGAAAAATTGAAACATGAAGCTTCTATTCCTAGGAAATTAGAAGATGGTTGGGAACCCATCATTAATATGAAAGTGAATGCTTTTGATCTCAAAGCTTTATGTGACCTTGGTTCTAGTGTCTCTATTATGCCTAGAAAAATTTATGAAATGCTTGATCTACCACCATTGGAACATTGTTATTTGGATGTTCATCTGGATGATAATGCTAAAAAGAAACTTATGGGGAGCATTAATGATATTCTTATAATGGTTAACAATGCCTTTGTCCCTGTTGATTTCTATGTTTTGGATGTGAATACAATGCTTCTTGTCCTATTACTTTGGGAAGACCTTTTCTTAGAACTGTTGGTGCCATTATTGATATGAAGGAAGGCACCATTAAATATCAATTCCCAATCAAGAAAGGTATAGAACAGTTCCCTATAAATAGAGAGAAGATACCTTTTGCTTCGAGTATTAAAACAAAAGTTGATCTTAATGCTTCTTCATTCGAAAATACTTGATACTTGCTTTCTATGCCTAGCTGAAAGGCGTTAAAGAAAAGCACTATTGGGAGATAACCCAAATTATTTTTATTTTCAGTAAGTTTTTATTTTGTTGAGCCTTGGAAGTTATTGCTTCTGTAATAACCTCTCCTTATCCTTTTTGTTTGATTTTTGTGTCAAGAATAACCTCTAATGAGAGAGAAGTAAGATTTGGGGAAGTTGATGTCTCAAAACAGATTTTTGTGCTTCATTATAAAAAATCGTGAAAAATCCCAGTACATGGGATTGAGCTGTACTTTTCGGAGCATATGCCCTAGGTTATTATCTAACTTTCGTTAGTTTATCACTTTTCGATTTGAGCAACAGAAGGTCTTCGAAAAAATCGGTTTTTACCTGCTGGTCTGTTTTGACAGATTTCAGCCATTATTTGCATTTGCCTTTTAATCGGTTTCTTTTGAGTTCTCTTTGATCACTTGAGATTTTAAAATAAGTTGCTATAGTAGCTTGAGTTTTAATGGAAGTTTTACTTGTGTTGAAATTAAACCCAATGGCTTATTATCTTGAATACACTAATGTTGCTAATGAAGTTTGTGTGAAGTTTTGTATGAAGGAAATTTTCAAGTGTGGGGGAAGAATGATGTGATGAGATGAAGAATAGACAAAAGCTCAAGCTTGGGGATGCCACCCGTGTCACCCCAAGAATATTCAAGAGGTACAAGCGTCAAAGATTAGGGATGCCAAGGGCATCCCTTCTTCATCAATAAAAATCTCAGTTTTTCTTTCTAGACACTTCATTTTTGTTGCTTCTTACACTATTCTGTTGTTTTTGGAGCGTATTTGTTTTTGTTTTGGGTTTTGCTACATTCAGACCACCCTGAGAATTGTCAAACCTGGCGGATCGCTCTGACAATTTCTATCTAAACAGCCCAAGCGAGAATTCCTTCCGGCTCCCAAATACACAGGATAAAAACTTTAATTGAGTTAGTACACAAGCGCTAATCGATTTAGTACACGCTAAAAGACAAGAGTGTATATGTTGTCACAATTAAATATACTCTCTGACCCATATTACTTGACTCAATTTTTTCTATATTCGGATGTATCTAGCACTATTAGATACATTCGAATTTAGACAAATCCAAGTCAACTAATATGGATCATAGGAAGTACAATAAGTAAGACATATGGATGGAAAAATCCGACGAACGGTTCCGACCGTTTTCGATTCCAACAGCCCCGCGCGATAAGGCTCCAAGCAAAGCACTCTTGTGTGTGTTGTACGAGCTAACAAAACACTATATTTAGGATTTTTTTATCTCTTAAGCACAAAAGGACAAACAAGTTGATGTGATGCAGCCCGACCTACGGTCATTACTACATCAAGGTCTCCAACTTATGCCAAGTCGTCATGGACTCCAAAGGTGAATCCGTTCCTCTATGCGAGCCCACTTCCTACCCTAGTGAATGGCATGCTACTTCATACTCCATCACATATGCATGATAGGTTCACACCGACCAGCACAGAGGCAAGGGAGGAAGCCCGGAACATCAAGCCCGACAAGACTGAGGCTTGGAAGAGGAGACGGAAGAAGACATGTCGATAGCTGCCAGGTCCAAGCGGTACTACCGGTTGTCGAAACCGGTACTACCGGTCAGGTGACTACCGCCTTCTACCGCTTCATCTTGGCGGCTTCAACGGATGCTCCAAGACCGCAAGTGGTACTACCGTTGCTAGAGCGGTACTACCGGTGATGACCGGTACTACCGGTCCTAAGTCCGGTACTACCGGTCATGTTTGCCTGCGCGCACCAGTTGGGCCACAGCCCATGTATTCCCCTTTACTTACCTATTCGCCTAGTTTATCCCCAAACTACCCTTGTTTAGTGGCTGGCCTATAAATAGAGCCCCCACCCCTCATGTATCCCTTAGGCATAGATGATAGACTAAAGAAAACCCCCATTGTGGAATCTCTAGTTTTGCCTCATCGCCTTTACCAAGGGGACCGACTATCATCACCAACCTCGATTTGACTTTGCATCACGCATCCATCGTTGAACAAGGCCTTGGAGTTCGATGTCTCGTCTCCAAGTTGTCAAGACCCTCCCCAAGGTGTTCTTCCCTCTCCGATGTGGATTTGAGGGAGCACGTTGACCGATCTTTCCTTGCGAGGATTCTATCGGACGGTGGCCGGGAGCAATCGGCCTTGTATCGTGTGAGTTTTGCGTGTGTTCATCGTGTTCTTCGCGAGGTGTGTGTTTGCTTCCGCTACCTTCTCCCTTTCCCCTCGCTTTCCCATCGATCTGACCACGAGATCCATGAAGATCGGGCACCCAAGAGGTTAACCCCTCCATCATCTGGTATCAGCAGCTGTTGGTTGCCACGGATTTCTCATCGATTTGGTCTTTTCCCCATAAATTCGAAAATTCCACCAAAAATAGCCCCAATTCGTGTTTTGGATCGATCTGTGATTTGAGTGCGTTTTGGTAGGTTTTGATCCGTGGATTGCTTGCTAAACTTATTGATCTACCTTCCTTTGCGTTCCCATGGCCTAATTCCTTGATTTCCCCCTTCGATTTGGTGTTTTTCTTGAAGATTTTCCGCCCAAATCACCCCAAAATCACGAAAAAGAGTCAAAACTGGGAGTTTCAGGTCCAAGCGGTACTACCGGGTCCAAAATCCGGTACTACCGCACTTAACCGGTACTACCGGGCCCAAAAGACCGGTACTACCGCCCCTCTGAGATCCAAAGCAATGGGTTCCAGTTGACCTCTCACCGTTTTGAGCATAACTTTTGCATACGAACTCGGATTTTGGTGTTCTTTAGCTCGTTTCGAAGAGGAGAAGGAGCTCTACATCATCATCCACATGGTTCATGCTATCTACTCCGTCCAAATTCCGTGAGCAAGGAGGAATCCAACAATAAAGGGTGAAGATCGTCGACGAAAGGTATAAACATTCCGCGACTTCTCCCCACTTGCATTCCTTTGTGAACCCCACTATCTTTGCGAGCAACAAACACCTATTGAGACTAGTTCCTCTTATGATTGCTTGGGCTATGCACATTTGATACCTTGTAGATTCCGAGCAAACATTGTGAGCGCTAACTCATATAGTTACCTTGTATAGTTGTTGGCACAAGGAAGAGGCAAGTGAAAAGAAAAAGAAAAATAGAAATAAAAAGAAAAAGAAAAAAAAATAGAAAAAGGAAAAGAGAAAAAGAAAGAATGATACATGTGCCTTATAGAATAGGAAGCGCAAGCTCGATGAACATCATATAGGTGGTACTTATTGTGCATATCTTGTAGCCCACCAATTTTGTGCAATCGAACTAGCGTCTCTCCTTGTACTTGTGTGACACGAGCTTATAGTCTTCGCTAAATAATCATTTGGTTCTTAGCTCACTTTCTCCGTCGCACAAGTCCCATTTATCCCACTGTGTGTGTTTCCTTGTACATATTTCCTATCTTGTGGATTAACTTGTTTGCTTTGTGATCATTGTGGTTCTTTACTTGCCATTACAACATCTTGATTTCGGATTTGTTCTTGACATGCCACATTCCATACCTATCCACCATAGGCCTTGTGTGTGTTTGTTTTTTGGTTCGTAGTTGGTTTTGGTGTTCCGCGTGAACTTCACTTTGCTTGGTTTATTGCTCTCAAGTGTGGCCACTTGCACGATACGATCTTCCAAGGTAAAGTAAGGTTCGACGTTGTATCCCTAACACCCTCTACCACTTCCATATACACCGCTTGGTCTTGTGCATCATGTCTAGGGACTCCGGAACCGAGGATGATATCTATGAAGAATCCATGATGAGCCACCATGACTACGACTCCACAAGTATAGAGGATATGACGGAGCACAACACCGACAATGGCTCCGCATGCTTTGAGGACCTGGAGCACTACCTCTGACGACTCCACATGCATGGAAGACATGGAGCTCTACGTCGACAATGGCTCCTCATGCATGGAGCCCATGGAGCACTACACCGACAATGGCTCCACATGCTTGAGTGATATGGAGTACTACACCAACAACTACTCCCCAAGCATGGGCGACTTGAGTGGCATCGATGGCCTCGCCAAGCATGGAGGACACGGAGAACTTCATCGACTTTGATGGCTCCTCCATGAGCCATGAAGAATTCCTCCACCGTGTGGAGATGGAAGCCTACTACGCCAAAGAGGAGGCGCATCATCAAGATTCCATGACCTTCAAGGCCAAGCGTGCAACACCAAAGGGCACCACCTACTTCGATGATCCACCTCCAAGGCGACATGTGCCACCACCTAGATGGCGTCAAGCGCCACCATCTCCGAGGCACCAAGCTCCATCACCTCCAAGGCGTCAAGCTCTACCATCTCCAAGGCGCCAAGCTACATCACCTCCAACGCGCCAAGCTACAACTCCTATCCAAACAAGAGTGGCGTCCAAACATCATATGCATCAAGAGGCGCCAAGAAACAAGACTCTTCATCGACAAACATCCTCTCATGAGCATCGCCACCATAAAGAGGATACAAGACATCGTCAAAGGCATCTTAGCCACCAAGACGAAGAATCCGGGATGAGCACCAACCATAATGCTCAATCAAGCTCAAGAAGGCACCACAAGCACAAGAAGAGTGCCAAGGCAAATGATCACTGTCGCGAGCGTCATGTGGATGACCAAGTGCTTCACCAATATCAACCATCGGCAAGGCACACCAGTGACCTCCGTCGACACCGTCACAAGGCACCTTCAACTACTAGTGCCACCACCAAAATGGCACCAAGAGCTAGCCTTCCTCCACGCCATCAAGCTTCAATGCCTACGCTTGACTTCCACAACCTCGCCAACAAGGAAAATGTAGACCTCTACTTCGCCAAGTTGGATAGCATGAGCCTACCTCCACCACTACTACGCGATGGCCACGAGACGGTCGAGCATGGGATTTTCCCTTCGACCATGGAGGAGAGCAATGATGCCCATCTTATGGCATCCAACCTTGGAGGCGACAAGGTCAAGAATGGTGAGCATGGGATTTTCCCTTCACCAAAGGAGGCGCATGGAGTTGAGGAAACCGAGCCTACCCCCATATGCTTGAGTGATGATGTGGTACCAATCCCATGTGAGTATGAGAGCCACTTAGCCCACTTGAGTGAGACCAAGAGTGAGATGAGTGACTCCACCTTATGTGAGATTGAGTGCTTCCACTTGGAGGGCATGAGTGATACTCCTAGTGAGTTGAGAGTGGTAGTTGATAGGTCAAGTGAGACCATTTCGATTTCTAACAACTTACCCTCTACCTCTAGTGTGTTCTCTTGTGTTGTGCTAGGTTCCATGGAGGAAGACGCCCGATGCTATGAAGCAATGATGCCTCGAATGGAGAAGATGTACATGGTAGATGCTACGCCATGGATACATCAAGAAGATGAAGTCGTCCACAAGGAGGCCACTACTTCCACAACACCCACTTCATATGAGAGGTATGACCTATGTAACAATAAGGGTGTTGATGATGCCATGATCCCACTAGTGGACATGATGAATTGTGAGGATATGCATGCTATGGATGATACTTGTGACATTACATATGCTTCATCCACTTTCCCATGTGATGATTTGCCTTTGCATAATATTGATCATGTGGAATTGTTTGATTGCGATATCATTGCCATAAACATGCCATGCTATGCAACTTGTGTGTATCCTCCAATTTCTATGGACATGCTTTGTCATGCTAGTCATTCAATTTTTCCCGTTGCTTGCCATAAGATGAATGCTTGCAACAATGTTGACAACATGCGTTATAATGAGATGGCCCCCATAGCTTTCTCAATTTTTGGAGATTTTGATGATTGCCATGATAAGCATGTTCCCCACTTGCATACTCACCATGCATCTATTTCATACTTAATTGACATTAATGGTGATGTGCACAAGAAGAGATACGTCATGATGGATGATGTGTATCTCTACCATGCACACACGTTCTTCCGTTTGCGTTTAATGTGTGTAGGTACCCGCATTATCATGTCAACCTCGGTTGAGCACGAGTTGACAAAAAGAGCTCTTGAGAGCATCCCACAAGTGAGTTCAAGATCGAACCCAGCTCTGATACCTTTTGCATGCTTTGCATCTTTCATGTTGGCAAATTGCTCTTTCCTATGGTTTGATTGCAAGCATGTTAATGGTATTATCTTCCCTTATGACATTCATGCTTCTTCGCTTTTAGATAATGATGCTTTGTGTGTTGCAACAAAAATGTTGAACATTTTCTCTTTCCGATATTTTGGGTGCAACCACAATTCCATTAAGAGCATGTATTGTCATAAGAGCTTCCAAGAATCTCGTCTTGTTGTTGCAACAAACATAAGGACCACTTGCTCTTTCATTTGGTTTGTTTGCAAACGTAATACTTTTGTTTTGGATATGCTTCCTTGTGTGTTTTTGCCAAATTCTCCTATTCTTGCATCAAAGATGTTGTTTGAAATTTGGATCCAATGCTTTGAATGCTCCACTACTACGTTATATGGAGTTTTTGAGTTTCCACATTTGGATGATGTTCAAACGATTTCCATGCACTTTGACCTTGCATATGCATTCCATTTACTATACATGCATTGTACTAATAGTGTTGTGAACAAGAATGGACATGCCACTTTTGACATGCTCCTCTATCACGCACGAAAATATGTTGCTTGGTCTTTGTTGTGTGAAGGTACAAGTGCATACACGTCAACCTCTACCAACCACGTGTTGACAAGAAGAACCGAAGAGAGTTACCTATGGCCACCCTTCATCGAGCTATCTCTACAAGCTAAGGTGACTTCCTTCTACTTGAGGACTCATGCAATAATCTTCATGAATTGGCTACGCTTTGAGTGTTGCTTTGCTTTTGTTGTGAGCTTTGTAGGCTTCAAGGAAAGTGAAGGAACATTGCAGTGTTGTCAAGTCAATCTTCCCGAGGACGACTATATGGTGAACCCTAGGATCAAGAAGGTCTCTCGACCGCTTCTACTTTGTGATGAGCATGTAGAGTTGAGGACGACTCTTTTTGAAGGGGGGGGGGAGATGATGCAGCCCGACCTACGGTACATCAAGGTCTCCAACTTATGCCAAGTCGTCATGGACTCCAAAGGTTAATTCGTTCCTCTATGCGAGCCCACTTCCTACCCTAGTGAATGGCATGCTACTTCATACTCCGTCACATATGCATGATAGGTTCACACCAAAGACGGAGGCAAGAGGAAGCTTGAACATCAAGCCCGACAAGACCGAGGCTTGGAAGAGGAGCGGAAGAAGACATGTCGATAGGCTGCAGTCCAAGCGGTACTAACGATTGTCGAAACGGTACTACCGGTGACTACCGCCTCTACCGCTTCATCACGACGGCTCAATGGATGCTCCAAGACCATAGCGGTACTACCGGTGCTAGAGCGGTACTACCGGTGATGACCGGTAGTACCGGTCCTAAGTCCGGTACTACCGGTCATGTTTGCCTGCGCGCACCAGTTGGGCCACAGCCCATGTATTCCCCTTTACCCCTATTCGCCTAGTTTATCCCCAAACTACCCTTGTTTAGTGGCTGGCCTATAAATAGAGCCCCCACCCCTCATGTATCCCTTAGGCATAGATGATAGACTAAAGAAAACCCCCATTGTGGAATCTCTAGTTTTGCCTCATCCCCTTTACCAAGGGGACCGACTATCGTCACCAACCTCGATTGGACTTTGCATCACGCATCCATCGTTGAACAAGGCCTTGGAGTTCGATGTCTCGTCTCCAAGTTGTCAAGACCCTCCCCAAGGTGTTGTTCCCTCTCCGATGTGGATTTGAGGGAGCATGTTGACCGATCTTTCCTTGCGAGGATTCTATCGGACCGGTGGCCGCCGTTCGGGAGCAATCGGCCTTGTATCGTGTGAGTTTTGCGTGTGTTCATCGTGTTCTTCGCGAGTTGTGTGTTTGTTTCCGCTACCTTCTCCCTTTCCCCTCGCTTTCCCATCGATCTGACCACGAGATCCGTGAAGATCGGGCACCCAAGAGGTTAACCCCTCCATCATGATGCCATTCTAAGTAAATACGAAAATCTAAAATTTAAAATGTTTTATAGGTCACATCTTTTATCCGATTTAAGATTCGTTTTTATCATTGGGCTAGTCTCGATGAAATCTTCGAATCTAGATTCCATATTGCTGTGTTTCGATGATTTTTTTTGGCACCCTATATTACACAATTGCCGTTCTATAGATAAGAAAATCTGACAGGCGTTTCGACCAAAAGCGCGGCATACGGGTCCCCATGTCATGACAATGAAGACCCCCACACTGCCATCGTCCGTCGTCCTGTCACCGAGCTAGCAATTTTAATTCGCGGCACATGGATCCACCCAGACATATGAGTACAAGTTATCCACCCAGCTAAGACTATAGTTATCCAAGATAAATTTTTTTTGGAAATGAGGGCTTTATTACCTAGTTATCCAGAAATATAAGCACAAGTTATCCGCCAGCTAACGCTATAGTTATCCATGCTTATATGTAGAAGTTATCCCACAAATTATCAATAGACATATATCCAGTAGTGTTGTGTGTGACTAGCTAATAGGAAAACTTGACAATAGGTAAAAAGTGGAAAAGCACAATCATAGATAGGAAATCACACGTGGGGTATAAAAATCAAGTTATCTATTAGTTTATATAGCAGTTATTCAGACATATAAGTACAAGTTATCCAGCAGCTGACACTATAGTTATTCAGGAATATGAGTACAGGTTATCTAGAAATATGAGTACAAGTTGTCCACCAGCTAACGCTATAGTTATCCTTACTTATATATAGAAGTTATCTCACAAATCATCAATAGGCATATATCCAACAGTGTTGTGTGTGACTAGCCAACTACATTAAAAATTTAACAGTAGGAATAAAGTAGAAAAGCATAATCATAGATAGAAAATCACACGTGGGATATAAAAATTAAGTTATCCATCAGTTTATATAGTAGTTATCCAAGCATATGAATACAAGTTATCCATCGGCTAACACCACAGTTATCCAGATATATGAGTACAAGTTATACACCCATCTAACACTATAGTTATACATGTTAATATGTAAAAGTTATACCATAAATCAGCACTATACATATATATAACAGTGTTGTGGGGGACTAGACAAGTACACTAAAAACATGACAGTAGGAAGAAAGTAAAAAAACATAATCAGATATAAAAGGTCACACATGGGATATAAAAATCAAGTTATAGTTTATCTAGGCATATGTATATAAGTTACCCACCAGTTTATGCAGCAGTTATTCAGGCATATGTATATAAGTTATGCACCAGTTTATGCGGCAGTTATCCAAATATATATACTACAAGTTATACATCAGTTTATATGGCCGTTATCCTACTAAAAAATATTCCTTTTTTATAAGACACTTAAGCGTCAAACGGGTTTAAACTCTAGTGGGCTGGGTATCATTGGTCTCCTAACCATCCAATCCAACCACACGTTCGTTCTCTACAAAATAAACTTTGTATTCTTAAACGAGAACTGACCAAAAATAGAACGAAAAATGACCAAATTTTGATAAGAATTTAAAATCAAAGAGTAACAGATGATAATCAAAATTGACACTACTCTGTGTCATTCAGTAAAAATTAGAGTAGTAGGGATCATTCAGTCATCCAAAGGACAAATGCTGAACTAACTGTCCAATTCTTGTTTTACAAATCGTTAAGTTCTCCAAACACTGACTTTAGTGAAGATAATTGGGTCGGCTCCTTGCTGCTGCCTCCGTGGAGCGGATGGCCTTGCTCGGTGCTCCATGCCACTGCGTAATAGAGTAGGGAAAAGGGAGCCAGAGTGCGCCACTGATCAGAAAGGTCAAAAGGAGACGTGGATGAACCAGAACTTAGAAAAATGGAGCTGGCCACCTCTAACCATGCGCCGCGGCGCCGCCTCTCACGTACAGTACACTTCAGACCAAGAAAAAGGCATCTGACGCCGGGATGGGATCCAAAATCCATGCCTGCAACGCCGGCCGCCGTATCAGCGCCCTCCGCCTCCTAATCGATTCATCTTGCGCGGTGAACTATAAAGGATGATGGAGAAGGTTCTTGGGCAGGTAGATGAAGGCAAGTAGGCGACGCCGGTGAGGTGCTGGACATGTGGTGACGGGAAGGAGCCGGCGGCCTCTCCTCTAGCCGGAGGGAGCTCGGCGCTAGGGAAACCAAATTTCAGGCAGCCGAAGGAGAGCCCAATGCCGCAGCCATAAAAGAGGTCGTCCGATTCAGACCAGCCAGCGTGGTCAGCCTCGCGGGGGACCTCCAGCGGGGAGATTGAAGGAGGTGTGGCCATGGTGAGAAAAACGAAGATGGTCAACGCTTTTTGTGGAACTGCCACTTTCATCTCACGTCGCTCGTCCGCGATCTCCGCCGGGTTTTGACATCCATAGAACGATCTGAAAGTAGATTTTCCGTTTGTTTTTAGTTTTATTTTGTTTGGTTTGCTGCAATAAATTAATTGGACCCCTTGATAAAAGGGTTAACCTCTTGGGTGGCCCGATCTTTACGGATCTCGTGGTCAAATCATTGGAAAAGCGAGGAAAAAGGAAGAAGGTAGTGAAAGCGAATACACACCTCGCGAAGAACACGATGAACACACACAAAACTCATACGATACAAGGTCGATTGCTCCCGAACGGCGGCCACCGGTCTGATAGAATCCTCGGAAGGAAAGATCGGTCAACGTGCTCCCTCAAATCCACATCGAAGAGGGAAGAACACCTTGGGGAGGGACTTGACAACTTGGAGACGAGAAACCGAACTTGATTGGGCAAAGGTGTCCGATCTTTCGATGAGATGGCGATAATCGATTTGGTGGAGTTCGGGCTTGACGATCCGACTACACGTGCGAGCACGAGCGCCAATGCAATCGCTAGGCCAATCTCCTGGAGGTTACCGATCCTGCGTGAACACGATCAGCCTGACTAGCGAGGGCTACCTGAAATCGAGAACAAGTAAGAACTAATATTGCAATCAAGATATTGCGGATTAAGGGGAAAGCTTTATTGAAAATGTGGGATTCTGAATAGGTGCGAAGTACAAGAGGCCTCTGCGACGCTCGAGCCTTGGCGAAGTTGCTACGATGGCTAACTTAATGTCTAAACAAAATCCGAGTCTATAGGGATGGCTATGGGGAGTATTTAAGGGCGAAGAGGTGGGATTTCGGCCAGCCATGGAAGTGCTGGCCGAATCCAACCCTAGAAGTCCTTTTCCCCTCAAATACGGACTCTAAAAAGTTGCTAATTAAAATCCTGCGAAAATTACATGGGCCTGGCCCAAAGTAAAAGGTGTCGCAGCACCATATTAAGCTATGGACGAATTTGTGAAGTATTGATCTTGAATATTTCGTCCAAGCCTTCTTTCTTCATTATGGTGGCCTCAAAGTTCTGAAATCTTCATCTGTGGCCTTCTCTTGGATCATCACACGCTTGCTGCCATCTCCATGCATGGCCATGCTCCAATGCTTGTCCCTCACATCCATGCTTGGTCCATTATTCCTAATAGTAAGAAATACATCTGATTTAGGCAGGATCATATTCTCATGTATGTGAGGAATAGCTCCAAGAAACGGAAGTACCTGATAGTTAAGTTGTTTGGCACGAGATCTTGTGATGGGTCCTTGTATGTGTGTAGCTTTATGTACAACGGTTGTATCAATAGAAGGGATGTCCACATCATGCTCCCCTTCTTGAATTGAAGTCGTCCTCGACGCAATCTCATCTTTCTCACCAAAGTAAGGCTTCAAATCTGCAATGTTAAACGTAGGACTAACCGTACCAAAGTCTGCAGGCAACTCAAGTTTATATGCATTATCATTTATTTTCTCTAACACCTTAAAGGGACCAGCAGCACGCGACATTAACTTAGAGTTGCGTAAATCAGGAAAACGATCCTTACGCAAATGTAACCAAACAAGATCTCCAACATCAAACACAACATGCTTTCTCCCTTTATCCCCAGCAAGTTTATACTTAGCATTCATATGTTTGATGTTATCTTTAGTAGTCTTATGCAAGTTTAATATCATTTCGGTAGCGTTGTGTAGCATCCAAATTATGTTGCAAAGTAGGTAAAGGCAATAAATCAATAGGTGCACGAGGAACAAAACCATAGACGATCTCAAGCGGGCACATCTTTGTGGTAGAATGCAATGACGATTATAAGCAAATTCTATATGAGGTAAACACTCTTCCCACAATTTTAAGTTCTTCTTTAAAACAGCCCAACATAGTAGACAAAGTTCTATTTACTACTTGAGTTTGTCCATCGGTTTAGGGATGACATGTAGTACTAAACATCAATTTAGTCCCCAACTTAGCCCATAAACATCTCCAAAAGTGGCTAAGAAATTTAGTATCACGATCGAAACAATAGTATTGGGCACACCATGCAAGCGAACAATTTCACGAAAGAACAAATCAGCAATATCGCGACATCATCCGTTTATGACAAGGAATAAAGTGTGCCATCTTAGAAAACCGATCCACAACAACAAAATACTATCCCTCATACGTATTCGTGGCAATCCCAAAACAAATTTCATAGAAATATCCTCCCAAGGAACACTAGGAACAGGAAGAGGCATATATAAACCATGTGGATTAAGGCGGGACTTAGCTTTTTGACAAGTAGTGCAGCGTGCCACAAATCTCTCAACATCTCGATGCATACGTGGCCAAAAGAAGTGTGCAGCAAGAACATCCTCCGTCTTCTTGACACCAAAGTGTCCCATCAATCCTCCTCCATGCGCCTCCTGTAACAACAAAAGACGAACAAAACTATCTGGAATGCATAGTTTGTTAGCACGGAACACAAATCCATCATTAAAGACGAACTTGTTCCAAGTTCTACCATCTCTACAATTCTGCAACACATCTTTAAATTCAGCATCATGCACATATTGTTCCTTAATAGTTTCTAATCCAAATATTTTGAAGTCAAGTTGAGATAACAAAGTATAACGGCGTGACAAAGCATCAACAATAATATTATCTTTACCCTTTTTTGTGTTTGATAACATAAGGAAAAGACTCAATAAATTCAACCCACTTTGCATGACGACGATTCAACTTAGCTTGACTACGAATATGCTTCAAAGATTCATGATCAGAATGTATAACAAATTCTTTAGGCCATAGATAATGTTGCCAAGTTTCTAATGTTCGAACCAAAGCATATAATTCTTTATCATAAGTAGAATAGTTCACACTAGCCCCACTCAATTTCTCACTAAAATATGCAACAGGTTTTCCCTCTTGTAATAACACCCCTCCCAAACCAATTCCACTAGCATCACATTCAAGCTCAAAAGTCTTAGTAAAATCAGGAAGTTGGAGTAAGGGAGCATGTGTTAGCTTATCTTTCAATATGACGAAGGCCTGTTGTTGTGCATCGCCCCAAACAAAGGGCACATCCTTCTTGGTAAGCTCATTCGGTAGCGGCAATTGATCCAAAGTCTTTGACAAAGCGCCTATAAAAACCAGCGAGGCCAAGAAAACTCCTCACTTGTGTGACCATCTTGGGCTGCGGCCAATTCTCAATAGCTTCAATCTTGGCTGGATCCACTTCAATACCCTGTGATGTAACAACATAGCCAAGAAACGCAACTCGATTGGTGCAAAAGATGCACTTCTCAAGGTTACCAAACAAACGTGCATCACGTAAAGCATTGAAAACAGCACGTAAATGGTCCAAATGATCCTCTAAAGATTTGCTATAAATCAGAATATCATCAAAGTAGACTACCACAAAACGTCCAATGAAAGCACGTAAAACTTCGTTCATTAATCTCATGAAAGTGCTAGGTGCATTAGTTAAACCAAACGACATTACTAACCACTCATATAAATCGAACTTAGTTTTAAATGTTGTTTTCCATTCATCTCCTAATTTCATATGAATCTGGTGGTAACCACTACGCAAATCAACTTTAGAAAACATGGTAGATCCACTCAATTCATCAAGCATGTCATCTAAACGTGGAATAGGATGATGATATCGAATAGTAATATTATTGATAGCTCTACAATCAGTACACATGCGTGAAGAACCATCTTTCTTAGGTACCAAAATAATAGGAACAGCACAGGGGCTAAGGGACTCACGAATATGATCTCTGTCGAGTAGTTCCTGAATTTGGCGTTGTATCTCCTTTGTCTCCTCTGGATTGGTTCTATATGGCGCGCGATTGGGCAACGTGGCACCAGGAATTAGATCAATTTGGTGCTCAATTCTTCTAATAGGAGGTAGTCCTGGTGGCATTTCGGTGGAAAGACGTCCTCGTATTCTCCAAAAGGTTAGCAATAGCGGGTGGCAAAGAAGGAGGCATATCCTCAAATGAAAACAAAACCTCTTTGCGACAATTGCATAACATTGAGTATTGTTTACATCTAGTTCAGAATATCAATTTTATTTGCAAGCATACATGGACTCTTCAAGCGAATTTCAGGAGCATGTGTAGAATCAGTTAATGTTCTTTGGTGGTATAAAATCTGCAACAATCGATTCTCACTTTTATTTTTCTCCTCGGTTTAGCTCTACTAGCTCTAGCAAGATCATATTTTAAAATCTGTTAAAGTCATAGGTTTTAGACCAATTTTCTTTCCATCATGCATAAGAGAATAATGATTAGTTTTGCCATTATGAGCAGTTCTCTATCAAATTGCCATGGTCTACCAAGTAACAAAGAACAAGCTTGCATAGGTACAACATCACAATCAACAAAATCAGAATATGTACCAATAGTAAAATGCACGCGTCGTTCTTGTTACCTTGATCTTCGAGAACTCTCAAACCATTGGATGTAATATGAATGTGGGCGTTGTCTTGTTGGGCGCAAGCTTCTCTACCATGTCAACAACGGCGATTATTACAACTCCACCATCAATGATGATCCGTATAGCTCTTTCCTTGACAACACCACGTGTTTGGAGCAGGTTGTGGCGTTGATCTTGCTCAGTTGCTCAATTGCACACTCAACACGCGTTGTGTAAATAAGCTCTTGTATTGATCGTGACTTGACTCCATTACCTCTATCTCTTCATCGATCGAATTGTCTCCATCTCGAGCAGAAATAAGGGCTAGTGTATCTTCATCAAAGTCACTCGCTGAATCGTATTGACCATCTTCTCGCACCATCATCACATGTTGTGTTGTGCACTGTCGCTCAATATGACCAAACCCCAGCACTTGCGGCATTGTATATCCTTTGTCTTACCCGTGGAAGCCATAGAAAATGCACTACGAGCAGGGGCATTGGATGATGGTGAAGGAGCAGCTGGAAATCTTGTGGTGGCCTTGGATGTGGTAGTAGCTGGAGGAGAATCACGAGGAGGCGCTAATTTTCGGGATGTCCAAGTGGATGTGCGACCTGCAGAATTATTAGTCCTCCTCCATGGTGTTTGGCGATCCTGCACTTCACGTTCAGCTTTGCAAGCAAGATGAAACAAACGAGTGATAGAATTATATTCCTTATAATCTAATATGTGCTGAATATCCTTGTTTAATCCACCAAAGAAACATGCAAGCATTTGTTCATTAGATTCAACAAGACCACACCGAACCATCCCCGTTTGCAATTCCTGATAATACTCTTCTACAGAATTTTTCCCTTGCTCTAAACGTGTCAGATTCTGTAGTAAATCACGTTGATAAGTGGGAGGTACAAAACAAACACGCATAGCAGTTTTTAAAGCAGTCCACATACTAGGAATAGTAGTAGGATTTAAACGACAATACTTAGACCACCAAAGGGAAGCAAATTTAGTAAATCACATGTAGCAGCACTAACACGCATATTCTCAGGATATTTTAAGCATGCAAAACGTTGTTCTACTTCCATCTCCCATGTAAGATATGCATCAGGATTATATTTACCCTCAAAAGATGGAATATTTAATTTAAGCTTTGCAACATGATCATCATCACGTACCGGTGGTCGAGCATTGCGGTAGTAATGTCGGGGACGGCCAGTAGGAACATGTGGAGGTTGTTCAACCTCCTCGTCAAACAGATCGTCGTCGTCGGGGTCGTAGTAATACCCGTCGTCGCAGCAGCAGCCAATGATCTGAGTCGTCGGTAGTGATAGCCGCGAAGTGCGGCGGCAACCACCAGCGATCCGACCGTGATCGGAATGCGTCGCCATGTGAGTGCGGGTGCGGGCAATCGGTTCAAAAGCTCCTTGAACCGAACGTCAAGCTTGGCTTTGAAGGATTTCTCGAGTCCATCGATCTTGTCCACGGCGTTGGTGAGCTTGGTGTCAAACTCCCCGAGACGCGTATCCACGTCTTCGCGCGACTGACCAAGAGCGTGGAGAAGTGGGCATGTAGTTCTTCGTTCTCATTGTGGCAGGGTTCCGCGAAGTATTTGTCAAGGTTAGTCTTTAAAAAGCATAGGTATATAGTACGAAAATATGGTGGAAGTCACGCATAATCCGTCAAGCAATATACGAAGCTCTTACAAGTTCTTACCAAACAGCAGGAAAAAGGCGATGTGCAACCGCGAGGATCAGTGGGTCCAGAGATTGAACCAAGCGATTACCAGGAGTCGAGACACCGCACGTGGAGAATATCTGTGGAGCTCTGGGAAGGCTTAGCAAGGGGGGTTAGCAATTATCAAAACAACAATGCAAAAGTTGAAAGAATGCTCAACGCAGCATGCGTCTTTGGTCCTAGGCTAGGAAGTACTAGAGCTAGCCTAGATCACCAACGATATCACGACGCGACACAACAAGCACTGTATGATGATATGGCACCCTGAAAAGCGAACCGAGATGCAGAAAATCACTATGATGGTGAGTGTCTAGAACTGATCTACGGGGTCTAAAAATAGGTTAGCCCCCAAAAAAAATTTCAGAATTTTTTATTTTGCTCCGGAAAGCGCGCCGGCGCCAAAAAAATATCGCTATAACGGCCGATGGAGAAAAGTGATCCCTAGGGTCGAAAACTAGTATAGCCAGAATTTTTTTCGGAGGCGGTTCTAGACGACTTTAGCTAAACACGGAAACAACAAAGAAGGAAAGTAAAAAAAATAGCTAGGAAACAATAACTGAACTCGGACTCATGCCGCGGCAGGATAGGTGACCGGATCCGTGTCGCGGTAGGAAGGCGGTGGCGGAGTTTTTAGGGTTTATGGTGGCTGGGTGTATGACGGCGGAATATGGTGGCGGAATATGGTGGCGGTGATCGGCGAGTGTGGCGGTGACTACTATGATCAGAACTCGAAACTCTAAGGGACGAGACACTAAGACCAGCAACTCAACGCGACGATGTAGACACAAATTCAACAATGCAAAAACTGAAAAGATAATGCGAGGTGTAGATTGGTTATGGAATGGATCTAAACTCTAACTGTGTTTTTGGCTTTTTCGTGGGTTATAGGTAAAAACAGATCTAATCTACGAAAACAGTAAAATCTCACCGAGCAACCTGAAATCTGATACCACTTGATTGGGCAAAGGTGTCCGATCTTTCGATGAGATGGCGATAATCGATTTGGTGGAGTTCGGGCTTGACGATCCGACTACACGCGTGCGAAACCACGGCCAATGCAATCGCTAGGCCAATCTCCTGGAGGTTACCGATCCTGCGTGAACACGATCAGCCTGACCAGCGAGGGTCTTAATTCCTACCTGAAATCGAGAACAAGTAAGAACTAATATTGCAATAAAGATATTGCGAATTAAGAGGAAAGCTTTATTGAAAAGGTGGGATCCTGAATAGGTGCAAAGTACAAGAGGCCTCTGCGACGCTCGAGCCTTGGCGAAGTTGCTATGATGGCTAACTTAATGTCTAAACAAAATCCGAGTCTATAGGGACGGATATGGGGAGTATTTAAGGGCGAAAAGGTGGGGTTTCGGCCAGCCATGGAAGTGCTGGCCGAATCCAACCCTAGAAGTCCTTTTCCCCTCAAATACGGACTCTAAAAAGTTGCTAATTAAAATCCTGCGAAAATTACATGGGCCTGGCCCAAAGTAAAAGGTGTCGCAGCACCATATTAAGCTATGGACGAATTCATGAAGTATTGATCTTGAATATTTCGTCCAAGCCTTCTTTCTTCATTATGGTGGCCTCAAAGTTCTGAAATCTTCATCTGTGACCTTCTCTTAGATCATCACACGCTTGCTGCCATCTCCATGCATGGCCATGCTCCAATGCTTGTCCCTCTCATCCATGCTTGGTCCATCATTCCTAATAGTAAGAAATACATCTGATTTAGGCAGCATCATATTCTCATGTATGTGAGGAATAGCTCCAAGAAACGAAAGTACCTGATAGTTAAGTTGTTTGGCACGAGATCTTGTGATGGGTCCTTGTATGTGTGTAGCTGTAGGTACAACGGTTGTATCAATAGAAGGGATGTCCACATCAGAACTCCAAGGTCTTGTTCATCGATGGATGCGTGATGCAAAGTCCAATCGAGGTTGGTGACGATAGTCGGTCCCCTTGGAAAAGGGGATGAGGAAAAACTAGAGATTCCACAATGGGGGTTGTCTTTAGTCTATCATCTATGCCTAAGGGATACATGAGGGGTGGGGGCTCTATTTATAGGTCAGCCACTAAACAAGGGTACTTTGGGGATAAACTAGGCGAATAGGTAAGTAAAGGGGAATACATGGGCTGTGGCCCAACAGGTGTGTGCAGGCACATACATGACCGGTAATCTGGGACTCGGGACGTACTACCGCTTATGATCTGGGCGTCGCTTGGAGCCGTCGGTCTGTGTATCGAAGCGGTAGTACTGCCGTGACCTAGTAATCCGGTTCCGTAACGAGTACCATGGGACTCGACTATTGATCATGTTGCTTTGACCATATGGTTAGTAATTATTGTTGTAGCATGACTTTTTCCAAACAATTGAGATGGCTTAATGTGCCTTGAAAGAATTATGCGTTGTTTTAGTATACAAAAGCATAATATTGTGGTATTCTCCTTTGATGATTTATTTGGGTTGACTTGGCACATGCTTACACCATGCTATGACTATGAACCAGTCACCCTATGATCATTTAGTTTTTGACTTGTGATATCACTTTATGCTTTGATCAATAATGTTTTGTCGCTTTGCATGATTATGGCCATTATTGCTCTCCTAGTTGGTCGCTCGCAGTCTTTTGCTAGCCTTCACTTGTACTGGGTATGAGCTCCACTCGTGCATCCAACTCCCAAGAAACCAAGTTATTCCAAAGAGTCCACTATAAATTCCTATGCATGGTGTGTTACACCATTCCAAGTATATTTATGTTTTTATTTATCTTCCAAATTAAACTTTTGTTATGTGAAAATTAGTGACTAAATCTCTCACAAACTTGATGGCACACTTTATTTCTTGAACTTAATAAACTTGAACCATTGTGACCATCTATGTTGCTTATATGCTTGCAAATTATAAGTTGTGAATTAGCAGAACCATGTGGTCATGGGGAATGTGATATGGGTTCCCTTATGGGGTTGCCCCTAGGGTGGCCCGATCTTCACGGATATGAGGCGGGAAGTGAGGGAAAACCCGATGAACACGATGAACGCAACACAAATGCAAGGTAAAGATACAAATGCACGCAAACACAACCCGATTCGATTTGCTCCCCTTGGTTCGAACAACCAATCCAATAGAATCCTCGGCGAGAGACCATTAGGTAGAATCATCAAAGGAGAGATCGGCAAGCGGATGATAGAATCCAAATAAAATAAGAGAGTAGCAACCAAGTAGAATCCCAAAGGGGAGAGACCTAGCACTACTAGAATTGATGCAGCCCGACCTACGGTCGTTACCACATCATGGTCTCCAACTTAAGCACGGTCGTCATGGACTCCAAAGGTGAATCCGTTCCTCTACGCGAGCCCACTTCCTACCCTATTGAATGGTATGCTACTTCATACTCCGTCACATATGCATGATAGGTTCACACCGACAAGTACGGAGGCAAGGGAGGAAGCCTAGAACATCAAGACCGACAAGACGGAGGCTTGGAAGAGGAGACGGAAGAAGCCACGGCTGAACCACTGGAGTCTCCGGCCTACACCGGAGTCTCCGGTCCTGCTACACCGGAGTCTCCGGTCCTGCGCACCGGAGTCTCCAGACCGACCTCGGACCCAAGACCAGGCAGGGGACGTCGACGCCACTCCGGAGACGACACCGGAGTCTCCGGCCTACACCGGAGTCTCCGGACCCTACACCGGAGTCTCCGGCCTACACGATGGGCCTACGCGCCGCCAGTTGGGCCTTCGGCCCATGTACCCCTCTAGCTCGTCCAAACCCTAGTTTTATCCCTAAACTACCCCTGTTTATGTGGCTGGCCTATAAATAGAGCCCCTACCCCTTCATGTATCCCTTAGGCATAGATGATAGACTAAAGACAAACCCCTTGTGTGGAATCTCTAGTTTTGCCTCATCCCCTTACCCAAGGGGACCGACTATCGTCACCAACCTCGATTGGACTTTGCATCACGCATCCATCGTTGAACAAGGCCTTGGAGTTTGATGTCTCGTCTCCAAGTTTTCAAGACCCTCCCCAAGGTGTTCTTCCCTCTCCGATGTGGATTTGAGGGAGCACGTTGACCGATCTTTCCTTGCGAGGATTCTATCGGACCGGTGGCCGCCGTTCGGGAGCAATCGACCTTGTATCCTGTGAGTTTTGCGTGTGTTCATCGTGTTCTTCGCGAGGTGTGTGTTCGATTCCGCTACCTTCTCCCTTTCCCCTCGCTTTCCCATCGATTTGACCACGAGATCCATGAAGATCGGGCCACCCAAGAGGTTAACCCCTCCATCAAGAATCCTTGATGAGGAGAGACAAAACACTTGAGGAGGGTCTTGACGAATTGGAGACGAACACCGAACTCCAAGGCCTTGTACAACTCATGGATTAACTATAGAGAGGGGTTCCCATCTAGGGTTAGGCACAAGCCTTCATTCATCATCAACTCCAACTAGATCTGAGCCACAAAGGGGCTATTATAGTACTAGGGTCGAATGGGTAGGTGGGAGGGAATATTCTGGGCATCAAACCCTTTATAGCACGCAGACTGGTAGTTCCGGCGACTGGTCCAGCGGCGCCAGGGCTGGTGCCGATATTTTCGGCGGTCACGGATATTTCTGGTCATCAACCGAAAGGGCTCTCTGTAAGCAATTTCGGCGGGAGGGCCGGTTCGCCGGTTGTCTTGGGGAAGTTCGGCGGTGGTTACAGTTAGCTGGGCGGGGAAGTTCGATGGCCTTCCGGACCTGGCGTCGGAAGTTTTCTTCCACCTTCTCTTCCACGCCTCTTGCTTGGGGATCTTGGTTCCTGGGGTCTTCTTGTCATCTCCTCTTGGTGTCATGGTCAAGGGCCTAGGAATAGCATTGGTACTTGTTTCAAGTAGGATCCCATCCACATGATAACAGAAGGAGGGCGAGATATGGAATGAATTCACCTTTGTGGGTATGGTTGATGTAGCATGATGTGGTCCAATGGTGAATGCCATGTGTTGGGCTGCATCATCTCCCCTCGCTTGAAAACGAGTTGACCTCGACGAAGTTCCATCATCATCTAGGGAGGTAGGTGTACAAATGGTTTTGAGCTTGTATGTTGTTGGACCTCCGGTGTCGTAGCCTTGTTCAAATTGGTTGAAGCTCTTGAAGTTGAGCTTGTCATCAAAGTGTGGTTGGAGATCTTGTAGCGTGTTCCTTGTAGGTGTTAGGGGTGACCCCTTGGGGTGGCCCGATCTTTCACGAATTCCGTGGGAATCGAGGGGAAAGCGGTGGAAGGGAAAAGGGGATGAAATCCACGAACACACACGCGAAGAAATCGATGAACACACACACGCTAAAACACGATACAAGCCGATAGCTCATGCCGGTGGCCACCGGTCCAACACAATCCCTAGGATCAATGTTGGGCAAGACACTCTCCCACGGCCAACAACGGGGGTGAGAGGCTTGATGAGATCTTGACTACTTGGGCACGAGACACCGAGATCCCAAGGATTGTACAACTTGAACGCACGAGGCAAAATCCAAGAGGTTTGTGGATAATTTGGTGCTCCTTGTCAAGGAGCATGAGACAAATAGTTGATAGATCCTCAAAGGGGTGTCTTCAACTACAATTATCCAAGTCTAGGGTTTACAATAGAGGGGTGGGGCTTTATATAGGCTAGCCACTTAAACAGGGGTAGTTTAGGGATAAAACTGGAAGTTGGGGCGAAACTGGGGGTTACATGGGACAGGCCCAAAAGGCCTTGACATGCCTAGCGTCGGCGATCAGACTCGGTGTTGGGTCCGGAGACTCGTCAGCCGGAGACTTCGTCAATCTCGCACCAGTCTCGGGAGGCCTTCTAACTATCCTCGGCTTGGTTCCTGGGACGACGGAGGATGGTCCGAGACTCGGTGTCTGATGCTCCAAGGCGTCTTCTCCTGGTCCTTCTTTTTTGGGGGCTTGGTGCGGTGATGTTGCTTCATAGCTGAGGATACACAACGTAGTTGCATGAAGTAGCAAGCCATCCAAAGGTAGATCAAAATCACATGAGGAAAGGAGCGAGTTAACCTTAGCTTGTAGGAGCTTGGCTCGGGCGCGAGTCATTGGTCCACTTGGGGGACTAGGTGTTGTAGATGGAGGTGCGTCCGTAGGGCGGCTCATCCTCCCCTTGGGAAAGAGTCGTCCTCGACTCTTCATGGTTTACATCTTGATTCTCTCCATGGTATAGTGATAGGTCCTTGACGTTGAACGTATTGCTCACTAGGTACTTGGAGGTTGGAATGTCGATGACGTATGCATTGTTTTTTATACTTTTGAGGACCTTGAAGGGGCCATCTCCCCTTGGTTTGAGCTTGGAGTCGCGATTATTGGGAAAGCGGTCTTCGCTCAAGTGTATCCACACAAGATCGCCTTCTTCGAAGATCGTCTCTTTCTTGCTCTTGTTTAGCCGTGATGCTTGGCGAAGGACTTTGATGCAGCCCGTACCACGAACGCTACTACATCTACTCCCACAAGCTCCCCAAGTGGACCCATGACTCACGCCCGAGCCAAACTCCTACAAGCTAAGGTGAACTCGCTCCTCTCCTTGTGTGACTTCGAGACACCCTTGGATGGCCTGCTACTTCAAACGCATACCTTGTGCATCATCAGGTACGAAGAGAAGGACCCAGTGGATGGAGGAGCCGGAGCGGAAGCAACCAGACGCCAGCGGTAATACCGGCTGACGCGACCGGTACTACCGGTTCCAGCGGTACTACCGGGCCCCGCTACCGGACGCTCCAGGAGGAACCACTCCACGGCCCAGACGCCAGTGGTACTACCGGAGCTACAACCGGTACTACCGTGGCGTACTCTGGTCCCTCCCTCCGCCACATAAAGCGACTCGACGGAAGCTCCGGGACCAGCGGTACTACCCCCAAAGCGGTACTACGGATGCCGGCCAGTACTACGGTTGCCCAACCGGTACTATCGGTCTGGATCGAACCGAACACCTCTGCTCGCCCGGCGCCTGCACCCTTTCCATATTTTCCTATTTCGTTCTTAAATCCCTTGGTTATGTGGCTGGACTATATAGCCCCACCCTTTATTGTAAACCCTAGACTTGGATAATAATAGATTAAGGAACCCTTTGAGGAACTTACATCTATTGGTCTCATGCTCCTACCAAGGAGCACCGGATTATCCACCCCTCTTGGATCTTGCCTAGTGCGTTCAAGTTGTACAAGGCCTTGGGTTCTCGGTTTCGCCCCAAGTCGTCAAGATCTCACCAAGCACCTCGTCCCCCGTTGTTGGCGTGGAGAGCGAGCTTCGCCCAACACCGATCCTAGAGATTATGTTGGACCGGTTGCCACCGGCGTGAGGGATAGGCGTGTATCGTGTTTTGCGTGCGTGTGTTCGTGGTTTTCATCCCCTTCCTCCCCCGACCACTGCTTTCCCCTCGTTTCTCGTGGAATTCGTGAAAGATCGGGCCACCCCAAGGGGTTATCCCGTAACATATTGGTATCAAGAGCACGGTTGATCACGGATTTTCCCCCAATTTTTCTTTGATCCCCCTTAAAATCGAAAATCCCACAAAAAAGAGCCCCAATTTGCCTTCGGATCGATCTTTGGATTTGGTGAGTTTTTCGTGGTTTTGGTCCATAGATCTGTTGCTTTTGGAGTCGATCTATAGCCCCTGTTGTTCCTAGCCCAGCCTTTCGGTCACATCATCACGAATTTGAGGATTTTGTCAAGTTGATCTCGTTCCAGTTCCGTGCCTTGCGGTACTACCGGTCATACAAGCGGTACTACCGCCAGTCACCGGTACTACCGGTCGCACAAGCGGTACTACCGCTTGCTGGTACTACCGGTCGCTGCCAGCGGTACTACCGCTCGCCTCTGACCGTGTTTCTTTGCCCTTTGACGCCTCACTTTCGTTTGCTAACTTTTCCACTTCGCTTGTTCGTGTTTCGCGTGTTTGTCACAATAGCTTCCGCATCAAAGTCACCACGCGCTCAACGACACCGCGACACTCGAACATCACCCCCACCAACGGTTGCAAGTCATCAACAATACCGAAGGTATAACTTGCACCACTTTGACAGCCCCATATCTTCCTTTGTGTGTAACTATCCTATGAGAGCAACTCATTTTGTGTTTGTCTAAGCATTGTGCACTTGCCTTCGGAAGTGAGAGTGTGAGGCCAAATACAAAAGCTAACATAGTAGCATAGCAAGGGAGAAAAAGGAAAAGAATAAAAAAAAATACAGAAGAGAAAAAAGAGAAAAAGATACATAGTCTCCCAATACAAAGAGAATACCAAGCTTGTAAGCCAAGAAAGAGAGAAAAAAGAGCGAACCAAGGCAAGTGCACAAATTTGTTGCTTATCCTCTTTTGGCAAACGAGTTGTGGTCTCTCCTTGAGTTGGCACGATAATCGAGCGTAGTCTTCGTTAGGACCTTTTGTGCTCATTTTCATAGTCGTGCTAACCCTGTTTTTCTCCACGTGTGCGTTTTTCCGTGTTTTTGTAGATCGTATCCTTTTGCTTTTGATCTTTGGTTCTTTACCACGTAGGACAATAACCTTTTGCTTGGATCGTTTCTTTTGGTTTTCCACAATCCTAACCTTCCACCAAAAGTTCTTGAGAGTTGTAGCATATTTGTGTGAGTTTCTTGCCCATTTCACTTTGCACGCTGTTCGCTCATTTGTGTGGCAATTGGTTTGATATAATCTCCAAGGTGAGGTAAACGGCTAACTCTCCGCACCCTTATTCTCCATATACAACCCTTGTCGGCTTTGCATCATGGACAGGAATGGCGAGCCGTCACAGCCACCACCTCTAGAGGACGACACACAATTCATGACAAAATGGGACCATTGGAAGGTCCGAGGAGAATTCAACTATCGTTGTGAAGCTCTCGAGCGGCGCCAAGATGAACAATTTAGCGAGGCTCGCGTGGAATTCAAGAACATCGACAACCGCTTCGAGGAAGTCCGTGGCCAAATGCATGCCATGCAACACAACCTCGGTCATCAAAATGAAGCTCTTGGTCATGCACTCGCCTCAACGGATGAGAAGCTTCAACGCCTCATTGATGGACTAGCAAGGCCACGCTCGCGCGAATCAAGCTCTTCTCGGCACTCCTCAAGTGAATCAAGTGCACCTCGCCGTCATGCGTCAAGTCACCGAGATGGACCCGTTCTTCAATCCTTGAGCTCTTCACAAGCGGTACCATCTCCGCGACACGCCGCAACGTCAAGCTATGATGGTGACCTCTCCGCAAGACCTCCAAGATGTGAAGCGAACCGGCCACAACCAAGGGCACTTGTGATTCAACAAGAGCAACCTCACATGGACCACCAAGCCCATCGCCGTCGACATGTCCTTTCAACAACAAGTGAAGCACCCAAAAAGGACGAACAAGATCACCGTCGACGTGAAGCTCTTGAAGATCCTCCACGGCGTCATCATTGACATGATCGTCCACGTCGACAACATCTTGGTCATGACGAGCCTCCCCTACACCAAGAAGAAGAAGAGCAGCCCATTGCGCATGCGGCTCGACGTCCTCCTCGCCACATGGCGCAAGCCAATGCTCCTCGGCATCAACCACGGCAAGAACACGAGCAAGCTCACCAAGCTCGTCGTGAGGATGCACAACCTCCTCCTCGTCCTCAACCGCGACAAGAACAACACGAGCAAGCTCCCCAAGCTCGTCGTCAAAACCAAGTTCCACCACCAAATGCGGCTCCTCAACAACCGCAAGAGCAACGCAAGCATCACCAACCAAGACATGAGAGCTCGGATGATGATGATGACCGCCCAAATAATGGCAACCGCCGCAACCGGAACCGCAATGGAGAAGAAACTTTCGGCAAGCTCAAATTCACCATGCCCAAGTTCACCGGTTCCAATGAACCCGAGGAATATCTCTCGTGGGAACTCAAGGTCGACAAGATCTTCCGCATGCACAACTATAGCAATGAGAAGATGATGGCCATGGCATCCCTCGAGTTTGATGAGTATGCCAACCTTTGGTGGGAACAAGTCCAAATCGCCCGCGAAGCAAAAGAAGAGCCTCCAATCGCAACTTGGCAAGATATGAAGGGTCATATGAGATCCCGCTTTGTTCCTTCACACTACACGCGTGACCTATTCAACAAGCTTCAAACGCTTAGTCAAGGGACAAAGACCGTGGAAGAGTACTTCAAGCAAATGGAGCTCAACATGATCCGTGCCAATATTGAAGAGCGAGATGAACAAACAATGGCACGCTTCCTCAATGGCTTGAACCATCCCATCAAGCGCATCACCGAGTTCCAAAAGTACAACAAAATGGTTGAGCTTGTGCACATCGCATCAAAGGCCGAGCGTCAAGTGCAAGAGGACATCAAGTACATTAAGACAAAGACGTACTTCACCTACAAGCAAGCACCAACCACTACTCCAACAACACCAAGTGGAAGCTCCTCAAGTACCACCAAGCTCCCCTTCAAGCCAACTCTCCCTCAAGGAAAACAGCCCCAAGTGGCAAACACACAAGGGATGATCAACCATTCAATGGTGAATGCTACAAGTGTGGAGGCAAAGGGCACAAGTCGAACACATGTGGAAACAAGAAAGTTTTGTTCATCCATGACAACGGCGATGAAGAATACTTGAGTGAAGAAGAGTTTGATGCAAGGGTCAAGGAAGCCATGGCAAGGCAACATTTGGAAGAGGACCAAGAACTTCTTGTGTGTGAGCATGACGCAAGTCCATCGCTTGTGGTCACGAGGGTCTTAACTACACAAGCCAATGAGAATGAAGACCAACGCTCGAACATCTTCCAAACTCGTGCCGGCATCAATGGGAAGTCCATCAAAGTTGTCATCGATGGAGGGAGTTGCCATAATCTTGCAAGCACGGAATTGTGTGAGAAACTCAACCTCACCCTCCATCCGCATAAACACCCCTACCATATTCAATGGCTAAGTGACCAAGGATCCGTCAAGATCAAGCACACCGTCTCGGTAACGTTCTCAATTGGGCACTACAAGGACACGGTGGAATGTGACGTGGTCCCAATGACGGTTTGCCACATGTTGCTCGGAAGACCGTGGCAATATGACAAGTGCGCTTTGCATGATGGTCACTCAAACACTTATACCTTCAAATGGCTTGATAAAACTTGTGTGTTGCAACCAATGACTCCTAGCCAAATAATTGCGGACAATGCAAAGGCTTAAGCGAGGGCGCAATACGCAAAAACAACTTGTGAGAAGAGTGGTGAGCGAGAGAACCACACCATAGTGAGTGAGAGCTACAAGCCAAACTCGAGTGGAAAAACTAAGAGTGTTCTTCTTGCCACCAAAAGTGAGATGAGAGAAGTGCGGAACAACCCATCCATCTTGCACTATGTTCTTGTATGCAAGGGACTAGCGCAAGGAACTAATGACTTGACAAATGTTCCTCCTTCTTTGATGGCTATTTTGCAGGAATTCCAAGATGTATTTCCCGAAGAGCTTCCTCATGGACTACCTCCTCTTCGTGGAATCGAGCACCGCATCGACCTCATACCCGACGCACCGCTCCCAAACCGCGCCGCGTATCGCACGAACCCGGAAGAGATGAAGGAGATCGAACGTCAAATCAACCAAGTCGTCTCCAAAGGTTTGATCCAAGTAAGCACTAGCCCAAGCGCGGTCCGCGTGATTCTAGTTCCAAAAACGGATGATACATTGCGGTTATGCATGGACTGTCGTCCAATCAATGATATCACCGTGCGTTATCGACATCCTATACCGCGTCTTGATGACATGCTTGATGAGTTATGTGGAGCCACTATATTTTCGAAAATTGATCTTCGTAGTGGTTACCATCAAATTCGCATGGCCGAAGGTGATGAGTGGAAAACCGCCTTTAAGACCAAGCTTGGTCTCTATGAATGGTTGGTTATGCCTTTTGGCTTATCTAACGCCCCATCTACCTTCATGCGCCTCATGAACCATATTTTGAGATCTCTCATTGGGAAGAGTGTAGTTGTTTACTTTGATGACATCCTTGTCTATGGCAAGTCACTAGAGGAGCATGTTACTCATGTTAAGGAGGTCCTTCAAATCCTTCGCCATGAAAAGCTTTACGCTAATCTCCAAAAGTGCAGTTTTGCAAAAGACAAGCTGATTTTCCTTGGTTTTGTTGTGTATTCTAATGGCATTGAAGTTGATGTCTCAAAAGTCAAGGACATACGATATTGGCCCACCCCTACAAATGTTAGTGAACTTCGTAGTTTTCATGGGTTGGCTGGCTTTTACCATCGCTTTGTGAAAGACTTTTCTACCATTGCTTGCCCCCTCAACGAATTGACCAAGAAAAATGTCACGTTCGTTTGGGGAAAAGCACAACAAAAGGCTTTTGAGGAGCTCAAAAAGAGGCTCACCGAAGCACCACTTCTTGCATTACCGGATTATTGCAAAATGGGCGTCCTATTGCTTATCATAGTGAGAAACTTGATGGCGCACGCCTCAACTATCCCATTGATGACAAAGAACTTTTTGCCTTGGTTCGAGTTCTTCAAGTGTGGCAACACTCTCTTTGGCCCAAAGAATTTATAATCCTTTCCGACCATGAGTTGTTGAAGTATTTTAAGGGCCAAGCCAATTTGAGTAAAAGGCACCCAAATGGGTTGAGTTCATGGAGTATTTTCCTTACATTGTCAAATACAAGAAGGGCAAAGAAAATGTGGTAGCGGACGCCTTGTCTCGCAAAAACACAAGCCTTCTTACACGACTCGAAGTAAATGTCTTGGGTCTTGATGACATCAAATCTTTGTACGAGTCCGACCCCTTCTTTGGACCAATTTTGGCACAGTGTTCAATAGACAAAGGGATTGATGATTTCTATTTGCATAAGGGTTTTCTTTTCAAACAAAACAAGCTTTGCATTCCGAAATCGTCTCTCCAACTTTTGCTTCTTCAAGAGTCCCATGGTGGAGGCCTTATGGGTCACTTTGGACGTGACAAGACATATTGCATGCTCTCCACTCACTACTTTTGGCCAAAGATGAAGCGCGACGTGGAGCGCCACGTCCAACGATGCACTACATGTATCCAAGCTAAGTCTAAGTCCAACCCCTTTGGTCTTTATATGCCATTGCCTATTCCTCATGCACCTTGGTCGGACATTAGCATGGACTTTGTGTTAGGCTTGCCTAGATCTAAACATGTACATGATTCTATATTTGTAGTAGTGGATCGCTTTTCCAAAATGGCACATTTCATTCTGTGCCATAAGATCGATGATGCTTCACATGTAGCAAATTTGTTTTTCAGGGAAATAATTCGGCTACACGGTGTGCCACGAAAAATCGTCTCCGACCGCGACGTAAAATTCATGAGCTACTTCTAGAAGACTCTCATGGCCAAGCTCGGCATCAAGCTCCTCTTCTCGTCCGCCTCGCATCCTCAAACCGATGGACAAACCGAGGTCGTCAATCGAAGTCTTGGCACACTCCTCCGGGTGTTGATAAAGAAGAACCTTAAAGACTGGGAGGAATGTATTCCACACGAAGTTCGCCTACAACCGCGCCAAGCACTCCACCACCATGAGGAGCCGTTCATGATCGCTTCTGCCGAGCCTCTCACCGCGATCGATATCCTTCCACTTCCACTTCATGAACGTGCCAATATGGACGTTGTCAAGCGTGCCCAAACAATGAAGAAACTCCATGAAGACACACAAGCTACTATCGAGCAACAAGTCCTTCGCCAAGCATCAAGGCTAAACAAGAACAAGAAAGAGATAATCTTCGAAGAGGGCGACCTTGTGTGGATACACTTAAGTAAAGACCGCTTCCCCAAGGAACGCGACTCCAAGCTCAAGCCAAGAGGTGATGGACCATTCAAAGTGCTCAAGAGGATAAACAACAACGCCTATATCATCGATATCCCAAAATCAAAGTATCTTGTGAGCTCGACATTCAATGTCAAGGACCTATCACCCTACCATGGAGAAGATGAAGTTGAGAAGGTTGAAGAGTCGAGGATGAATCTTTCCCAAGGGGGGGGGGAGCTGATGCAGCCCGTACCACGAACGCTACTACATCTACTCCCACAAGCTCCCCAAGTGGACCCATGACTCGCGCCCGAGCCAAACTCCTACAAGCTAAGGTGAACTCGCTCCTCTCCTTGTGTGACTTCGAGACACCCTTGGATGGCCTGCTACTTCAAACGCTTACCTTGTGCATCATCAAGTACGAAGAGAAGGACCCGGTCGACGGAGGAGCCGGAAGCTGATCATGCCAGACGCCTTGGTACTGGTGGCCAGTACTACCGGTTCAGCCCAGTACTACCGAGCCCCACGGACGCTCAGAGGAACCACTCCACGCCCCAGACGCAACAACCGGTACTACCGCCCCTCCTACTTCACTAGCGACTCGACGGAAGCTCAGATCATGAGCGATACTACCGCCCCCAAAGCGGTACTACCGGATGCAACCGGTACTAATGGTTGCCCAACCGGTACTACCGGTCCTAACTGAACCTGAACACCTCTGTTCGGCCCAGCGCCCTATACCCCTTTCCATATTTTCCTATTTTGTTCCGAAATTGCCCCTGGTTATGTGGCTGGACTATATATAGCCCCCACCCTTTATTGTAAACCCTAGACTTGGATAATAATAGATTAAGGAACCCCTTTGAGGAACTTACATCTATTGGTCTCATGCTCCTACCAAGGAGCACCGGATTATGCACCCCCCTCTTGGATCTTGCCTAGTGCGTTCAAGTTGTACAAGGCCTTGGGTTCTCGGTTTCTCGCCCCCAAGTCGTCAAGATCTCACCAAGCACCTCGTCCCCCGTTGTTGGCGTGGAGAGCGAGCTTCGCCCAACACCGATCCTAGAGATTATGTTGGACCGATTGCCACCGGCGTGAGGGATAGGCATGTATCGTGTTTTGTGTGCGTGTGTTCCTGGTTTTCATCCCCCGACCACCGCTTTCCCCTCATTTCTCGTGGAATTCGTGAAAGATCGGGCCACCCCAAGGGGTTATCCCGTAACAGACTTGTTGCTCGATCGTAGCTCTTGTGTCTTCATGTAACCTTTTCATTGCTTGGGCACGCTTGTCAATGTCCATGTTGGTGCGGTCGTGTAGCGAAAGAGGTAATATGTCGAGTGCGGTGAGAGGCTCGAACCCATAGACGATCATGAACGGGCTCCTCATGGTGGAGGAGTGTTTTGCGCGGTTGTAGGCGAACTCGGCGTGTGGGATGCATTCCTCCCAATCTCTAATATTTTTCTTTATCAACACGCGGAGAAGTGTGCCAAGGCTTCGGTTGACGACCTCGGTTTGTCCATCAGTTTGAGGATGCGAGGCGGAGGATAATAGGAGCTTGATGCTGAGCTTTGCCATGAGGGTCTTCCAAAAGTAGCTCATGAATTTGACGTAGCGGTCGGAGACGATTGTTCTTGGTACACAGTGTAGCCGAATTATTTCCCTGAAAAACAAATTTGCTACATGTGAAGCATCATCGGTCTTATGGCACGGAATGGAGTGCGCCATTTTGGAAAAGCGATCCACTACCACAAATATAGAATCATGTCCATGTTTAGATCTAGTGTTATGGGGTAACCCCTTGGGGTGGCCCGATCTTTCACGAATCTCCGCGGGAATCGAGGGTAAAGCGGTGGAAGGGGGAAAGGGGATGGAATCCACGAACACACGCCACGAAGAACTCGATGAACTCACGCACACAAAACACGATACACGCCGATAACTCACGTCGGTGGAAACCGGTCCAACATAATCTCTAGGATCGGTGTTGGGCGAAGCTCTCTCTCCACGCCAACAACGGGGGACGAGGGGCTTGGTGAGACCTTGACGACTTGGGGGCGAGAAACCGAGAAACCAAGGCCTTGTACAACTTGAACACACTAGGAAAGATCCAAGAGGAGGGTGGATAATAGGGTGCTCCTTGGTAGGAGCATGAGACCAATAGATGTAAGTTCCTCAAAGGGTTTCCTTAATCTATTATTATCCAAGTCTAGGGTTTACAATGGAGGGTGGGGGCTATTTATAGGCCAACCACGAAAACAGGGGTATTTTAGGAACAAATAGAGAAATATAGAGAGGGTTACAGGGCGCTGGCCCGACTTAACACGATCAGGTCCACCCAGGTCCGGTAGTATCGGTCCAGCACGACCGGTAGTACCGCTTCCAGGCCCGGTAGTGCCGCTTGTCGTCCTGGGGCTTCAAGGCGTCACAGGAGGTAGTGCCGGGTCCCAGTACCGGTCAGATCCGGTAGTACCGCCGGAGACAGAGAGTTTTTGGCTTCTGTTGGGGTCGTCTGTTGGTGGCGGTAGTAGAGGGCGGTAGTGCCGCCGGGCGGTAGTACCGGTCGCCAGGTCCGGTAGTACCGCTGGCGACAGAGAGCATTTGGTCTCTTCCGCTGGTGCTCCTCCGTTCTGTGGGTCTTTCCCTTCGTACCTGATGATGCACAAGGTATGCGTATGAAGTAGCAGGCCATCCAAGGGTGTATCGAAGTCACACAAGGAGAGGAGCAAGTTCACCTTAGCTTGAAGGAGTTTGGCTCGTGCGCGAGTCATGGGTCCACCTAGGGAGCTCGTGGGAGTAGATGTAGTAGCGGTCGTAGGACGGGCTGCATCAGCTCCCCCCCTTGGGAAAGAGTCGTCCTCGACTCTTCAACCTTCTCAACTTCATCTTCTCCATGGTAGGGTGAGAGGTCCTTGACATTGAATGTCGAGCTCACAAGATACTTTGATGATGGGATATCGATGATATAGGCATTGTTGTTGATCCTCTTTAGCACCTTGAATGGTCCATCACCTCTTGGCTTTAGCTTGGAGTCGCGTTCCTTGGGGAAGCGGTCTTTACTCAAGTGTATCCACACAAGGTCGCCCTCTTCGAAGATTATCTCTTTCTTGTTCTTGTTTATCCTTGATGCTTGGCGAAGGACTTGTTGCTCGATAGTAGCTTGTGTGTCTTCATGGAGTTTCTTCATTGTTTGGGCACGCTTGACAACGTCCATATTGGCACGTTCATGAAGTGGAAGTGGGAGGATATCGAGCGCGGTAAGAGGCTCGAAGCCATAGACGATCATGAACGGGATCCTCATGGTGGTGGAGTGCTTGGCGTGGTTGTAGGCGAACTCGGCGTGTGGAATACATTCCTCCCAGTCTTTAAGGTTCTTCTTTATCAACACCCGGAGGAGTGTGCCAAGACTTTGATTGACGACCTCTGTTTGTCCATCGGTTTGAGGATGCGAGGCGGACGAGAAGAGGAGCTTGATGCCGAGCTTGGCCATGAGAGTCTTCTAGAAGTAGCTCATGAATTTTACGTCGCGGTCGGAGACGATTGTTCTTGGTACACCGTGTAGCCGAATTATTTCCCTGAAAAACAAATTTGCTACATGTGAAGCATCATCGGTCTTATGGCACGGAATGAAATGTGCCATTTTTGAAAAGCGATCCACTACTACAAATATAGAATCATGTCCATGTTTAGATCTAGGCAAGCCTAACACAAAGTCCATGCTAATGTCCGACCAAGGTGCATGAGGAATAGGCAATGGCATATAAAGACCAAAAGGGTTGGACTTAGACTTAGCTTGGATACATGTAGTGCATCGTTGGACGTGGCGCTCCACTTCGCGCTTCATCTTTGGCCAAAAGTAGTGAGTGGAGAGCATGTCATATGTCTTGTCATGGCCAAAGTGACCCATAAGGCCTCCACCATGGGACTCTTGAAGAAGCAAAAGTTGGAGAGACGATTTCGGAATGCAAAGCTTGTTTTGTTTGAAAAGAAAACCCTTATGCAAATAGAAATCATCAATCCCTTTGTCTATTGAACATTGTGCAAAAATTGGTCCAAAGAAGGGGTCGGACTCATACAAATATTTGATGTCATCAAGACCCAAGACATTTACTTCGAGTCGTGTAAGAAGGCTTGTGTTTTTGCGAGACAAGGCGTCCGCTACCACATTTTCTTTGCCCTTCTTGTATTTGACAATGTAAGGAAAAGACTCCATGAACTCAACCCATTTTGCGTGCCTTTTACTCAAATTGGCTTGGCCCTTAAGATACTTCAAGACTCATGGTCGGAATGGATGATAAATTCTTTGGGCCAAAGATAGTGTTGCCAAACTTGAAGAACTCGAACTAAGGCAAAAAGTTCTTTGTCATAAATGGGATAGTTTAGGCGTGCGCCATCATGTTTCTCACTATGGTAAGCAATAGGACGCCCATTTTGCATAAGGAATCCACCAATGCCAATACCACTAGCGTCACATTCAATCTCAAAGGTTTTTGTGAAATCCGGTAATGCAAGAAGTGGTGCTTCGGTGAGCCTGTTTTTGAGCTCATCAAAAGCCTTTTGTTGTGCTCTTCCCTAAACGAACGTGACATTTTTCTTTGTCAATTCGTTGAGGGGGCAAGCAATGGTAGAAAAGTCTTTCACAAAGCGACGGTAAAAGCCAGCGAACCCATGAAAACTACGAAGTTCACTAACATTTGTAGGGATGGGCCAATCTCGTATGTCCTTGACTTTTGAGACATCAACTTCAATGCCATTAGAAGACACAACAAAACCAAGGAAAATTAGCTTGTCTTTTGCAAAAGTGCACTTTGGGAGATTAGCATAAAGCTTTTCATGACGAAGGATTTGAAGTACCTCCTTAACATGAGTAACATGCTCCTCTAGTGACTTGCTATAGACAAGGATGTCATCAAAGTAAACAACTACACTCTTCCCAATGAGAGATCTAAAGATATGGTCCATGAGGCGCATGAAGGTAGATGGGGCATTAGATAAGCCAAAAGGCATAACCAACCATTCATAGAGACCAAGCTTGGTCTTGAAGGCGGTTTTCCACTCATCACCTTCGGCCATGCGAATTTGATGGTAACCACTACGAAGATCAATTTTCGAAAATATAGTGGCTCCACATAACTCATCAAGCATGTCATCAAGACGCGGTATAGGATGTCGATAACGCACGGTGATAGCATTGGTTGTACGGCAGTCCATGCATAACCGCAACGTATCATCTGTTTTTGGAACTAGAATCACGGGGACCGCGCTTGGGCTAGTGCTTACTTGGATCAAACCTTTGGAGACGAGTTGGTTGATTTGACGTTCGATCTCCTTTGTCTCTTCCGGGTTCGTGCGATACGCGGCGCGGTTTGGGAGTGGGGCACCGGGTATGAGGTCGACACGGTGCTCGATTCCACGAAGAGGAGGATGGCCATGAGGAAGCTCTTCGGGAAATACATCTTGGAATTCCTGCAAAATATCCATCAAAGGAGGAGGAACATTTGTCAAGTCGTTAGTTCCTTACGCTAGTCCCTTGCATACAAGGACATAGTGCAAGATGGATGGGTTGTTCCGCACTTCTCTCATCTCACTTTTGGTGGCAAGAAGAACACTCTTAGTTTTTCCACTCGAGTTTGGCTTGTAGCTCTCACTCACTATGGTGTGGTTCTCTCGCTCACCACTCCTCTCACAAGGTTCTTTTGTGTATTGCACCCTCGCTAAAGCCTTTGCATTGTCCGCAATTATTTGGCTAGGAGTCATTGGTTGCAACACACAAGTTTTATCAAGCCATTTGAAGGTATAAGTGTTTGAGTGACCATCATGCAAGGCACGCTTGTCATATTGCCACGGCCTTCCGAGCAACATATGGCAAACCGTCATTGGAACCACGTCACATTCCACCGTGTCCTTGTAGGGCCCAATTGAGAACGTCACGAGGGCGGTGTGCTTGATCTTGACGGATCCTTGGTCACTTAGCCATTGGATATGGTAGGGGTGTTTATGCGGATGGAGGGTGAGGTTGAGTTTCTCACACAATTCCGTGCTTGCAAGATTGTGGCAACTCCCTCCATCGATGACAACTTTGATGGACTTCCCATTGATGCCAGCACGAGTTTGGAAGATGTTCGAGCGTTGGTCTTCATTCTCATTGGCTTGTGTAGTTAAGTCCCTTGTGACCACAAGCGATGGGCTTGCGTCATGCTCACACACAAGAAGTTCTTGGTCCTGTTCCAAATGGTGCCTTGCCATGGCTTCCTTGACCCTTGCATCAAACTCTTCTTCACTCAAGTATTCTTCATCGCCGTTGTCATGGATGAACAGAACTTTCTTGTTTCCACATGCGTTCATCTTGTGCCCTTTGCCTCCACACTTGTAGCATTCACCATTGAATGGTTGATCATCCCTTGTGTTTTTGCCACTTGGGGGCTGTTTTCCTTGAGGGAGAGTTGGCTTGAAGGGAAGCTTGGTGGTACTTGAGGAGCTTCCACTTGGTGTTGTTGGAGTAGTGGTTGGTGCTTGCTTGTAGGTGAAGTACGTCTTTGGCTTGTTGTACTTGATGTCCTCTTGCACTTGACGCTCGGCCTTTGATGCGATGTGCACAAACTCAACCATGTTTTTGTACTTTTGGAACTCGGTGATGCGCTTGATGGGATGGTTCAAGCCATTGAGGAAGCGTGCCATAGTTTGTTCATCTCGCTCTTCAATGTTGGCACGGATCATGTTGAGCTCCATTTGGTTGAAGTACTCTTCCACGGTCTTTGTCCCTTGACTAAGCGTTTGAAGCTTGTTGAAGAGGTCACGCGTGTAGTGCGAAGGAACAAAGCGGAATCTCATATGGGCCTTCATATCTTGCCAAGTTGAGATTGGAGGCTCTTCTTTTGCTTCTCGAGCGTGTTGGACTTGTTCCCACCAAAGGTTGGCATACTCATCAAACTCGAGGGATGCCATGGCCATCATCTTATCATCGCTATAGTTGTGCATGCGGAAGATCTTGTCGACCTTGAGTTCCCACGAGAGATATTCCTCGGGTTCATTGGAACCGGTGAACTTGGGCATGGTGAATTTGAGCTTGCCGAAAGTTTCTTCTCCATTGCGGTTCCGGTTGCGGCGGTTGCCATGATTTGGGCGGTCATCATCATCATCCGAGCTCTCATGTCTTGCTTGGTGATGGTTGCGTTGCTCTTGCGGTTGTTGAGGTGCCGCGTTTGGTGGTGGAACTTGGTTTTGACGACGAGCTTGGGGAGCTTGCTCTTGTTCTTGACGCGGTTGATGCCGAGGAGCATTGTCTTGCGCCCTGTGGCGAGGAGGACGTCGAGCCGCATGCGCAATGGGCTGCTCTTCTTCTTCTTCTTCTTGGTGTAGAGGAGGCTCGTCATGACCATCATGTTGCCGACGTGGACGATCATGTCGATGATGACGCCTTGGAGGATCTTTGAGTGCGTCACGTCGACGGTGATCTTGTTCGTCCTCTTCGGGTGCTTCTGATAGGGAAAAGGTGTCCGATCTTTCGATGAGATGGCGATAATCGATTTGGTGGAGTTCGGGCTTGACGATCCGACTACACGTGCGAGCACGAGCGCCAATGCAATCGCTAGGCCAATCTCCTGGACGTTACCGATCCTGCGTGAACACGATCGGCTGACCAGAGGGTCTTAATTCCTACCGAAATCGAGAACAAGTAAGAACCAATATTGCAATCAAGATATTGCGGATTAAGAGGAAAGCTTTATTGAAGAGGTGGTATCCTGAATAGGTGCGGTACAAGAGGCCTCTCTCATGACGCTCGAGCCTTGGCGAAGTTGCGACTATGGCTAACTTAATGTCTAAACAAAATCCGAGTCTAGAGGTTCGGCTATGGGCGTATTTAAGAGGCGAAAGGGTGGGGTTTCGGCCAGCCATGGAAGTGGTGGCCGAATCTAACCCTAAAAGTCCTTTTCCCCTCAAATACGGACTCTAAAAAGTGGCTAATTAAAATCCTGCGAAAATTACATGGGCCTGGCCCAAAATAAAGGTGTCGCAGCACCATATTAAGCTATGGACGAATTCGTAAAGTATTGATCTTGAATATTTCGTCCAAGCCTTCTTTCGTCATTATGGTGGCCTCAAAGTTCTGAAAGCTTCATCTGTGGCCTTCTCTTGGATCATCACATGCTTGCTTCCATCTCCATGCATGACCATGCTCCAATGCTTGTCCCTCTCATCCATGCTTGGTCCATCATTCCTAAGAGTAAGAAATATATCTGATTTAGGCAGCATCATATTCTCATGTATGTGAGGAATAGTTCCAAGAAACGAAAGTACCTGATAGTTAAGTTGTTTGGCACGAGATCTTGTGATGGGTCCTTGTATGTGTGTTGCTGTAGGTACAATGGTTGTATCAATAGTAGGGATGTCCACATCAGCTTCACTTGTTGTTGAAAGGACATGTCGACGGCGATGGGCTTGGTGGTCCATGCGAGGTTGCTCTTGTTGAATCACAAGTGCCCTTGGTTGTGGCCGGTTCGCTTCATGTCGTGGAGGTCTTGCGGAGAGGTCACCATCATAGCTTGACGTTGCGGTGTGTCGCGGAGATGGTACCACTTGAGAAGAGCTCATGGATTGAAGAACGGGTCCATCCCGGTGCCTTGAAGCGTGACGGCGAGGTGCACTTGATTCACTTGAGGAGTGCCGAGATGAGCTTGATTTGCACGAGCGTGGCCTTGCTAGTCCATCAATGAGGCGTTGAAGCTTCTCATCCGTTGAGGCGAGTGCACGACCAAGAGCTTCATTTTGATGACCGAGGTTGTGTTGCATGGCATGCATTTGGCCACGGACTTCTTCGAAGCGGTTGTCGATGTTCTTGAATTCCACACGGGCCTCGCTAAATTGTTCATCTTGGCGCCGCTCAAGAGCTTCACAACGGTAGTTGAATTCTCCTCGGACCTTCCAATGGTCCCATCTTGTCATGAATTGTGTGTCGTCCTCCGGAGGTTGTGGTGGTTGGGACGGCTCTCCATTCCTGTCTATGATGCAAAGCCAACAAGGGTTGTATATGGGGAATAAGGGTGCGTAGAGTTAGCCTTTTACCTCACCATGGAGATTATATCAAACCAATTGCCACACAAATGAGCGAACAGCGTGCAAAGTGAAATGGGCAAGAAACTCACACACAAATATGCTACAACTCTCAAAAGCTTTTGGTGGAAGGTTAGGATTGTGGAAAACCAAACGAAACGATCCAAGCAAAAGGTTATTGTTCTATGTGGTAAAGAACCAAAGATCAAAAGCAAAAGGATACGATCTACAAAAACACGGAAAACGCACATGTGGAGAAAAACGGGGTTAGCACGACTATGAAAATGAGCACAAAAGGTCCTAATGAAGACTACGCTCGGTTGTCGTGCCAACTCAAGGAGAGACCACAACTCGTTTGCCAAAAGAGGATAAGCAATAGATTTGTGCACTTGCCTTGGTGCGCTCTTTTCCTCTCTCTTGTTGGCTTACAAGCTTGGCATTCTCTTTGTATTGGGAGACTATGTATCTTTCTATTTTATCTTTTTTTATTCTTTTTCCTTTTTCTCCCTTTCTATGCTACTATGTTAGCTTTTGTATTTGGCCTCACACTCTCACTTTCCGAAGGCAAGTGCACAATGCCTAGAAAAACACAAAATGAGTTGCTCTCATAGGATAGATACACACAAAGGAAGATATGGGGCTGTCAAAGTGGCGCAAGTTATACCTGTGGTATTGTTGACGACTTGCAACCGTTGATGGGGATGATGTTCGAGTGTTGCGGTGTCGATGAGCGCGGGTGACTTTGATGCGGAAGCTTGTGTTAAATTGGTGACAAACACGCGAAACACGAACAAATTGAAGATGGAAAGTCAGCAAACGAAGTTGGGGTGTCAAGCGAAGAAGCAAAACCTTCTGTGGCGCGCGGTAGTATCGCTTGGTACGGGCGGTAGTACCGGACGGCGGTAGTACCGCCTGAGCCACCGGTAGTACCGCTGTTCAAAGAACAGGAACGAGATCCACTTGACACAAATCTCAAATTCGTGGGTAATCTGACCGAAAGTGTTAGGGGGTAACCCTTTGGGGTGACCCGATCTTTCACGAATCTCCACGGGAATCGAGGGGAAAGCGGTGGAAGGGGGAAAGGGGATGGAATCCACGAACACACGCCACGAAGAACCCGATGAACTCACGCACACAAAAAACGATACACGCCGATAACTCACGCCGGTGGCAACCGGTCCAACATAATCTCTAGGATCGGTGTTGGGCGAAGCTCTCTCTCCACGCAAACAACGGGGGACGAGGTGCTTGGTGAGATCTTGACGACTTGGGGGCGAGAAACCGAGAACCCAAGGCCTTGTACAACTTGAACGCACTAGGCAAGATCCAAGAGGGGGGTGGATAATCCGGTGCTCCTTGGTAGGAGCATGAGACCAATAGATGTAAGTTACTCAAAGGGTTTCCTTAATATATTATTATCCAAGTCTAGGGTTTACAATGGAGGTTGGGGGCTATATATAGGCCAACCACATAAACAGGGGTATTTCGGGGAAAAATAGCGAAATATAGAGAGGGTTACAAGGCGCTGGGCCGATTTAACACGATCAGGTTCTGTGTCGTTCGGTAGTACCGGTCCAGCTCGTCCGGTAGTACCGGTCAGCCGGTAGTACCGCTTCCTGGCCCGGTAGTACCGCTTGTCGACCTGGGACTTCCGCTGGAGCCTTCTGTTGGTGGCGGTAGTAGGGGCGGTAGTACCGTCGTCCGGTAGTACCGGGTCCTGGGCCGGTAGTACCGCCAGTGACAGAGAGTATTTGGCTTGCGCTGGGGTCGTCTGTTGGTGGCGGTAGCAGAGGGCGGTAGTACCGGTCGCCAGGTCCGGTAGTACCGCTGACGACAGAGAGCATTTGGCCTCTTCCGCAGGTGCTCCTCCGTTCCGTGGGTCCTTCTCTTCGTACCTGATGATGCACAAGGTAGGCGTATGAAGTAGCAGGCCATCCAAGGGTGTATCGAAGTCACACAAGGAGAGGAGCGAGTTCACCTTAGCTTGAAGGAGTTTGACTCGGGCGCGAGTCATGGGTCCACTTGGGGAGCTCGTGGGAGTAGATGTAGTAGCGGTCGTAGGACGGGCTGCATCAGCTCCCCCCTTGGGAAAGAGTCGTCCTCGACTCTTCAACCTTCTCAACTTCATCTTCTCCATGGTCCATCACCTCTTGGCTTTAGCTTGGAGTCGCGTTCCTTGGGGAAGCGGTCTTTACTCAAGTGTATCCACACAAGGTCGCCCTCTTCGAAGATTATCTCTTTATTGTTGTTGTTTAGCCTTGATGCTTGGCGAAGGACTTGGTGCTCGATAGTAGCTCGTGTGTCTTCATGGAGTTTCTTCATTGTTTGGGCACGCTTGACAACGTCCATATTGGCACGTTCATGAAGTGGTAGTGGAAGGATATCGAGCGCGGTGAGAGGCTCGAAGCCGTAGACGATCATGAACGGGCTCCTCATGGTGGTGGAGTGCTTGGCGCGGTTGTAGGCGAACTCGGCGTGTGGAATACATTCCTCCCAGTCTTTAAGGTTCTTCTTTATCAACACCCGGAGGAGTGTGCCAAGACTTCGATTGACGACCTCGGTTTGTCCATCGGTTTGAGGATGCGAGGCGGACGAGAAGAGGAGCTTGATGCCCAGCTTGGCCATGAGAGTCTTCCAGAAGTAGCTCATGAATTTTACGTCGCGGTCCGAGACGATTGTTCTTGGCACACCGTGTAGCCAAATTATTTCCCTGAAAAACAAATTAGCTACATGTGAAGCATCATCGGTCTTATGGCACGGAATGAAATGTGCCAATTTTGAAAAGCGATCCACTACTACAAATATAGAATCATGTCCATGTTTAGATCTAGGCAACCTAACACAAAGTCCATGCTAATGTCCGACCAAGGTGCATGAGGAATAGGCAATGACATATAAAGACCAAAGGGGTTGGACTTAGACTTAGCTTGGATACATGTAGTGCATCGTTGGACGTGGCGCTCCATGTCGCGCTTCATCTTTGGCCAAAAGTAGTGAGTGGAGAGCATGTCATATGTCTTGTCATGGCCAAAGTGACCCATAAGGCCTCCACCATGGGACTCTTGAAGAAGCAAAAGTTGGAGAGACGATTTCGAAATGCAAAGCTTGTTTTGTTTGAAAAGAAAACCCTTATGCAAATAGAAATCATCAATCCCTTTGTCTATTGAACATTGTGCAAAAATTGGTCCAAAGAAGGGGTTGGACGCGTAGAAAGTTTTGATGTCATCAAGACCCAAGACATTTACTTCGAGTCGTGTAAGAAGGCTTGTGTTTTTGCGAGACAAGGCGTCCGCTACCACATTTTCTTTGCCCTTCTTGTATTTGACAATGTAAGGAAAAGACTCCATGAACTCAACCCATTTTGCGTGCCTTTTACTCAAATTGGCTTGGCCCTTAAGATACTTCAGTGACTCATGGTCGGAATGGATGCTAAATTCTTTGGGACAAAGGTAGTGTTGCCACACTTGAAGAACTCGAACTAAGGCAAAAAGCTCTTTGTCATAAATGGGATAGTTTAGGCGTGCGCCATCAAGTTTGTCACTATGGTAAGAAATAGGACGCCCATTTTGCATAAGGACGCCACCAATGCCAATTCCACTAGCGTCACATTCAATCTCAAAGGTTTTTGTGAAATCCGGTAATGCAAGAAGTGGTGCTTCGGTTTGCCTATTTTTGAGCTCATCAAAAGCCTTTTGTTGTGCTTTTCCCCAAACGAACGTGACATTTTTATTGGTCAATTCGTTGAGGGGGCAAGCAATGGTAGAAAAGTCTTTCACAAAGCGACGGTAAAATCCAGCCAACCCATGAAAACTACGAAGTTCACTAACATTTGTAGGGATGGGCCAATCTCGTATGTCCTTTACTTTTGAGACATCAACTTCAATGCCATTAGAAGACACAACAAAACCAAGGAAAATCAGTTTGTCTTTTAGAAAAGTGCACTTTGGGAGATTAGCATAAAGCTTTTCATGATGGAGGATTTGAAGGACCTCCTTAACATGAGTAACATGCTCCTCTAGTGACTTGCTATAGACTAGGATGTCATCAAAGTAAACAACTACACTCTTACCAATGAGAGATCTCAAAATATGGTTCATGAGGCGCATGAAGGTAGATGGGGCATTAGATTAGCCAAAAGGCATAACCAACCATTCATAGAGACCAAGCTTGGTCTTGAAGGCGGTTTTCCATTCATCACCTTCGGCCATGCGAATTTGATGGTAACCACTACGAAGATCAATTTTCGCAAATATAGTGGCTCCACATAACTCATCAAGCATGTCATCAAGACGCGGTATAGGATGTCGATAACGCACGGTGATAGCATTGATTGGACGGCAGTCCATGCATAACCGCAACGTATCATCCGTTTTTGGAACTAGAATCACGGGACGCTTGGGCTAGTGCTTACTTGGATCAAACCTTTGGAGACGAGTTGGTTGATTTGTTCGATCTCCTTTGTCTCTTCCGGGTTAAATCTGGCGCGCGGTTTGGGAGTGGGCGCGGTATGAGGTCGATGCGTGCTCGATTCCACGAAGAGGAGGAAGGCCATGAGGAAGCTCTTCGGGAAATACATCTTGGAATTCCTGCAAAATAGCCATCAAAGAAGGAGGAACATTTGTCAAGTCGTTAGTTCCTTGCGCTAGTCCCTTGCATACAAGGACATAGTGCAAGATGGATGGGTTGTTCCGCACTTCTCTCATCTCACTTTTGGTGGCAAGAAGAACACTCTTAGTTTTTCCACTCGAGTTTGGCTTGTAGCTCTCACTCACTATGGTGTGGTTCTCTCGCACACCACTCTTCTCACAAGGTGTTTTTTTGTATTGCGCCCTCGCTAACGCCTTTGCATTGTCCGCAATTATTTGGCTAGGAGTCATTGGTTGCAACACACAAGTTTTATCAAGCCATTTGAAGGTATAAGTGTTTGAGTGACCATCAAGCAAAGCACGCTTGTCATATTGCCACGGCCTTCCGAGCAACATATGGCAAACCGTCATTGGGACCACGTCACATTCCACTGTGTCCTTGTAGTGCCCAATTGAGAACGTTACCGAGACGGTGTGCTTGATCTTGACGGATCCTTGGTCACTTAGCCATTGGATATGGTAGGGGTGTTTATGCGGATGAAGGGTGAGGTTGAGTTTCTCACACAATTCCGTGCTTGCAAGGTTGTGGCAACTCCCTCCATCGATGACAACTTTGATGGACTTCCCATTGATGCCGGCACGAGTTTGGAAGATGTTCGAGCGTTGGTCTTCATTTTCATTGGCTTGTGTAGTTAAGACCCTTGTGACCACAAGCGATGGACTTGCATCATGCTCACACACAAGAAGTTCTTGGTCCTCTTCCAAATGTTGCCTTGCCATGGCTTCCTTGACCCTTGCATCAAACTCTTCTTCACTCAATTATTCTTCATCGCAGTTGTCATGGATGAACAAAACTTTCTTGTTTCCACATGCGTTCGACTTGTGCCCTTTGCCTCCACACTTGTAGCATTCACCATTGAATGGTTGATCATCCCTTGTATGTTTGCCACTTGGGGGCTGTTTTCCTTGAGGGAGAGTTTGCTTGAAGGGAAGCTTGGTGGTACTTGAGGAGCTTCCACTTGGTGTTTTTGGAGTAGTGGTTGGTGCTTGCTTGTAGGTGAAGTACGTCTTTGGCTTGTTGTACTTGATGTCCTCTTGCACTTGAAGCTCGGCCTTCGAAGCGATGTGCACAAGCTCAACCATGTTGTTGTACTTTTGGAACTCGGTGATGCGCTTGATGGGATGGTTCAAGCCATTGAGGAAGCGTGCCATTGTTTGTTCATCTCGCTCTTCAATGTTGGAACGGATCATGTTGAGCTCCATTTGCTTGAAGTACTCTTCCACTGTATTTGTCCCTTGACTAAGCGTTTGAAGCTTGTTGAAGAGGTCACGCGTGTAGTGTGAAGGAACAAAGCGGGATCTCATATGAGCCTTCATATCTTGCCAAGTTGAGATTGGAGGCTCTTCTTTTGCTTCTCGAGCGTGTTGGACTTGTTCCCACCAAAGGTTCGCATACTCATCAAACTCGAGGGATGCCATGGCCATCATCTTCTCATCGCTATAGTTGTGCATGCGGAAGATCTTGTCGACCTTGAGTTCCCACGAGAGATATTCCTCGGGTTCATTGGAACCGGTGAACTTGGGCATGGTGAATTTGAGCTTGCCGAAAGTTTCTTCTCCATTGCGGTTCCGGTTGCGGCGGTTGCCATGATTTGGGCGGTCATCATCATCATCCGAGCTCTCATGTCTTGCTTGGTGATGGTTGCGTTGCTCTTGCGGTTGTTGAGGTGCCGCGTTTGGTGGTGGAACTTGGTTTTGACGAGCTTGGGGAGCTTGCTCGTTTTGTTAAGCTTGATTGAGGCAGGAGGAGGTTGATGGTCCTCACGACGAGCTTGGGGAGCTTGCTCTTGTTCTTGTCGTGGGTGGTGCCGAGGAGCATTGTCTTGCGCTCTGTGGCGAGGAGGACGTCGAGCCGCATGCGCAATGAGCTGCTCTTCTTCTTCTTGATGTGGAGGAGGCTCGTCATGACCATCTTGTTGCCGACGTGGACGATCATGTCGATGATGACGCCTTGGTGGATCTTCGAGAGCTTCACGTCGACGATGATCTTGTTCGTCCTCTTCGGATGCTTCACTTGTTGTTGGAGGGACATGTCGACGACGATGGGCTTGGTGGTCCATGTGAGGTTGCTCTTGTTGAATCACAAGTGCCCTTGGTTGTGGCTGGTTCGCTTCACGTTGTGGAGGTCTTGCGGAGAGGTCACCATCATAGCTTGACGTTGCGGCGTGTCGCGGAGATGGTACCGCTTGTGAAGAGCTCATGGATTGAAGAACGGGTCCATCCCTGTGCCTTGAAGCGTGACGGCGAGGTTCACTTGATTCACTTGAGGAGTGCCTAGATGAGCTTGATTCGCGCGAGCGTGGCCTTGCTAGTCCATCAATGAGGCGTTGAAGCTTCTCATCCGTTGAGGCGAGTGCACGACCAAGAGCTTCATTTTGATGACCGAGGTTGTGTTGCATGGCATGCATTTGGCCACGGACTTCTTCAAAGCGGCTGTCGATGTTCTTGAATTCCACGCGGGCCTTGCTAAATTGTTCATCTTGGCGCTGCTCGAGAGCTTCACAACGGTAGTTGAATTCTCCTCGGACCTTCCAATGGTCCCATCTTGTCATGAATTGTGTGTCATCCTCCGGAGGTTGTGGTGGTTGGGACGGCTCTCCATTCTTGTCCATGATGCAAAGCCGACAAGGGTTGTATATGGAGATAAGGGTGCGTAGAGTTAGCCTTTTACCTCACCTTGTAGATTATATCAAACCAATTTCCACACAAATGAGCGAACAGCGTGCAAAGTGAAATGGGCAAGAAACTCACACACAAATATGCTACAACTCTCAAAAGCTTTTGGTGGAAGATTAGGATTGTGGAAAACCAAACGAAACGATCCAAGCAAAAGGTTATTGTTCTACGTGGTAAAGAACCAAAGATCAAAAGCAAAAGGATACAATCTACAAAAACACGAAAAACACACACGTGGTGAAAAACGGGGTTAGCACGACTATGAAAATGAGCACAAAAGTTCCTAACGAAGACTACGCTCGGTTGTCATGCCAACTCAAGGAGAGACCACAACTCGTTTGCCAAAATAGGATAAGCAATAGATTTGTGCACTTGCCTTGGTGCGCTCTTTCTTCTCTCTTTCTTGGCTTACAAGCTTGGTATTCTCTTTGTATTGGGAGACTATGTATCTTTTTTTTATTCTTTTTCTTTTTCTCCCTTTCTATGCTATTATGTTAGGTTTTGTATTTGGCCTCACACTCTCACTTTACGAAGGCAAGTGCACAATGCTTAGACAAACACAAAATGAGTTGCTCTCATAGGATAGATACACACAAAGGAAGATATGGGGTTGTCAAAGGGGCGCAAGTTATACCTTTGGTATTGTTGACGACTTGCAACCGTTGGTGGGAATGATGTTTGAGTGTCGCGGTGTCGATGAGCGCGGGTGACTTTGATGCGGAAGCTTGTGTTAAATTGGTGACAAACACGCGAAACACGAACAAGCTAAAGGGAAAAAGTCAGCAAACGAAAGTGAGGCGTCAAGAGAAGAAGAAAAAGCACATGGTAGCGGTAGTATCACCAGAAGGCCCGGTAATCTGGGACGGTAGTACCGCTTTCGACTGTAGTACCGCTGGTCGCAGAACAAGAACGAGAACAAGATCCACTTGACACAAACCTCAAATTCGTGGGAATCTGACCGAAAGGATGGGCTAGGAACAACAGGGGCTATAGATCGACTCCAAAAGCAACAGATCTATGGATCAAAACCACGAAAAACTCACCAAATCCAGAGATCAATCCGAAGGCAAATTGGGGCTCTTTTGGGTGGGATTTTCGATTTTAAGGGGGATAAAGAAAAATTGGGGGAAAATTCGTGATCAACCTTGCTCTTGATACCAAGATGTTAGGGGGTAACCCTTTGGGGTGGCCCAATCTTTCACGAATCTCCGCGGGAATCGAGGGGAAAGCGGTGGAAGGGGGAAAGGGGATGGAATCCACGAACAGACGCCACGAAGAACCCGATGAACTCACGCACACAAAACACGATACACGCCGATAACTCACGCCGGTGGCAACTGGTCCAGCATAATCTCTAGGATCGGTGTTGGGCGAAGCTCTCTCTCCACGCCAACAATGGGGGACGAGGTGCTTGGTGAGATCTTGACGACTTGGGGGCGAGAAACCGAGAACCCAAGGCCTTGTACAACTTGAACGCACTAGGCAAGATCCAAGAGGGGGGTGGATAATCCGGTGCTCCTTGGTAGGAGCATGAGACCAAGAGATGTAAGTTCCTCAAAGGGTTTCCTTAATCTATTATTATCCAAGTCTAGGGTTTACAATGGAGGGTGGGGGCTATATATAGGCCAACCACATAAACAGGGGTATTTTGGGGACAAATAGCGAAATATAGAGAGGGTCACAAGGCGCTGGGCCGATTTAACACGATCTGGTTCTGTGTCGTCCGATAGTACCGGTCCAGCTCGTCCGGTAGTATCGGTCAGCCGGTAGTACCGCTTTCTGGCCCGGTAGTACCGCTTGTCGACCTGGGACTTCCGCTGGAGCCTTCTGTTGGTGGCGGTAGTAGGGGGCGGTAGTACCGTCGTCCGGTAGTACCGGGTCCTGAGCCGGTAGTACCACCAGTGACAGAGAGTATTTGGCTTGCGTTGGGGTCGTCTGTTGGTGGCGGTAGTGCCGCCGGGCGGTAGTACCGGTCGCTAGGTCTGGTAGTACCGCTGACGACAGAGAGCATTTGGCCTCTTCCGCAGGTGCCCCTCCGTTCCATGGGTCCTTCTCTTCGTACCTGATGATGCACAAGGTAGGCGTATGAAGTAGCAGGCCATCCAAGGGTGTATCGAAGTCACACAAGGAGAGGAGCGAGTTCACCTTAGCTTGAAGGAGTTTGGCTCGGGCGCGAGTCATGGGTCCACTTGGGGAGCTCGTGGGAGTAGATGTAGTAGCGGTCGTAGGACGGGCTGCATCAGAAAGGCTAGGCTAGGAACAACAGGGGCTATAGATCGACTCCAAAAGCAACAGATCTATGGACCAAAACCACGAAAAACTCACCAAATCCAAAGATCGATCCGAAGGCAAATTGGGGCTCTTTTTGGTGGGATTTTCGATTTTAAGGTGGTAAACGAAAAATTGGGGGGAAATTCGTGATCAACCTTGCTCTTGATACCAAGATGTTATGGGGTAACCCCTTGGGGTGGCCCGATCTTTCACGAATCTCCGCGGGAATCGAGGGTAAAGCGGTGGAAGGGGGAAAGGGGATGGAATCCACGAACACACGCCACGAAGAACCCGATGAACTCACGCACACAAAACACGGTACACGCCGATAACTCACGCCGGTGGCAACCGGTCCAACATAATCTCTAGGATCGGTGTTGGGCGAAGCTCTCTCACGCCCAACAACGGGGACGAGGTGCTTGGTGAGACCTTGACGACTTGAGGCGGAAACCGAGAACCCAAGGCCTTGTACAACTTGAACGCACTAGGCAAGATCCAAGAGGAGGGTGGATAATAGGGTGCTCCTTGGTAGGAGCATGAGACCAATAGATGTAAGTTCCTCAAAGGGTTTCCTTAATCTATTATTATCCAAGTGTATGGTTTACAATGGAGGGTGGGGGCTATTTATAGGCCAACCACGAAAACAGGGGTATTTTAGGAACAAATAGCGAAATATAGAGGGTTACTGGTTGGCCCGACTTAACACGATCAGTCCACCAGGTCGAGTACCGGTCCGGCCGCGACCAGTACCGGTCCGGTAGTACCGCTTCGCACGATAGTGCCGCTTGTCTGGGGCTTCCAAGGCGTCTGCATTGGATGGCGTAGCGAGGCGGTAATCTTTGAGGTCCGTAGTACGGGTCAGTCCGAGTACCGTCGGAGCGAAGAGTTTAACCTGTTGGGGTCGTCTGTTGGTGGCGGTAGTAGAGGGCGGTAGTGCCGCCGGGCGGTAGTACCGGTCGCCAGGTCCAGTAGTAACGCTGGCGACAGAGAGCATTTGGTCTCTTCCGCTGGTGCTCTTCCGTTCTGTGGGTCTTTCCCTTCGTACCTGATGATGCACAAGGTATGCGTATGGAGCAGCAGACCATCCAAGGGTGTATCGAAGTCACACAAGGAGAGGAGCGAGTTCATCTTAGCTTGAAGGAGTTTGGCTCGTGCGCGAGTCATGGTTCCACAGGAGCTCGTGGGAGTAGATGTAGTAGCGGTCGTGGGGCCAGTGCATCATCTAGGCAATCTAACACAATGTCCATGCTAATGTCGACCAAGGTGCATGAGGAATAGGCAATGGCATATAAAGACCAAACGCAGGTTAGACTTGGACTTAGCTTGGACATAAGTAGTGCATCGTTGACGTGGCGCTCACGTCGCGCTTCATCTTTGGCCAATAGTAGTGAGTAGAGAGCATGTCATATGTCATGTCACGGCCAAAGTGACCCATAAGTCCTCCACCATGGGACTCTTGAAGAAGCAAAATTTGGAGAGACGACTTCGGAATGCAAAGCTTGTTTTGTTTGAAAAGAAAACCTTATGCAAATAGAAATCATCAACCCCTTTGTCTATTGAACACTTTGCAAAAATTGATCCAAAGAATGGGTCGGACGCGTACAAAGATTTGATGTCATCAAGACCCAAGACATTTACTTCGAGTCGCGTAACAAGGCGTCCGCTACTACATTTTCTTTGCCCTTCTTGTACTTGACAATGTATGGAAAAGATTCCATGAACTCAACCCATTTGGCGTGCCTTTTACTCAAATTGGCTTGGACCTTAAGATATTTCAACGACTCATGGTCGAAATGGATTATAAATTCTTTGGGCCAAAGGTAGTGTTGCCACACTTGAAGGACACGAACCAAGGCAAAAAGCTCTTTGTCATAAATTGGATAGTTAAGGCGTGCGCCATCAAGTTTCTCACTATGGTATGCAATATGACGCCCATTTTGCATAAGAACGCCTCCAATGCCAATACCACTAGCGTCACATTCAATCTCAAAAGTTTTTGTGAAATCCGGTAAAGCGAGGAGTGGTGCTTCGGTGAGCCTCTTTTTGACCTCATCAAACGCTTTTTGTTGTGCTTTGCCCCAAACGAATGTGACATTTTTCTTGGTCAACTCGTTGAGAAGGCAAGCAATGGTAGAAAAGTCTTTCACAAAGCGACGGCAGAAACCGGCCAACCCATGAAAACTACGGAGTTCACTAACATTGGTAGGTATGGGCCAATCTCGTATGTCTTTAGCTTTTGAGACATCAACTTCAATGCCATTAGAAGACACAACAAAACCAAGGAAAGTGAGTTTGTCTTTTGCAAAAGTGCACTTTGGGAGATTAGCATAGAGCTTTTCATGACGAATTATTTGAAGAACCTCCCTAACATGTGTAACATGCTCCTCTAGTGACTTGCTATAGACAAGATGATAGGGCAAAGGTGTCTGATCTTTCGATGAGATGGTGATGGTCGATTTGGTGGAGTTCGGGCTTGACGATCCGACTACGTGCGACACGGCTTGATGCAATCACTAGGCCAATCTCCTAGAGGTTACCGATCCTGCGGGAACACGACCAGCCTGACCAACGAGGGTCTTAATTCCTACCTGAAATCGAGAACAAGTAAGAACTAATATTGCAATCAAGATATTGCGGATTAAGATGAAAGCTTTATTGAAAAGGTGGGATCCTATATAGGTGCAGTACAAGAGGCCTCATGCGGCCGAGCCTTGGCGAAGTTGCTATGATGGCTAACTTAATGTCTAAACAAAATCCGAGTCTATGGTGGCTATGGGGAGTATTTAAGGAGGAGAAAAGGTGGGGTTTAGGCCAGCCATAGAAGTGGTGGCCGAATCCAACCCTAGAAGTCCTTTCTCCTCAAATACGGACTCTAAAAAGTGGCTATTTAAAATCCTGCGAAAATTACATGGGCCTGGCCCAAAATAAAGGTGTCGCAGCACCATATTAAGCTATGGACGAATTTGTGAAGTATTAATCTTGAATATTTCGTCCAAGCCTTCTTTCTTCATTATGGTGGCCTCAAAGTTCTGAAATCTTCATCCGTGGCCTTCTCTTGGATCATCACATGCTTGCTGCCATCTCCATGCATGGCCATGCTCCTCTTGTCCCTCTCATCCATGCTTGGTCCATCATTCCTAAGAGTAAGAAATACATCTGATTTAGGCAACATCATATTCTCATGTATGTGAGGAATAGTTCAAGAAGCGAAAGTACACGATAGTTAAGTTGTTTGTACGAGATCTTGTGATAGGTCCTTGTATGTGTGTAGGTAGGTACACGGTTGTATCAATAGATGGGATGTCCACATCATGCTCCCCTTCTTGAATTGAAGTCGTCCTCGATGCAATCTCATCTTCCTTACCAAAGTAAAGCTTCAATGCAATGTTAAGCGTGGGACTAACTGCACAAAGTCTGCAGGCAACTCAAGTTTATATGCATTATCGTTTATTTTCTCTAACACCTTAAAGGGACCAGCAGCACGCGGCATTAACTTAGACTTGCGTAAATCAGGAAAACGGTCTTTACGCAAATGTAACCAAACAAGATCTCCAACATCAAACACAACATGCTTTCTACCTTTATCCCCAGCAAGTTTATACTTAGCATTCATGTGTTCTATGTTAGCTTTAGTAGTCTTATGCAAGTTTAATATCATTTTAGCGCGTTGAGTAGCATCCAAATTATTTTGCACCGAAGAAGATAAAGGCAATAAATCAATAGGTGCACGAGGAACAAAACCATACACGATCTCAAACGGGCACATCTTTGTGGTAGAATGCAGCGAAAGACTATAAGCGAATTCTATATGAGGTAAACACTCTTCCCACAATTTTAAGTCCTTCTTTAAAACAGCAAGCAACATAGTAGACAAAGTTCTATTTACTACTTCAGTTTTTCCATCAGTTTGGGGATGACATGTAGTACTAAACAGCAATTTAGTCCCGAACTTAGCCCATAAACATCTCCAAAAGTGGCTAAGAAATTTAGTATCACGATCAGAAACAATAGTATTTGGCACACCATGTAAACGAACAATTCACGAAAGAACAAATCAGCAATATGCGCATCATCATCCGTTTTATGACAAGGAATAAAGTGTGCCATCTTAGAAAACCGATCCGCAACAACAAAAATACTATTCCTCCCCTTCTGTGTACGTCGAAATCCCAAAACAAAGTCCATAGAAATATCCTCCCAAGGAACACTAGGAACACGAAGAGGCATATATAAACCATGTGGATTAAGGCGAGACTTAGCTTTTTGACAAGTAGTGGAGCATGCCACAAATCTCTCAACATCTCGACGCATACGTGGCCAAAAGAAGTGTGCAACAAGAACATCCTCCGTTTTCTTGACACCAAAGTGTCCCATCAATCCTCCTCCATGCGCCTCCTATAACAACAAAAGACGAACAAAACTATCTGGAATGCATAGTTTGTTAGCACGAAACACAAATCCATCATTGAAGACGAACTTGTTCCATGTTCTACCATCTCTACAATTCTGCAACACATTTTTAAATTCAGCATCATGCACATATTGTTCCTTAGTAGTTTCTAATCCAAATATTTTGAAGTCAAGTTGAGATAACAAAGTATATCGGCGCGACAAAGCATCAACAATAATATTATCTTTACCCTTTTTGTGTTTGATAACATAAGAAAAACACTCAATAAATTCAACCCACTTTGCATGACGACGACTCAACTTAGCTTGACTACGAATATGCTTCAAAGATTCATGATCAGAATGAATAACAAATTCTTTAGGCCATAGATAATGTTGCCAAGTTTCTAATGTCCGAACCAACGCATATAATTCTTTATCATAAGTAGAATAGTTCAGACTAGCCCCACTCAATTTCTCACTAAAATATGCAACAGGTTTTCCCTCTTGTAATAACACACCTCCCAAACCAATTCCACTAGCATCACATTCAAGCTCAAAAGTATTAGTAAAATCAGGAAGTTGTGATAGGGCAAAGGTGTCCGATCTTTCGATGAGAAGGTGATAATCGATTTGGTGGAGTTCGGGCTTGACGATCCGACTACACGTGCGAGAACGAGCGCAAATGCAATCGCTAGGCCAATCTCCTGGAGGTTACCGATCCTGCGGGAACACGATCAGACTGACCAGCGAGGGTCTTAATTCCTACCTGAAATCGAGAACAAGTAAGAACCAATATTCAATCAAGATATTGTGGATTAAGAGGAAAGCTTTATTGAAAAGGTGGTATCCTGTATAGGTGCGAAGTACAAGAGGCCTCTGCGACGTTCGAGCCTTGGCAAAGTTGCTACGATGGCTAACTTAATGTCTAAACAAAATCCGAGTCTAGGGTGACGGCTATGGGGAGTATTTAAGGAGGAAAAGGTGGGGTTTCGTCCAGCCATGGAAGTGGTGGCCGAATCCAACCCTAGAAGTCCTTTTCCCCTCAAATACGGACTCTAAAAAGTGGCTATTTAAAATCCTGCGAAAATTACATGGGCCTGGCCCAAAATAAAGGTGTCGCAGCACCATATTAATCTATGGACGAATTCGTGAAGTATTAATCTTGAATATTTCGTCCAAGCCTTCTTTCTTCATTATGGTGGCCTCAAAGTTCTGAAATCTTCATCCGTGGCCTTCTCTTGGATCATCACATGCTTGCTGCCATCTCCATGCATGGCCATGCTGCAATGCTTGTCCCTCTCATCCATGCTCGGTCCATCATTCCTAAGAGTAAGAAATACATTTGATTTAGGCAGCATCATATTCTCATGTATGTGAGGAATAGTTCCAAGAAACGAAAGTACCTGATAGTTAAGTTGTTTGGCACGAGATCTTGTGATGGGTCCTTGTATGTGTGTAGCTGTAGGTACAACGGTTGTATCAATAGAAGGGATGTCCATATCATGCTCCCCTTCTTGAATTGAAGTCATCCTCGATGCAATCTCATCTTCCTCACCACAGTAAGGCTTCAAATCTGCAATGTTAAACGTAGGACTAACCGTACCAAAGTCTGCAGGCAACTCAAGTTTATATGCATTATAATTTATTTTATCTAATACCTTAAAGGGACCAGCAGCACGCGGCATTAACTTAGACTTGCGTAAATCAGGAAAATGATATTTACGCAAATGTAACCAAACAAGATCTCCAACATCAAACACAACATGCTTTCTCCCTTTATCCCCAGCAAGTTTATACTTAGCATTCGTGTGTTCTATGTTATCTTTAGTAGTCTTATGTAAGTTTAATATCATTTCAGCGCGTTGTGTAGCATCCAAATTATTTTGCACCGAAGAAGGTAAAGGCAATAAATCAATAGGTGCACGAGGAACAAAACCATACACAATCTCAAATGGGCACATCTTTTGGTAGAATGCAGCGAACGATTATAAGCAAATTCTATATGAGGTAAACACTCTTCCCATAATTTTATGTTCTTTAAAACAGCCCGCAACATAGTAGACAAAGTTCTATTTACTACTTCAGTTTGTACATCAGTTTGGGGATGACATGTAGTACTAAACAGCAATTTAGTCCCCAACTTAGCCCATTAACATCTCCAAAAGTGGCTAAGAAATTTAGTATCACGATCAGAAACAATAGTATTTGGCACACCATGTAAACGAACAATTTCACGAAAGAACAAATCAGCAATATGCGCATCATCATCCGTTTTATGACAAGGAATAAAGTGTGCCATCTTAGAAAACCGATCCACAACAACAAAAATACTATTCCTCCCCTTCTGTGTACGTGTCAATCCCAAAACAAAGTCCATAGAAATATCCTCCCAAGGAACACTAGGAACACGAAGAGGCATATATAAACCATGTGGATTAAGGCGATACTTAGCTTTTTGACAAGTAGTGCAGCGTGCCACAAATCTCTCAACATCTCGACACATACGTGGCCAAAAGAAGTGTGCAGCAAGAACATCCTCTATTTTCTTGACACCAAAGTGTCCCATCAATCCTCCTCCATGCGCCTCCTGTAACAACAAAAGACGAACAGAACTATCCGGAATGCATAGTTTGTTAGCACAGAGCACAAATGCATCATTGAAGACGAACTTGTTCCATGTTCTACCATCTCTACAATTCTGCAACACATCTTTAAATTCAGCATCATGCACATATTTCCTTAATAGTTTCTAATCCAAATATTTTGAAGTCAAGTCGAGATAACAAAGTATAACGGCATGACAAAGCATCAGCAATAATATTATATTTACCCTTTTTGTGTTTGATAACATAAGGAAAAGACTCAATAAATTCAATCCACTTTGCATGACGACGACTCAACTTAGCTTGACTACGAATATGCTTCAAAGATTCATGATCAGAATGAATAAAAAATTCTTTAGGCCATAGATAATGTTGCCAAGTTTCTAATGTCCGAACCAACGCATATAATTCTTTATCATAAGTAGAATAGTTCAGACTAGCCCCACTCAATTTCTCACTAAAATATGCAACAGGTTTTCCCTCTTGTAATAACACCCCTCCCAAACCAATTCCACTAGCATCACATTCAATCTCAAAAGTCTTAGTAAAATCAGGAAGTTGGAGTAAGGGAGCATGTGTTATCTTATCTTTCAATATGACGAAGGCCTGTTGTTGTGCATCGCCCCAAACAAAGGGCACATCCTTCTTGGTAAGCTCATTCAGCAGCGTGGCAATTGATCTAAAGTCTTTGACAAAGAGCCTATAAAAACCAGCGAGGCCAAGAAAACTCCTCACTTGTGTGACCGTCTTGGGCCGCGGCTAATTCTCAATAGCTTCAATCTTGGCTGGATCCACTTCAATACCCTGTGATGTAACAACATAGCCAAGAAAGGCAACTCGATTGGTGCAAAAGGTGCACTTCTCAAGGTTACCAAACAAACGTGCATCACATAAAGCATTGAAAATAGCACGTAAATGGTCCAAATGATCCTCTAAAGATTTGCTATAAATCAGAATATCATCAAAGTAGACTACCACAAAACATCCAATGAAAGAACGTAAAACTTCGTTCATTAACCTCATGAAAGTGCTGGGTGCATTAGTTAAACCAAACGGCATCACTAACCACTCATATAAACCGAACTTAGTTTTAAATCCTGTTTTCCATTCATCTCCTAATTTCATACGAATGGTGGTAACCACTCATAAATCAACTTTAGAAAACATGATAGAGCCACTCAATTCATCAAGCATGCTATCTAAACCTGGAATAGGATGACGATATCGAATAGTAATATTATTGATAGCTCTACAATCGGTACACATGCTTGAAGAACCATCTTTCTTTGGTACCAAAATAATAGGAACAACCACGAGGGGCTAAGGGACTCACGAATATGATCTCTCGAGTAGTTCCGAATTTGGCGTTGTATCTCCTTTGTCTCCTCGGATTGGTTCTATATGGTAGCGGTTGGACAACGTAGCACCAGGAATTAGATCAATTTGGTGCCCAATTCCTCTAATAGGAGGTAGTCACGGTGGCGACTCGTGGAAAGGCGTCTTCATATTCCATAAAGGTTAGCAATAGCGGGTGGCAAAGAAGGAGGCATATCCTCAAATAAAAACAAAACCTCTTTACAAATAATTGCATAACATTGAGTATTGTTTACATCTAGTTCAGCAATATCAATTTTATTTGCAAGCATACTTGGACTCTTCAAGCAATTTCAGTAGCATGGATAGAATCAGATTTAGTGTTTTTGGTGGTACAAAATCTGTAACAATCGATTCTCACTTTTATTTTCTCCTCGTTTAGCTCTACTAGCTCTAGCAAGATCATCTTTAAAATCTGTTAGAGTCATAGGTTTTAGACCAATTTTCTTTCCATCATGCATAAGAGAATAGTGATTAGTTTTGCCATTATGAATATATTCTCTATCAAATTGCCATGGTCTACCAAGTAACAAAAACAAGCTTGCATAGGTACAACATCACAATCAACAAAATCGAATATGTACCAATAGTAAAATGCACGCGTCTAGTTCTTGTTACCTTGATCTTGAGAACTCTCAAACCATTGGATGTAATATGAATGTGCGTTGTCTTGTTGGTAGTGAAAGTGAAAGGATAGAGATGTAAACTTAGGGGGTGAATAGGCGATTTCAAAACTATTACGGTTTTGGCTTGATAGAATGTGGAATTAAACTAACGTTTATTTTACAAGCACAAAACCTAAATACACTAGGCTCAACTAAGTGCACCAACAACAAATTAAGCTAAGAAAGATAGCACAAGATAAATATACCACAAGTGATAAGCAAGATATAAGTACTTCAAGCTCGATGACTATCACAAGGAAAGTAAGCTCGGATATAGAGATAAGAGGCTGGAGAGACGAAGATGTATTCCCGTGTTCACCACCTTTGGGAAGGGGGCTACATCACGTTGGAGAGGTGTGAGGTTCCACGAAGGATTCCTCACACGCCACAAAGGCTCACCTTCTTCTTCGAGTCTATCCCATGAAGGAATAGGCCCTTTCCTTATGGCTAGCTTTTCCTCCACTCCGGAGATGGCAAGCTCCACAACCACTTCACATGCTCCACGAAGGAGAATCCCGGGTCTCTTCACAATCTTCCACAAAGAGAACACCGCGACACCAACCGCCAAGCCAACTAGGAGGTCACCCTCCAAGAGTAACAAGCTCACGGTCTCTCCTCCGAACAAATCGTAATGGAGAGCTCAACACTTATGCAAGAATGCAAAGCAAGACCACCAAGGGTGCTCAAATCCTTCACTCTCAAATCCACAGAAAGAAACAAGTGCTAGGGAGGAATTAGAGGAAAAACAATGGTGGAAGTCAACCAATGACTCCAAGATCTAGATCCAATGGGTTCCCCTCACTTAGAGGAGGAATTGATTGGTGGGGATTGTAGATCTAGATCTCCTCTTCCAAAGCCCCCAAAAAGATGCAAGAATCATAGGATGGAGGGGGAGGAAGCAAGCTCAAGAGGTTCAACAATGCAGGTCAATTTCATGGTCAAGAACACCCTCAAGCGTTGGGGAAGAACCCCTTTATAGTTGATGTGGACATCCCTATTGATACAGCGGTTGTACCTCTGACAACACACATACAAGGACCCATCACAAGATCTCGTGCCGAACAACAACTATCAGTACTTTCGTTTCTTGGAACTATTCCTCACATACATAAGAATATGATGCTGCCTAAATCAGATGTATTTCTTACTCTTAGGAATGATGGACCAAGCATGGATGAGAGGGACAAGCATTGGAGCATGGCCATGCATGGAGATGGCAGCAAGCATGTGATGACCCAAGAGAAGGCCACGGATGAAGATTTCCGAACTTTGAGGCCACCATAATGAAGAAAGAAGGCTTGGACGAAATATTCAAGATCAATACTTTAAGAATTCGTCCATAGCTTAATATGGTGCTGCGACACCTTTTATTTTGGGCCAGGCCCATGTAATTTTCGCAGGATTTTAATTAGCCACTTTTTAGAGTCCGTATTTGAGGGGAAAAGGACTTTTAGGATTGGATTCGGCCACCACTTCCATGGCTGGCCTAAACCCCACCATTTCGCCCTTAAATACTCCCCATAGCCGTCCCCCTAGACTCGGATTTTGTTTAGACATTAAGTTAGCCATAGTCGCAACTTCTCCAAGTCTCGAGCGTCGCAGAGGCCTCTTGTACTTCGCACCTATTCAGGATCCCACCTTTTCAATAAAGCTTTCCTCTTAATCCACAATATCTTGATTGCAATATTGGTTCTTACTTGTTCTCGATTTCAGGTAGGAATTAAGACCCTCATTGGTCGGTCGGTGATCGTGTTCGAGGATCGGTAACCTCTGGAGATTGGCCTAGCGATTGCATTGGCGCTCGTGCTGCGCGTGTGGTCGGATCGTCAAGCTGAACTCCACCGTCGATTATCATCAACTCATCGAAAGATCGGACACCTTTGCCCTATCAAGTGGTATCAGATTTGAGTTGCTCGGTGAGATTTTCTTGTTTTCGTAGATTAGATCTGTTTTACCTACCACGAAAAGCCAAAAACACGATTAGTGATAGGGCAAAGGTGTCCGATCTTTCGATGAGATGGCGATAATCGATTTGGTGGAGTTCGAACGATCAGGCTTCTGCGACTGTTGTGACCCAATCAAATCTAAAATTGGAGTTCTAGATCTGCGTGAACACGATCGACTGACCGGCGAACCGCATTATCTTTTAGTTTTTGCATTGTTGAATTTGTGTCTACATGTGTCGTCGAGTTCTTTGGTCTTAGTGTCTAGTCCATAGAGTTTGAGTTCTAATCATAGTAGTCACATACACTTTCGTGATCACCACCACCATATTCCTTGTATACCGGCCACCATAAAGCCTAATACTCATACGCCTTCCTACCGCATGACAGGATCAGGTTTTCTGCCGCACGAGTCAGTAAGTTCTTGTTTCCTAGTTATTTCTTTTTACTTTCCTTCTTTGTTGTTTCGTGTTAAGCTAAAGTCCGTGTCGAGCTCCAGTGGAGTCGTGAATCGAAGGAGAGCAAAAAAATAAAAAATTACAGCTATACTAGTTTTCGACCACAGGGATCACTTTTCCCCATCGGTAGTTATAGCGATCTTTTTTGCCGTGGCGCTTTCGAACAAAATAAAAATTTGAATTTTTGGGGCTAACCTATTTTTAGACCGCGTAGATCGATTCTAGACACTTTCGCCATCATAGTGATTTTACGCATCTCGGTTGCTTTTAGGTGCCATATCATCATACATTGCTTGTTGTGTGGCGTCGTGACATCGTTGGTGATCTAGGCTCGCGTCTCTGGCAGTCTAGCCTAGGACCCGACCTTTATCTGGTCGTTGAGCATTCTTTCAACTTTTGCATTGCTGTTTTGATAATTGCTAACCCCCCTTGCTAAGCCTTCCCAGAGCTCCACAAATATTCTCCACGTGCGGTGTCTCGACTCCTGGTAATCGTTTGGTTCAATCTCTGGACCCACTGATCCTCGTGGTTGCACATCGCCTTTTCCTGCTGTTTGGTAAGAACTTGTAAGAGCTTCGTATATTGCTTGTGGATTCTGCGTGACTTCCACCATATTTTCATTACTATATACGTGCTTTTTAAGGACTAACCATAGCGGATACTTGGGAACCACCACAATGACGAGCGAAGAACTACATGCCCACTTCTCAGCGCTCTTGGTGGTCATGCGAAGGCGTGAATCTGGCGCCTAGGGAGTTTGACACCAAGCTCACCAGCGCCATGGACTCAAGATCGATGGACTTCCAAGCTTAGCGCGCCAGCGTGGTCATCGATGTTCGAGAAATCGCCAGCCTTGACTTATTTGTCTGTTCAAGGAGCTTTTGAGCAGATTGCCCGCTTTTCCCACGCACCCACACATGGCGCCGCCTGGCGCATTCCGATCCTGGTGAATGCTGGTTCATTGCCGCTGCACCCACGGCTACTGCGGTGGCGCACCTCGGACTTCCATGCGTTCTTCTTTTGCAACATTGGGGACGGACGTGGTACTACTCGACCCGGCGGCGATCTGTTTGTGAGGAGGTTGAACAACCTCCACGGTTTGCTGGCCGTCCCAGACATTACATAGCAGCTTCTCCGCGATGCGTGATGATGATCATGTTGCAAGCTTAAATTAAATATTCCATATTTTGAGGTAAATATAATCTGATGCATATCTTACATGGGAGATGGAAGTAGAACAACGTTTTGCATGCTTAAAATATCCACGAGAATATGCGTGTTAGTCTTTGCTACATGTGAATTTACTAAATTTGCTTCCCTTTGGTGATGCGAGTTTTTGTCGTTTAAATCCTACTACTATTCCTAGTACTTGGGCCTTTTAAAAAGCGCTATGCGTGTTAGTTTTGTACCTCCACTTATCAGCGTGATTTACTAAAGAATCGACACGTTTAGAGCAAGGAAAAATTACGTAGAAAGAGTATTATCGGGAATTGCAAGCGGGGATGGTTCGGTGTGGTCTTGTTGAATCTAATGAACAAATGCTTGCGTTTCTTTGGTGGATTAAACAAGGACATTCAACACATATTAGATTATAAGGAATATAATTCTATCACTCGTTTGTTTCATCTTGCTTGCAAAGCGGAATGTAAAAGTCTTGAGATGCAAACACCATGGAGGAGGACTAATAATTCTGCGGTCGCACATCCACTTGGACATCCAGGCAATCAAGCGCCTCCTCGTGATTACGCCTACTACCACATCCAAGGCCCCCACAAGATTTCCGTGCTCCTCCACCATCATCCAATGCTCACCTTTGTGGTGCATCTTCTATAGCTTCCACGGGTAAGACAAAAGGATATACAATGCATAAGTCTTTGGGGTTTTGGTCATATTGAGAGGCAGTGCACAACCTGGCGATGTGATGTTGGTGCGAGAAGATGGTCAATCTGATTGCAGTGACTTCGATGAAGATACACTAGCCCTTATTTCTGCTCGAGATGGAGACAATTCTAATGCTGATGAAGAGATAGAGGTAATGGGAGTTGAAGCTGCTGATCAATACAAGAGCTTAATTACATATCGTGTGTTGAGTGTGCAATTGAGAAAATCTGAGCAAGATCAGCATACAACATTTCCAAACACGTGGTGTTGTCAAGGAAAAGAGCTATACGAATCATCATTGATGGAGGGAGTTGTAATAATCTGGCCAGTGTTGACATGTAGAGAAGCTTGCGCTTCCAACAAGACAACGCCCACATACATATTACATCCAATGGTTTGAGAGTTCTCGCAAGATCAAGGTAACAAGAACGGTACGCGTGCATTTTACTATTGGTACATATTCTGATTTTGTTGATTGTGATGGTGTACCTATGCAAGCTTGTTCTTTGTTACTTGGTAGACCATGGAAATTTGATAGAGAATCTATTCATAATGGCAAAACTAATCACTATTCTCTTATGCGTGATGGAAAGAAAATTGGTCTCAAACCTATGACTCTCGAACAGATTTTAAAAGATGATCTTGCTAGAGCTAGTAGAGCTAAAACTAAGGAGAAAAATAAAAGTGAGAATCAGATTGTTGCTGCAGATTTTATACCACCAAAGAACACTAAATCTGATTCTACATATGCTACTAAAATTCGTTTGAAGAGTCCATCTATGCTTGCAAATAAAATTGATATTCTTGAACTAGATGTAAACAATACTCAATGTTATGCAATTATGCGCAAAGAGGTTTTGTTTTCATTTGAGGATATGCCTCCTTCTTTGACCGCTATTGCTAACCTTTTGCGGAATATGAGGGCGTCTTTCCCGTATTGCCACAGGACTACCTCCTATTAGAGAATTGAGCACCAAATTGATCTAATTCTTGGTGCCACGTTGCCCAACGCGTGCCATATAGAACCAATCCGGAGGAGACAAAGGAGATACAGCGAATTCGGGAACTACTCGGCGGAGATCATATTAAATGAGTCCCTTAGCCCTGTGTTCCTATTATTTTGGTACCTAAGAAAGATGGTTCTTTGGCGCGTAATGTCTTGATTGTAGAGCTATCAATAATATTACTATTCGATATCGTCATCCTATTCTACGTTTAGATGACATGCTTGATGAATTAGTGGCTCTACCATGTTTTCTAAAGTTGATTTGCGTAGTGGTTACCACCAGATTCGTATGAAATTAGGAGATGAATGGAAAACAACATTTAAAACTAAGTTCGGTTTATATGAGTGGTTAGTAATGCGTTTGGTTTAACTAATGCACTAGCACTTTCATGAGATTAATGAGCGAAGTTTCGTGCTTTCATTGGATGTTTTGTGGTAGTCTACTTTAATGATATTGATTTATAGCAAATCTTTAGAGGATCATTTGGACCATTTCGTCTTTATTTTCAATGCTTTCGTGATGCGTTTGTTTGGTAACCTTGAGAAGTGCAACTTTTGCACCAATCGAGTTCGTTCTTGGCTATGTTGTTACATCACGGGGTATTGAAGTGGATCCGGCCAGATTGAAGCTATTGAAATTGTCACTTGACCCAGGCGGTCACACAAGTGAGGAGTTTTCTTGGCCTCGCTGGTTTTTATAGGCGCTTTGTCAAAGACTTTGGATCAATTTCCGCGCCGCTGAATGAGCTTACCAAGAAGGATGTGCCCTTTGTTTGGGGAGATGCACAACAATAGGCCTTCGTCATATTGAAAGATAAGTTAACACATGCTCCCTTACTCCAACTTCCTAATTTTACTAAGACTTTTGAGCTTGAATGTGATGCTAGTGGAATTGGTTTGGGAGGGGTGTTATTACAAGAGGGAAAACATTGCATATTTTAGTGAGAAATTGAGTGGGGCTAGTCGAGGCTATTCTACTTATGATAAAGAATTATATGTCGTTGGTTAGGACATTAGAAACTTGGCAACATTATCTATGGCCTAAGGAATTTGTTATTAGATTACGATCATGAATCTTGAAGCATATTAGTAGTCAAGCTAAGTTGAATCGTCATGCAAAGTGGGTTGAATTTATTGAGTCTTTTCCTTATGTTATCAAACACAAAAGGGTAAAGATAATATTATTCTTTGATGCTTTGTCGGCCGTTATGCTTTGTTATCTCAACTTGACTTCAAAATATTTGGATTGGAAACTATTAAGGAACAATATGTGCATGATCTTTGAATTTAAAGATGTGTTGCGAAATTGTAGAGATGGTAGAACTTGGAACAAGTTCGTCTTCAATAAATGGATTTGTGTTCGTGCTAACAAACTATGCATTCGAGATAGTTACGTTGCGTCTTTTGTTATTCTGAGGCGCATGGAGGAGGATTGATGGGACACTTTGGTGTCAGAAGGCGGAGGATGTTCTTCTGCACACTTCTTTTGTACGTGTCTTGTAGAGATGTTGAGAGAGATTTGTGTACGCCCTTTTCTTGTCAAAAGCTAAGTCTCCTTAATCCACTGGTTTATATATGACTCTTCACATGTTCCTAGTGTTCCTTGGGAGGATATTTCTATGGACTTTGTTTTGTTATTGCCACGAACACAGAAGGGGAGGGATAGTATTTTTGTTGTTGTGGATCGGTTTTCTAAGATGGCACACTTTATTCCTTGTCTTAAAACGGATGATGCTGCGCATATTGCTGATTTGTTCTTTATTGAAATTGTTCGTTTGCATGGTGTGCCAAATACTATTGTCTCTGATCGTGATACTAAATTTCTTAGCCACTTTTGGAGATGTTTATGGGCTAAGTTGGGGACTAAATGGTCAAACTGAAGTAGTAAATAGAACTTTGTCTACTATGTTGCGGGCTGTTTTAAAGAAGAACTTAAAATTGTGGGAAGAGTGTTTACCTCATATAGAATTTGCTTATAATCGTTCGCTGCATTCTACCACAAAGATGTGCCCATTTGAGATTATGTATGTTTTTGTTCCTCGTGCACCTATTGATTTATTGTCTTTACCTTCTTCGGTGCAACATAATTTGGATGCTACCTTGTGAAATGATATTAAACTTGCATAAGACTACTAAAGATAACATTGAACACATGAATGCTAAGTATAAACTTCTTTGGGGATAAAGGGAGAAAGCATGTTGTGTTTGATGTTGGCGATCTTGTTTAGTTACATTTGCGTAAAGATCGTTTTCTGATTTACATGAAGTCTAAGTTAATGCCACGTCTTCTTTGGTCCCTTTAAGGTGTTAGAAAATAAATGATAATGCATATAAACTTGAGTTGCACTGCGGACTTTAGTGCAGTTAGTCCCTCGTTTAACATTGCAAATTTGAAGCCTTACTTTGGTGAGGAAGATGACATTGCGTCGAGGACGACTTCAATTCACGAAGGGGAGCATGATGTGGACATCCCTTCTATTGATACAACCATTGTACCTACAACACACATACAAGGACCCATCACAAGATCTCGTGCCAAACAACAACTCTCGGTACTTTCGTTTCTTGGAAATATTCCTCACATACATGAGAATATGATCTTGCCCTAAATCGGATGTATTTCTTACTCTTACGAATGATGGACCAAGCATGGATGAGAGGGACAAGCATTGGAGCATGGCCATGCATGGAGATGGCAGCAAGCATGTGATGACCCAAGAGAAGGCCATGGATGAAGATTTCCGAACTTTGAGGCCACCATAATGAAGAAAGAAGGCTTGGACGAAATATTCAAGATCAATACTTTATGAATTCGTCCATAGCTTAATATGGTGCTGCGACACCTTTTATTTTGGGCCAGGCCCATGTAATTTTCATGATTTGAATTAACCACTTTTTAGAGTCCGTATTTGAGGGAAAAGGACTTTTAGGATTGGATTGCCACCACTTCCATGGTGGCCTAAACCCTTTTCTCCCATAAATACTCCCATCAAATCCCCTAGACTCGAGATTTTGTTTAGACATTAAAGGTAGCCATAGTCGCTTAACCATGAGGCTCGTCGCGAGAGGCCTCTTGTACTTCACACCTATTCGGGATCCACCTTTTCAATAAAGCTTTCCTCTTAATCCATAATATCTGGATTGCAATATTGGTTCTTACTTGTTCTCGATTTGGTGGAATTAAGACCCTCATTGTCGGTGATCGTGTTCCGCCGGGATCGGTAACCTCTGGAGATTGGCCTAGCGATTGCATTGGCGCTCATGCTTTCGCGTGTAGTCGGATCGTCAAGCCGAACTCCACCGTCGATTATCATCATCTCATGAAAGATGGGACACCTTTGCCCTATCAATAGTGGAAAGCAAATATGGCGTTGGAAGAAATCTGCTTGAACTTCGGTTGAAAGTTCGGTTGGACCGGCTCGAACCGGGCCGGTTCGGTTCTGACGGAAAACCGAACTTAAAAGGAATTAAAACGATACGGTCTCGGTTAGACTTCGATATAGAAAAAACGAAAATCCGGTTTCGGATCGATTTTTCGGTCACCGGACCACACCGGTACAGGGCGATTGAACGAATCTGGCAGGATGAAACAGGCTTGACGAAAAATGCAATAACTTTTGCATCCGGACTCCGATTTCGATGATCTTGGGTTGTTTTGAAGAGGACAACAAGCTTTACAAGATTATGCAGAGAAACATCATAGCCCAACAAAGGAGGATAAAATCAAATGAATAAAGGTAAAGCCTCCCTAAATAAGAACGTAAAACCTTCAAACTCGGCGAGAGAAGATGCATCGAATTCCGTTTTCGATGAACTTCAGGCTTGTTGAAGAGCTAGCAACAAGCTCAAGAACCTCATGGAGAAACCAAGAAGCAACAAAATAGGAAGATGCAAAGTATGCAAGTTGAGATCCCTATGTGATGTGATCAAGTTACTGGCAAAGCTGATGCAGCCATCCTCGGCGCTACTACATCTACTCCACAGGCTACCCAAATGGACCCATGACTCGGCTGAGCCAAGCTCCTTCAAACTAAGGTGAACTCGCTCCTCTCCTTGTGTGACTTCAACATGGATGGCTTGCTACTTCACCGCAAACTCATGCATCGCCAGTGCAGAGAAGCCACCGATGTTGCCAGGCATAAGCGGTACTACAGTTGGGACGACCGTACTACATCAGCGATCCGCCTCCCCTACAGGGGCTAGCCCCTCCACGCCTCGAAGCCAGCGGTACTACGGTCCTGGCAGGTACTACTGGCCGAGCCTCGCGCCCTCCTACCGCTCGCCAGCGCCTCGGCGAGCCCAGGCCCTCAAGCGGTACCACAGCTCTGGGCGGTACTACGGTGACCATTACTCTGGAGGCCTAGTCTGCCGATTCCTGATTGCTTGATTCGGCCATGCCTTGTAACCCAACTTATAATTTATCTTTTCATTCCAGAAACTACCCCTGTTATGTGGCTGGACTATATAACCCCACCCTCTATTGTAACCCGTTTAGACTTGGATAATAATAGATATTGAGAAACCCTTTGAGGACTTATATCTATTGGTCTCATGCTCTACCAAGAACGCGGATTATCCACCCTCTTGGATCTTGCCTAGATGCGTTCAAGTTGTACAAGGCCTTGGGTTCTCGGTTTCTCGCCCCAAGTCGTCAAGGTCTCACCAAGCACCTCATCCCCGTTGTTGGCGTGGAGGCGAGCTTACGCCCAACACCGATCCTAGGGATTATGTTGGACCGGTTGCCACCGCGTGAGGAATGGCGTGTATCGTGTTTTTGGTGTGCGTGTGTTCGTGGTTTCCATCGCCTTGATTTCAAACAATACCTCTCTTCCTCGTTCCTCGTGGAATTCGTGAAAGATCGGGCCAACCCGAGTTACCCATAACATATTGGTATCAAAAGCACGGTTGATCACAATTTTCCTCAATTTTCTTTTCTCCTTAAGCGAAAATCCTACCAAAGAGCCCAATTTGCCTTGGATCGATCCTGGATTTGGTGAGTTTTAAGTGGTTTTGGTCCATAGATCTGTTGCTTTGGAGTCGATCTATAGCCCTCTTGTTCTATTTCGACCTTTCGATTAGGTTTCCATGAATTTGAGGTTTTGGCAAGTTCACCTCGTTCGGGGCTGTGCCAAGCGAATGCTCTGCATTTAGCATTACTACGCTGTTAACGGTCTACCGGTGTTGACGATACTACTAGCTCACGTACTACTGCTTGGTTACCAGTAATGACTACGCTCGCATCTGCCCGTGCCTCGCCCTTTGGCGCCTCGATTTAGTTCGTTGACACATTCCACCTCGCTTGTTCGTGTTTAGCGTGTTTGTCGCCATTTTCCTGACTTAGCATCAGCGTCATCCGCGCTCAAGCGACGCGACACTCGAACATCTTTCCACCAGCAGTTGCAAATCGTCAACAATACCAAAGGTATAACTTGCACCACCATTATATCTTCCTTTGTGTGTATCTATCCTATGAGAGCAACTCATTTTGTGTTTGTCTAAGCATTGTGCACTTGCCTTGGAAGAGTGAGCTTGGCCAAATACAAAGCTAACATAGTAGCATAGCAAGGGAGAAAAAGGAAAAAGAAAAAAAAAAAAAAAAAAAAGATACATAGTCCCCCAATACAAAGAGAATACCAAGCTTGTAAGCCAAGAAAGAGAGAAGAAAGCTCATGGCAAGTGCACAAATCTATTGCTTACCCTCTTTTGGCAAGCGAGTTGTGGTCTCTCCTTGTGTTAACCTGACAATGCGGCGTAGTCTTCGTTAGGACCTTTTGTGCTCATTTTCATAGTAATGCGTACTAACCCGTTTTCTCCACGTGTGTTTCCGTGTTTTGGTAGATCGTATCCTTTTGCTTTTGATCTTTGGTTCTTTACCACGTGGGACAATAACTTTTTGCTTGGATCGTTTCGTTTGGTTTCCCTGACCCTTACCTTCCACCAAAAGCCTTTTAGAGTTTCTTGCCATTTCACTTTTGCCGCTTTTAGCTCATTTGTGTGGCAATTGGTTTGATATAATCTCAAGGTGAGGTAAAGGCTAACTCTCCACCCTTTCTCCATATACAACCATTGTTGGCTTTGCATCATGGGCCGGGCATGGAGAGCCATCAACCTCCACCACCTCGGAGGATGATAACGATTCATGACAAAGATGGGACCATTGGAAGATCCGTGGAAATTCAACTATCGTTGTGAAGCTCTCGGCGGCGCCAAGATGAACAATTTAGCGAGGCCGTGTGGAATTCAAGAACGCCGACAACAGCTTGAAGAAGTCAGGTAGCCAAATGCATGCCATGCAACACAACCTCGGGCATCAAAATGACTCTTGGCGTGCACCTCGCCTCAGCGGATGAGAAGCTCCAACACATCATCGATGGACTCGCAAGGACTGCCTCGCGTGAATCAAGCTCATCTCGGCACTCATCAAGTGAAACAAATTACACGCCGTTATGCTTCAAGGCAGGATGGACCGTTCTTCAATCCATAAGCTCTTCGCCAGGTACCATCTCGCGTCCGCGCGACATCGAAAGCTATGATGGTGACCTCTCGCCAAGACCTCCAAGGCGTGAAGCAAACGACCACAACCAAGGACGCTGGTGATTCAGCAAAGCAGCCTGCGCATAGACCACCACGGACCGTCGGCGTCGAACCGCTCCTTCATCAACAAGTGAAACTTCGAAGAGGGCGAACAAGATCATCGTCGGCGTGAAGCACTCGAAGATCCTCAAGCGTCATCATCGTCATGGCGTCCGCAAATACGTAACATAATGGTCATGGCAGGCCTCCCCACCAAGAAGAAGAAACGACCCATGGCGCATACGGCTCGGCGTCCTCTAAGCCACATAAGCATGACTAATGCTCTCGCCATCAACCCACGACAAGAGCAGAGCAAGCTACCCAAGCTCGTCGTGAGGACCATCAACCTCCCTCCTAAATCGCATCGCGACAAAAAAGCGAGTGCGCTCCCCAAGCTAAATGCGTCGACAACAAGTTCCTCCACCAACGCGGCACCTCGCCATGACCACGCGAACATGCCCAACAATCACCAAACAAGACACTTAGAGAGCTCGGATGATGATGATGACCGTCAAAATATGTAGCCAAGCGCAACGGAGCGCAATGGAGAAGAAACTTTTCGGCAAGCTCAAATTCACCATGCCCAAGTTCACGGTTCCAATGAGCGAGAATATCTCTGCCAGGAACTCAAGGTCGACAGATCTTCGCATGCACAATTATAGCAATGAGAAGATGATGGCCATGGCATCCCTCGGCGAGAGTTTGATAGTATGCCAACCTTTGGTGAAGACCAAGTCCAACAAGCTTCATGACAAAAGAAAGAAGAACCTCAAT